>PUFA01000386.1:0-545000 GCA_003508835.1 Eonycteris spelaea | reverse complement strand
AGAAGCAGGGGGCAGGGTGGGGCACCGGGCTTGGGCACTCCAGACCCTCATACACTCTTCTCACCCTCACTCTGTTCCTTGGCAGAAGAAGTCTTGTCCTGGGTGCCATCAGGGGGTGCTGGCTTGACTGCAGGGCTAGGGCTGCTGCTGGTGGATGGCAGGAGGTTGGCTGACTGCAGGACGGCTTCCGAGTGCTCACGAGCCTTCATGCGCAAGGCGGCCACACTGGCTGTGCGGTTACTCTGGCAGCCATAGGTGGGGAGAAAGGAGAGCCCCATGGGATCTGGGACACAGCAAGAACACAGTGGGCCCCCTGGAAGGAGGAAAAACAACAGGCTGCCATCACTGCCCACATTCTGCCCCCAGGACTTGGGTTGGGGCAAAGAACTGATCAATATTGCTTCATTCTGGGCACTAAAGGGAGGGTTAACAAACCCTCAGGACCCCAAAGGTACACAACACAAGAGATCCAGTCAGTTGATAATCCAAAGGATTATCAGAGCAGCAGAGAGAACTGGACAGTCCTAATTCCCTTACCAATCAGCTGTATGGCCTTAAGCCAATATCTTGGCTTCCCTGAGCATTAACTTCTACTTCCATAAAATGAAATGATACCTACCTCAAAGGATCATTATGAAGATCTAATTAAATAACCTCACAATCCCCAAACTATGTGCCAAACTCACAGGGGCATTGCAGGGAGAGTTTGAATATTTGAAGTCAAGGGAAATTCAGCCACATCTGTCAGATGCCATACACGATGCTAGTTAGAGGCAGCTCATAGCTTTAGTTCAAGGTCACGCTGAACTCCTTTCAAAGACATCATATTTTTGTGAAGCTGAATTTACCTGTGTTTTGCAAACACCACACAAAAATCCACATAGAACATGAAATGAGCATGGTGGCATCCAATATGATTCCAAGATCACAGAAGTTATGCAGAGGCTATCAGGTACAAATCCCATTAGAAGATCATGGCAGCTACTTATGAATGAAAGAAAAATATTATTCTTCTTTTAATTTATATACATAAGTCTTCCAATAGCTACTAACCTATTGGGACATAAACATTTATTGAGTTGCTTGGACTTAACCATTTAATGAACAGAACCATTGAATATTTCTTATGACCCAAGAGAGTCCTGAAAATTTAAGTGAGAACCTCAAGGCACTGTGAACTGAGGACTGAGAACCTCTGAAGGACAAGATTGGCAAGCGCTTAGCACAGGTCCAACGTGTGGAACGGGCCTTCAGAACAATTACCTGGCCCAAGCCTGTCAGACAGCCCTGCATGAGCCATTCCAGGAACAGGGTCAGGATGGTCTTCTACCATGCTCAGGTTGAGAAGCCTCCCTCTTCATGGGTCATCCTCAGGTATGCATGTATTCAGCAACTATCCCATGAGCACCTGGGGCCTTGTCCTTGCACTGTTTTCAGCCCTAGTGATTAGTCAGCAGGAATAGGGCAGCTAGACTCCCAGCCTCATTGATCGTAGTTCCAGTGGAGAGGCACCCATAGATGTGCATCCCTGATGCAAAGGCAGGCAGTGGTAAGTGTTATGGATACGTGAATGGAGCACAATGCTTGACAGAGAGTGTGATGAGTCAGAGAGAAAGCGATGTGAATGTCCAGTACAGCATGACAGCTTGGGAGACAGCAGTGCAATGGCATGAATGTGGAAACAGAAGTCTCTTGTTCAGGGAGCAGCAATGTGTTCAGAGTGACTAAAGCCAGAAATGGCAGGCAAGGGGGGTAGGCAGATGGGTGAGGGGTCACCAAGGCCAGACAGCCCTGTAGGCAGTGCAGGATACAGTGAAAGGAAGCCTCAGTGGATTCGAGTAGAGAGTGTCATGAGCTCATCTGCATCAAGGAGGTCCAGAGAAGCTACTGCAATAATGCAGTCCCAGTAGACAGTGGTTTGGCCCGAGGTAGCTGGAGGAGAGGTGGTGAAAGGTCGCCAGATTCTGGGTTTCAGCTAAAGGTTAGAGCCTATGCAGATTGCTCATAGACTGCAATGAGAGTGACAGAAAGGAAGGAGTTACAGATGATGTCTAGGTTTGGGCCTGAGCCCCACTCTCCCCGTAAGGCAACCTAGGCTCTAGGAGTAACTGCCCAAGTTTGCAGCTTATTGAAAAGGCGAGACCAAGTGAACAGAGGGAAACAGAGAGAAAGTTTTCAGGGGAAGGGGGGAAATATGGAGAGTCTGGCCATGTAATCATGTAGTCCTGCTGGCCATCTGATTTCAAAGGGGAAAACTGAGCAGTGCTCAACAGCGCTGGTACCACCCCCATCTTTGAGAGACACCCGTGGCTCCAAAGGCCTACCAAGGGTAGAGAGAAGGCTAGGTGCACAGACCTTGCACCCAGACAAGGTGGGTAGACTCAGTTGCCAATAGGACATAATTTGAGAAATTTTCTGAGCCCCTTGGGTAGGTCAAATGGTAGGCGCCCATGTGTGGTCCCTGAAAAAGATATGAATGGAAGTAGCCTCTGCCTGCCAGCAAGCCAGCCGAGGCCAGCTCCGGATCCATGGTGCATCAGGGGAGCAGAGACATCCACCTCAGCCAGAGCAAGGATAGTTGGGATTTGATGCCTGCCCCTGAGGCCTGAGGCCTGAGACCTGAGGGAGAGGGGGTGGGGGAGGCAGCAAAGCCAGTCCTTTCATGTGTGTTCCGCCTGTCCCTCAACTCTTTCTGAAAGTAATCCTTGGCTTTGGAAGAAATAGCATTGTAAACAGAAGTGTTTCGGATGGAAATTCACATATGTTGAATGCATCGAAATCCCCCCCTATGGCCTTCAAGCCCTTGTGTGATTGGGCACAACCATCCTCTTCTCCTCTTCCTAAGGTGCTGGCCAGGCGCCCTTGCAGAGACTGACAGCACCAAGCACAGCAGGGCCCTCCCCGGGAGCTGTGTGAACTATAAGCAAACACTGTGTGCCATGTATGTGCTGGTGCAGTTCTAAGCACAGCAGGCCTTTGTTTATCTCAGCTTCAGAACAGCTCTAGGAAGTAGGCTCTGTTGTGATCCCTTTTTGCAGCTGAGGAGACTGAAATTAAATAAGTGGCAAAGCTGGACCTCACACCAGGCAAAAAGCCTACTCCTTAACCCGTGTCCCTCTGTCTCAAAAGGACACATTCTCCCCCACCTTGGGCTTCTCACCAGGCGCTGCCTGCAACTGAAGAACCCCTTCCTCTGCCGTGGAAAGCTCTTCTCACACCTGTCCCTTTAGGGCTCCATTTGAGTATCACCTCCTCGGGGAGCCCTTCCAGACCTCCCTGTCCAAAGAAGCTTCCCTGGTTATGCTCCATCAGAGCCCTCTGCTCATATCTTCGCAGCACTGGCTACAAAGGGTAAGTGGATTGTTAATGGTTTGTTAACTTGTTCGTCGTCTGTCTCACCCCATACATACCCTAAGACTGTAGACTTCCAAGGCGGCAAGTACCTTTCTGTCTCATTCTTGACTCTGTCCCCAACACCTAGCATAATTCCTGCAACAGACCAGGCCCTTGGGAGGGAGACAGGGAGGGTTGCCTGGCCTCAACATTCTTATGACATCAGCCTGTAAAAGGCAGCCTCAGCAGCATCAGCTGTGGCAGCCCCTGGGTCATTCCCGCCCTCCTTTCTCAGGGACAGTCTCCCCTGTGCCAGAGCTAGGCTCTTTCCTCTACCCTCAAGCACTTGACATCTTTTCCTTTCCAAGCCTGCTTGGACAAAAGGAGGCTTATCTTTACAGCACCCACTATGGGCATTGCTCAGCCCCACTCTCCCGGTAAGGCAACCTAGGCTCCAGGGGTAACTGCTAAGTTTGCAGTTTATTGCAAAAGTGGGACCCGAACCTTCTGGTAGCCTTTCCCTTCTCCAGCAGTGTAACAAGAGGTTAAAACACAGCTGTCACTTCCTGTCTCAATTTTGACAGAGGAGTCAATACAGCAGGCAGCAGATATCAAGATGAATGTGAGATAAATCACAAATGCCAAGTTTACAACAGGAATTCTGAGAGCCCAGTCCACAGCTCCACACCCTGGCAAGGCCTCAAGCCTGGTGATGTTCAGGAAAACAGAGTTGCACTGAGTCAAATCTTGACTGTTCACTTCTCCTGGTGCTCTCGCACAGACACAGCTACACATTGACACCGAAAGTAGCTCCGCAGGGAATTCCAGTCTTTGTTGGAATAGTGCCTGTGTCACAAGCCCTGGGAGCCACCCACAGCATAGATTGTCTTCCTCCACATCTCCTTCAGTTAGGGAGCTCACGTGTGAAGAGACAAAATACGAAGTGAACACTCTTGCAGTGAGAATACTGAAGTTTATCCTCTGTGTCTGTTTAGAATTTTTCTCATCTTTCTGCAATGACTGTGAACTTCTTTAAAACTCAGAAACTTTAATTTTAACTTTAATTTTGAATGAATGTGAAAAAGAAAAAAGACTGAAATTAGACTCCACCCGCACATTTGAGGAGGATCTATGAGGGGCTAGGGACCTGAGCTACATGGGTGCTGCAGATCTTAGGGCTGTGGGTTATCAGGGACCTGGAAAGGGCCATAGTCCTCAGTCCTAGGCCTGGCACCAGCGCCTGCCAGGCCAGCTAGAAAGGGGTAATAGGCTCAGCTTGTGTAAGGCTAATTCTTGCCCCTAGCATGGCCTTGTTCCAATACAAGCATCAAAGGGGTAGTTAAATGGTCTGTGACTCAGCGATGAATATGTCACTTGCAGGATGAAGAAGTACTATCACTTGGACAAAACAGAGTCCTTCACCTGAATCCACAGCCTATACATGCTCCACAAAAAACATCAATAACTACACTTCTGGCCTGCAAACACAGATTCAGAGGTAAGAAAATAAATCAACTCACAGAACTGAGGCACTAGGGAAGAGAAGAGTCTATGCACATAATCTAGTTCATCTCTGCACTAGACAGGTGGTGAACTAAGGGCCAGAGGAACCCAACTACTAGCTAAAAACTGTGGGCTATACATACATATTCAGCCTTAAAAAAAAAAAAAGGAAATATTACCAATGCTACAACATGGATGAACCTCAAGACCATTATGCTAAATGAACTAAGCAGTCAGAAGAAGACAAATTCTGTATGATCCCACTTATGGGAGGTGCTAGAGTAGGCAAATTCTTAAAGACAAAAGTAGAGTGGTAGTTGACAGGGGCTGAGAGAAGAGGAGCGATGGGGAGTTGTTGTTTAATAGAGACAGTTTCAGTTTTGGATGATGACAAAGTTCTGGAGTGGATGGTGGTGGTGGTGGTTATACAATAATATGTATTTAACACTTTTGAGCTGTACACCTAGAACTAGTTAAGATGGTAATCTTTATCTTATGTGTATTTTACACAATTAAATATAAAATAAAATAAAATAAATCCTTATAAACAAAACTGAGCCATAAAAAGAGTTCAGGTCAAAGTTATCAGAAAGATGAAGACCACCGATAGATGTTGAGACTCCTTTATGGCAACTCCAGTGGGTAAGGACCTTAAAGGCCCTCAGCCACCCACACTCATCTCAGCCACATTGCCTCACCTCTATAAACAGACACCTTCAACCCACCTCACCTGCTGTGTCTTTGGCTAAGGGAGCATTACAGGGTTTGTACACATCCTGGAACCCGGCCTCTGGCTCGAGATTCTGCACCGTGCCCATTGGATAGGCGTTTCCACAGCAGGGCAGCAGACCCTGAGAGACGCACCCAGGCCAACAAAATTCTTTGGCATACAGTCCCTCTCAAATATCCTTCTTTCCTTCTCTAAATTCCAACTCTGAACAGCAGCTGAAGTGTCCCCACAGGGTCAATGCCTGTAGGTGGACTCCCAAATGTCTGAACAGCAACATGGAGGAATGCTGAAAATGAACCAGGGGAAGTCACTTTCTTTTGCCCTGCCTTACCTGGATAAGAACAGAGAAGGAATGCCAATACAGAACATAGATGCAGGCAAGACTGAGAGAGACAATCTGTACAACAACAAGATCAAAGGCGAACAAGGAGACAAGTCCAATGCAATAATATTTACAGAGAAGACCGTAAAAGTCTATGATCTATACTGTACAGAAGGAGGCCTGGCTCAGCAATAGAGCATGTGGTCATTATGACTTCACAGTTCACTCACTGTGACACCATATGGTTGTGGGTTACCTTAACAGAGGCAGAACCTACAGAAAAAGGGAGAATAAAAGGGAGGATAAAGTCCTTCTCCCCTCTGTCACGGTCGGATCATCAGACTAGAGGGAGGAAGGAAGAAGAAAGCAGGAAAGATGGAGTGAAAAGTGAAAGAACTGGGACTATTTAGTTTAGTTGACCCCAAGGCACAATGGATATAAAGTAACTTCCTCCAACTACCTCTCTAGGTGTGGAGAGCGGAACAAAAGCAATGGGTGAAAGTGAGAAAAAGAGGAGTTTTCTTTTCTTTACCATCAGCCTACTATGCATACACAGTGGGCTCTCTCCAGAGTGTTGGGTTTCTGGTCATAATAACCTGAAGCCCCCTTGACAGGATGTTGTAGAGAAACTTCGTGTATAATATAGGCTATTGGACAAGACAAATTTTTTAATCCCTTTCAACAAAAAAGAGTAGGTTTAGAATGTAATGTCAATTACAAAGCTGAGTTTTCCTTCTAACTCTAACATATGTTTTTAGAAGTTCAATAATTGCAATTAAACTTAAATTGTCCAACAACCAACACCTCTCTTAACTCCTATTTTTTTACAAAGAAAAAAATGACTTCCACAAATAAGATCCTTATAAAACTAACTCCTGATTTCTTCATAATTTCACAGTACCAATAGCATCACCAGATTTCTCCCTATGTCTCCTACCAAAACAATTTCATTGGCTTGCACACTACTGAAAACCAGAAGTAACAAAGTGGAGACTCATCCTTTGTGATACTCAGGCAGCAGATGAACATATAATTCCTGAGTGAAAACTCAGACTCCAGAGCAAATGCACTTTCCTATGAAAAGCACCCTCGAGGCCCTCACCAAGTTCTTAAAGATTCTTCCCAGGGCACTTCTAACACAAGTCCGCTTTACAAGACTGTCACAAACTAAAAAACAATGTGGCTGTCAATGGCAGACATTGATGGGTAATATTGAGAAAAGAGACAAAAATTTATAAGACAGACAAAAATCTCAAAATGCACTTGGGCTGTTTAGTATAGGACAAGCAAAACAGTACACCTCAGAATGGCCTGAAGCCGTCACTGGTGACAGCAGGAACTGTCACCTGAAACGATGTTTGAAAGAGCTTTGAAAACTGCAACACACCTACAACTGTTAGTGGTGGGGTGATGCTGAATTGGCTGTGAATGAGGCTCAGCATTCTTTTTTATTGGGTCAGAGAAGTGACAAAGACACTGTAGAAAATGTCTACCCCCAAACGGAGTCGCCATTATCAAAACCCTATAAAATGAGAGTGATGACAGGACTCTGGGATCTGAAAGCCAGGTAGGTGCAGCCTGTGGAGATGGAAGGAATTAGGCTTGGAACTTAACAGTCATGGGGCTTGTCACCATCTCTCCAAGTCTGGCTTCCTATTTGTAAGAGGAGGTAAAACACCTGCCTTGGGGAGAAATTCTATAAAGCACCTGATACCAAGCCCTCAAAATTATTATTTCCATAACCCCATGCAAATTAAAGGGCAATTCTAAGTCACAAGTCACAGCTTGTTCCAATTACCAATTTGTTTCAACGACCAGCTAAAGAATTCAGCTTGTTCTGAGCATCACCCCAGAAGACAGCTAGGATAAGCAGTGAGATCCCTCCACAAGGCAGTGATTGTGCCATGAGCATTCTCACCAGTACTGCTCCTTTTGCCCTGCATTACACACAATGCCCACACAATCTCCACAGTCATATCGGTTCCTCTGTGAAACCTTTCCTATGTGACCAAAAAGCAGAATAATTTTTTCTGTCAATAGAATTTTGAGGAATAAGCAAAACAAACTTTAAAAGCCTCATCTTTTAATTACTAGATGTCCAGATTTGGAGCTCTTGTTTTGTTTGTTTGTTTGTTTGCTTGCTTGCTTTTAATCAATCAAAAAGCTATAATCATGATGGGCTAAAAATTAAATTAACTAGAGAGACAATCATCCCAGAGTGGCACATAGCAACAAAAAAACTATGAGTAACCTAATGGCCTAATAATAGGGAATTAACTGAATAAGTTATAGTTGCCCATATAGAACACACTGAAACTATGATAAAATTATATTATAGGAGGATATTTAGTGCTGTAAAACATATGAGTAAAATATTAAGTTTAAAAAGCAGGTTAAGTAACAATAAGTCAATATGATCCCACTTTAGTATATGTATATTTGTGTACATATAAGCACGTTCATTATACATAATATATATGCACACATAGTAGATATGTTTATATGTATATGTACAGCCATGTACCTACCATATCCACAAGGGATTATAGGTGTGTGTATATATATAGATAGATAGATAGATAGATAGATAGATAGATATAGATATAGATATAGATATAGATATAGATATAGATATAGATTAGATAGATATAGATAGATATAAATTTATTTAGAAATAGAAAATATTCATAAATTTTAACTTTTAATTTAAAATTATTTAACTTCCAAATAAGTTATAAAATAACAAATTTATTGGAGATATAGATTTATAAATGGGAAAAAAACAAATGTACCAATACCAAATATTCATACTGGTTGATTCTGGGTAACAGGTTATGAATGATCTTTTTCTCTGCGTTTTGTTATATTTTCTATTCTTTCTAAATTGACCAGATATTACCCTCATCAAAATGATGTCCTTTTTGTTACCTGTGATTTCCTATTTCCTTTCATTCAGATGATAGGAACAGATGCTCTCCTTTAGAAGAGAATCCCACTGAAGTTGCTAAGGAATGAAGATGTGTCTACACGCCCAGCTACGACTCCATGATGCCAATGGCCTCAGTCTACACTGTAGTCACTGACGGGCTCACCATGGAAAATCTACTAGGAACATTTGGTCCATCTCCCATTCTGTGGGCATCACTGTCAGTCATTCCCTTTGCATGGGAAGCAACCAACCCACCAGCTGGCAAAGCCTCTAAAAGGCCAAGACTTCTTCCATCTAACCTTACCAACTTGCTATCACCAAAGTCTATGTAAGAGCCATCTGGCCACTAAATGAAAATTGTTTTGTTTGGAGAACATGCTACCTCTTGGACACTAAATTAAAACACACAACTAGATTTCCATTAAGTTACAGCAAATTCTGCTGAATTGATCTAATTGGCCTACATTCCTATATGACATCATGCTTTAAAGGCTTGGCCTGAACATAAATACTTAATGTAATAAATACAGTCTGAAATATTTGATCTCCTTGGCAGTTTAATTGATCTACTACAGAGACTGACAGGAAAAATTAAGTTAGTTCTGTCTCATCTCTGCCGATGGCACATTTTCATCAAAAAGGCATGTGAGCTACAATTTTAGTTACAAGTAGAGCTCTCGCACGCTGATTTCTTATTGAATGTTCAGTCCAAGGGTAACAGAATTGAACAAGAAAATGGGTATGTGGGTTTATGAGACATTTAATACAAATACTACAACTCATTTCTTTTTGTTTTATAGTAAAACAATTTTGTGAGTCGTAACACCAGTTCCTTACAGTTCACAAGAAGTGTTTGAGTGAGAATTGGTGCGGTTGCCAAAAATATTTAGATACAGATCCTGTGGCTAAATGTGCTCACCAATAATCAAAAACGCAACAAGGTCTAATTCATACCAGAGATCTTCTACCACAGATCCCCTGAAGTACTTTCTCCCGTCTCTGTTTGATGGTTTTTGTGGCCCTTTTACCATGAGTCGTTTATTTTTGTACCCACCTCACTTCCCAAACTTGCTCTAAGTACCATTCATCCACCCTCATCTCCACACTCTTGATCATAGAACTAAAATGTTTCATTTTGGTACAAAGTAAACACTTGAATATTTAAGAAAGCAAGAAAGAGAGGGAGTTGGCATATTTTCCTGACCGAGCTGACATATTTTAGTTCCTCAAAGTTGCCATCTTCCTGGTTCTAAGCTTTCTCAAGTATTCACAGAAAGGAAAACTGTGGTCATGACAAAGTTACCCAATCTGATTAATGTCAAAATCCCCATATTAATTTGGCAGGTTATTCTGGTGGAACTGATGCTAAATCCCACCCATCTTCATTCCAGCTGTGAGTGTACACTCACTATCTTGACATCTCATTTGCTCAGCAAACACTCCTTGAAGGAAATGGGCTCACCAACCAGGATACGGTCTCAGGGCCAGTGCCCAGCTCCCAGTCCAGCTTGCATGTCTCTGAAGGGGCAAACAGATAGTGATAGCACCCAGATCTAGTGACCCTGGCACGGCTAGAGGAATGGCAGGGGCACGCATCCTAGGTAGTCCAATGCCCATAGCACTGCCCTCCCTCTTTCCAGCAGCAGCCAGAACCCTGTTTCTCCCACTGACTGGGCACAAGTCAGAAACCTTCTGCTCAGCTCCCTGAACTCCAGGGCCCCATTGATTAGCAGGAAGGGCAAACCCATCAGCACCCATAGGAAATGGCTTCTGGAACGTGAGTTGCAGTTTTCAAAGCCAGAGGATGATAGCAGGGGCCTGTGAAAGAAACCAAATCAATACAGGGCATGGAGGCTGGAGGTCAGGACATCTAGGTCCCTGACTTGTCCTACTTCTGACAGATGCACTGTATGACCTAAGGCAGTCCTATTCCCCTCTCTGGGCTTCAGTTTCTCCCACTGAATCCTGGAAGCAGTAATAGCATACTCATCAAGGAGATTCCTTACAGCTCTTTAGTCTCCACCCTTGTCTTCCTGACATCAGCTAGGCATGGAGGGGGCTTTCCTTGTGAACCCAAACCTTGTAAACCCAAACCTAATCAGATCCCTAGTGATCTCTAGGCCTCATCATCATAATCTTGACAATTTCCAGCACCTACTAGACACTTGGATGTTCCAGGCACAGTTACACACCCCACCACCACTATTAGAAATGACCATCATGATACTTATTTCACAGATAAGGAGATTAGGATCTGCCATGAGTTGACCCCATAATGAGAGAAAGGCAGTTATGGGCCATGGCCGGTCTGATTAAAGAGCCTGGGCTCACCTCAAGGCCATGCCATCCTCTCTCAGGGCTATGGCTCCATCTAATCTCACGCTTTGCTTTTTTCTCAACAGACTAGCCATGCCAGCCTCAGTGCCTTTGCTAGTGTTGTTCTCTCTGCCTGGAGTGACATCGCCCACTTTACATTTCCTACACTTCCTTCTCAGCTCAACTCAAGCCCAACCCAAGCATCTCCTCTGGAAAGCCTTCCCCAATGCCTCCCTCCTCAGGGCTTCCCCCACAGCATGCATATCCTCATTGCCTCTGCAAGAGTAGATGACTGTGTCACATGTAATGGAATTATTTGTTGCCCTATCTTTCTCTTCATAGGACCACCCCCAGCCTACCAGTTTCTTACGGTAAGGATGTGTCTAATTCATCCCCAGATGCTCAGCCCCTGGTTCAGAGTCTGGCAAAGTGGGTTTCTCAGTGAGTATTGAATGAAGAGCAACAGGGTCCAGTAGTTCCTGGGGTCCATCAGGTGGCCAGTGGTATAGGACCAGGGTTATAGATTAGAGTCTCCTAAGTGAGAACCATCTCCCAGGCCCAGGGCAGCATGACTTTTTTTCCTTCTTTCCTCAAGCTCCACTACCTTTTACTCTGTACCAGATGCTGTGTCAGAGGCAGAGGTGAGAGACTTGGGAAGATCTGGAGGTAAGTCAGATATGACCAGTACCCCTATAGTACTTACAGCCAGGATTGGGAAATAAGGTATGTTCAAACACAAGCACCCCAATTCATGTCATGAAGCCAGAATATCCTTGATACCTGTGCCAGTCAGTCTCCAAAGAGAGCCTTCAATGAAGCAACTTCCCAGTATTCATACCCATGTGCAGTCCCTTCCACTTGAATCTGGGCTGCCTTGAGAGCAGCTTTAATTAATAGAATGCAGCAGAAGCAACATTGTGCCTATTCTGAGTATAAGCCTTAAGAAGTCCTGGCATCTTCTGCTCTTACAGTCTTGGGGCCCAACCCCTTCCCACAGGCTTCCTGTGGTGGAGGGAGAGAGCTCCCAGCCTCCCAGCATCCCTGCCAAGGCACCATACCCAGAAGGGATTCCATCTTATATGTACCAGCCCCAGCTGTCATCTGACTGCAACTCCCCAGGCAAAGGAGCAGCGAACTGCCTGGCTGAGCCAACCTAGTCCTCAGATCAGGAGAGATAATAAAACAGGTATGCAGGTCTGCTGCTGCTTTTATTACACTAAGTTTTGGGGTAAAGTAAAATAATATTGAAACCTGGAATAGAGATTTTAAGAAAAGAAAATCACAAACCAATCTCCTTATGATAATAGATGCAAAAACCCTAAACAAAATATTAGCAAACCAAATCTAGCTATCTATGAAATGCATAACTCGTCACATCTAATTTAGGTTTATTCCAGGAATGCACAGTTGGTTTAACATTTAAAAAAATCAATCAATGTAATTTACTATATTAATATATTAAGAAAGAAAAATCATGTGATCATCTCAACAGCAGCAGAAAAAGTATTTGATGAAATTCAACATCCATTCATATTCATGATTTTTTAAAATAATAATTAGAATAAAACTCTTAGCAAACTAAGGCAAGAAGAAAATATCTTTAGTTGATACTGAATATCTAGAAAATTTAAAAAGACAACAGAGACAATTGTGAAACCCGGAGAGTTTCCCGTGAGTTCAAGAATAAGACAAAGATCACATATCTTATGATTGCATTCATACGAAATTTCCACAATAGCAATAGCCAAATGTCCACAATCTATAGGGACATAAAGATTGGTGGTTGCCTGGAGCAGAAGAGTTGGGGAAAACGAGGCATGGCTGCTAACAGGTGCAGGGTAATGAAAATGTCCAAGCTGATAGTAGCGATTACTGCACAACTTGTTAGATATACTAAAAACTATTGAGTTGTACACTTTAATGGATGACCGGTATGGCAGGTGAATTATATCTTGATAAAACTGTTATTTAAAAATAGAATAAAGCAAAGATATCTGTTACCACCACTTCCATTCAATACTGTACTAAAAGTTCTGGCCAGCACTATTGGACAAGAAGAAGAAATGTAAAGTATAAGAACTGAAAAAGGAGAGATAAACTGTCTTTATTTGCAGATAATCTGATCTTGTACATAGAATATCAGAAAGAATCTACAACTAAACCTAATTATATAGATAAATCTCACAAACATAATGCTGAGCTAGAGTCCAGACATGAAAAATGCATACTGTATAATTCCAATTATATTTCTATACACATAAAGTTCAAAAAAGTCAAAACTAAACAATAGTGTTTCAGAAAGCCAGCTTAGGAAGTCGGCAAAACTATATTACCATAAAGGGTTTTATTTAGGGAGAGTAGAAAGGGGCACAAGGATTCAGGGATTTGGGGGGTACAGGCAAAGTTCCAGAGGGTGATTACACAGGTGCCTAAAATTGTTCATTAAGCTCTAGATCTGCGTTGTTTGAAATTTTTCTAATGATTATTACATTTCACAAAACAAGTTTTTTGTTCTTAAAATTTGTGTTTTTTAAAAAAACACAAAAAAAGTGAAAGTGATTAAAAAGGAATGGGAGGGTGTATGCTTTTAGAGAGCTCAGGGAAGAAGAGGCTCTCTCTGGCTGAGTTTAGCCCTGGTGGGTAAATATTCATTGGCCAATAAAGCTCTTCCAGTCTCAGAACCTGGATACTTTACCCTGGCCTGGAAGCCCAAGGGTGAAGGCCAACCTGAAGGAGGAAGGACAGGATCTTGGCTAACTAAGATGTCTTGCTCTCAGGAACAACATGGTCAGACCGCTTCCCCAGCACCGGACACCCAGCCCCTTGCCTCCCCTTGTCCTCACATGCTCAATGCAGGCCCAGGACTGATACTCCAGTTGTTAACATCCACTGAGCACCCACTATGTGCCAGCACCAATGGAGGTGCCTCATACAGCATCTCCCTCAGCCCTTACAGCATCCAAGACCTGGATTGCCCAAGCGCAGTCACAGAAGTGCAGGTACAGCCAAGACTTCAAGTACAGCCAGTCTGCCTCTGGGCTCCTCCCAGCCAGGGCCTCACTTGGACAGCTGGGGCCACCTCTTTCCCCTGGAGTGGGCAGGGTAAGAAGGGGCGGGACCTTATTCCCTTGCTTGCTGCTGTTCTTTTACTTCAAGCCTGACTTCAGGGAGCCACGCCAGGGACTGAGTGCCCCCACATGATGGCCTTGCCCAGAAGGGTGGCCCACCCTTCCTCCTATTCCCTCTGTTTGAGGAAAGTCAGCCATGATGCCTCCACCCAGATCTGGAGAGGAGCTGTGACTCTGGGCCTGATCGTAGACTGCGCTATGAAAATTCTCCCTGGCAGCTGTAATTAGCTTTCCCCTCACACCCAGCCCTCTGAATCACAGGTTAGAGGCAGCTGGTCTAAGTGCACCAGGAACTGAGCCTCTGCTGAATGTGGCTTTCCAGCCCCCAAGCGCACTGCCTGTCCTGTGGCCAGCACTTCCCCTGAACAAACCCAAGCACCTCCCTTGGCCGTTAATAACCTCCTTTGCATTAATGAATTGTGAACACAAGGCTGGCCATTAAGACAGCGCAGGAAAATTCTTTGTGTTGCTAAGGCTTTTTCTCTGGACACCAATTATTGTTATGCAAACCCTCCCTGCATGTGGTAGGGTCCTGCTGCCTTTTTATTTGACAGTTTCCAGGCACACGCAATAATGAAACACAGTAACTACATGCCTGGCTGGGATGGGTCCTTCCTGACCATCCCAGAGTGTAAAGCACTTTGCAGCCTGTGAAGCTGCAGGGGGAGGAAACGGGTGCCTGACCAGGAAATCATACCAGGAACAGGAAGGAACCCCCATCACTGCGAAAAACTGGAACAATGGAGGCTATAAGAAAAGGTGAATATGAGCAGCAGTTAAGTTCAGAGAAATGGGAGAAGTTTGAAAGAAGCAGACATTCTGGTGGGTCTTTTAAAGGTGAGTGGGACCCAGTGACTTGAAAATGAGAATGGAGGAACCTGGTTAACATAAATGGTAGTATTTACTGAGTACTTCTCATGTGCCACACACTATCCACACTGTCCTAAGGGTCTTGGATGTTCTCACTCATGTGCTCCTCATTTAGTCCTATGAATCCAGTCCTATGATGATCAGATCTCCATTTTATAGAAGAGAAAGCAGAAGTAGAGAGTTCCAGCAGTTTACTCAAAACTGACAAGGCTAGAAAATGAAGAATGAGGATTCACACAGGCAGGCCACCCAGAGCCCTTGCTTGAAGCCACTGTGCTAGCTGGCTGCTTGATAATTAAAGGATAATTAAAGAAGGAAAACCCCACAAGTGCCTGATACAATTACCTGGCTCTGTCCCCAGTGAGCAGATTCCTGGCCTAAGGCAGCCAGCTGCCCTACTTCCTGATAGGGGCAGCCTGATTCGTGTCCAGGGGCTGCCCAGCAGAACCCGGAGGCTAGTCTGCCACACCTCTATGTGTGGACATTCTGCTTAACCAGCCACCACGGAAGGGCCATGACCTCCTGTCCATTAAGGGTACCACCTCTACTTCCTATCCTTCTCTGTTGCCTGAGCAACCCTGTGACCTATCCAGATACTTCCCCCCATGCACATGCCTCCCGGCATGCCCCCAACATTGAGAATACTGAATGAACAGCCTCAGCGCTGCATCTCAGATGCCTGATTAAGCTGGAGGACCTGGCAGGGGAGCACAACACCCCAGGAGGACAGTACTGTAGTCGAGGGCAAAACTCCAGAAGGTGTCTGCCTTCACACCCGAGGCTGAGGCAGAACCACCAAGTTGAGTTATGGTGTGTGCTGTGGCAGTTCTTAGCTGGGTGGATTGTGCAAAAACAGGGTAATTTCCAGCCTGAACTTGGTTTTCCCAGCTCTCCACCTGCTCCCAAGTCCCTGTTCACAACGGGTATCTTCAAGGAATCAAAATTAGTCTCTCTAATTTCCTAATATAACCATAATCCAGAGTTTCTTGCTGCTGACTTCTCTCCGTATGCTAAGGCTCAGAGAAGTGGCTTGTCCCCATTCACATTTTCCTGGCCACTTGCCCCCACGATTTTAAAGATTAAAAAGCAAAGTCCAGATCCACTGGCATGTTCTGGGCTATAGTCATAGAACTGCCAGGGCCCAGCCTGTCCACCCCACTCACGTGGGAGGCAGAGCTTGGCATTACCACGAAAGCCTCTCTGTTCTCTGGAGTCCAGTGATGAACAGCGCCCCCAACCCACCCGATGGCCCTTTTCCTCCCCGAGTGCCACCTGCTCAGGAGCTGATAGCCAGTACTGCAGAAGCATTCCCATTTTCAGAGCACATTCAAAGCAAAAAAAAATTCAGGCAAGTGAATACCCATAAAACTACATGAAAGGAACTAAGAGCTTCAAGGATCACTACTTAAAAGAACGCAGCAAACTGTACCTCAATGACCCCCAAGCTACTTCACAAACACTCCTGGGGACTCTCTCAGTATTTCCCAGACAAGGACTTCACATCTATCACAACAATGCCTAGAACCAGGACCTCAACGCAGAGTCCTTTGACTTGTAACTATACATAATGCTCCCTAAGCACTGAGTTCTGGGACCACTAGTTGGAGTGTTCCATATGCCTGGGAGAAATAATCAAGCCCTGGGATTAAGAGCCTTTCATTGTTCTCACACTCTGGCCAGGTGCTGATGCAGCACAGCAGCCTCAACTTGGTTACTCAAGCCCTGGGCTGGAAATGCAGGTTTGCAGTCTCGGGGGAGTAGCTTCTAGTATGTGGTCTGGGTAAGGCCCAAACCTCAGGAGCCTACCCAGGACACTTGCTGTCCAAGGCTGTGTGGTCCTGCTAAGTCTACAAAGCCTGAGAAAGGAAACACGAGCACTGGTTTGGGTCTAGAAGCTGAAGATCGCTTTGATTTATTTCTTCTAGGTCATTTGCAAGTTCCTCCAGGCCTACGGAATGGAGTGGGATCTCTGGCCTGGCCGCGGCACTCAGCTCATATTGGTCCTGTCTCTGGTAGTCCTGGGAGAATCTCATAGCTATGGACTCATGGCTTTCCTCACTTGCTGGGAGAGGCAGGGTGGGGCTCCAAGGCCCCTACTAGCAATGCTCATCCCAAGGAATGAATGAATAAATGGCACTGGGAGGAAAGGGCGCATCAGGATCCTGCAGAGAACAGCCTAGACCACAAAGGGAAGACCTAGCTGAATAAGCCATGTGTAAGCCAGTGACTCCCTCTCCCTGAGCCTCAGTTTCTCATTGTAAAAAGAAGGATAGGCTTAGAAGCCCAAAAGGGTGGCTTCAGCACCATCTACATGAAGCTCCTCTGAACTGGCTGAGGCAGTGCCCTAGTTGTCCTACAGCCCAGCCCGTAAGAAGCAGATCTCAGGCCCGAGAGAAGGAAAGCTTGGTTCAGCCTCCAGCTCTGCCAGTATCTGGCTGCCCAGCCACCTCTGGGAGTGCAGTTAAGGTGAAGGAGGCCAGGTTACAGCCCAGAAGTCCTTGGCACTGAGCCAGGCCCTAGAAAATTTGGGTTGCTCCTCTCTTGGGCCCAAATCAGGTTATGTACTTAATTTCTGTAGCTTGCGGAGACCTGAGAGAGTGAGAAGATGTGGGCTGCAAGAGTCAGAAAGCCACCTTGGCCCTAAATCGTTTGACGATATTCCATGAAATCATGAAGCATTGAACCCAGGGTTATTTAGAGTCTGACTTACAGGTTCACACTTCTCACCCCAGGTCTGAGGCAGATGCCAGGTTCTGCAAGCACATCTCCAGGGACTTCCAGGCCCACCTGAACTGAAGCAGAGCTCTGCTGGTCAGCAGATTCCTAAGCAGCCCCAGAGACTTCTAGCTCAGAGTTCTTCCCTTCCCGAAGTGCCACCACACAGAGTCAGGAACTTTTAGAATGCAGAGATAGCCCCAGTCAATCCTAGCATTATCTCAGAATGACCCCAGCTCCACTGCCTGTAGCTGTAGAGCCCTTCCTTATAATCTTCCCTGCCCTGTGAGAAGGACGTGGGTCTACAACATGAGACCACCTGGCAGAGCACAGAAGAGGGTTCAGTAATCACTCATTTCCCTCTTTTTCTACCATGACATAGCTTACCAAAGACTAAAAAGCCAGCTGCTCAGAGGCCAGCTGGGAATGGGCTACGGTGCTAATGGGTCAGGATGAGCCATGGGAGGGGAACTTTGAAGGGGGAAAGGCCGGAGGAGGAACTGTGTGTGCAGGGAGAAGAACACAGAAAGCAGAGATGGGAACGAGCAGAAGAAAAGCCCCCCTCACAAAATAGCAGGCTGGTCTAACCAAAGATGTACCAGTTTGGCCCCAAAGACTTGGAGGCAACCTTTAAAATATGGGATTATTTCTAATAAAAAGCCAGATTTTCAGATTCTCCTGAAAATTCAATAGTTCTGACAACGGTGTGTCCACATTCTCCGCGGCCACGGTCAGCTGGCTTGAAAAAGTTGACCCTTGAGTGATAAAAACTCTCCAGCCCATTCTCATTCCTGCCTCTGCCTCACCCAAATCTGAAGGTGACCCTTAGCATGCTCTTTGAATAACTGTTTCTGACAGTAGAGCAGTGTGGTTTTTCCTCATGCCCCTCTCAAAAGTGGGAAAATGACAAATAGACCAAAAGGGCCTCATGTTTCAAGAAAAGTAATAGCAAAAAAAAAAAAAAAAAAAAAAAAGAAAAGAAAGAAAAGTAAGAACTCATTTGTATTTGGGGAAGCAAAGACAATGCCTACATGCTCGCTGCACTCATTTCCTGCCTTGCTCTGAAAATATCTGAGTGTGTCACCTGCCCCAGCAAGCCTCGTCCCCCTGACTACAGTCAAGAAAGACTTCTCACAGGGATATCAGGCTGTCTAATCAGTATCAATACAATGCACAAATATGCATCCCAGTTTGGTGAGCACACTGTGATTTCTGTCACCTCTGCAAGTTCCTGCACACTCTAAGTCCCCCATTTCCCACCCCCCATGGCAAGGGCAGTATGAAAGAAAAGTGTATTTCCAGTGAGGCAGGCACAGTGCAGGCCCTGGCCCCCTGGGGACGAAGCCAGACAGGAAGGCTTAGGGAAGGGCCAAGGGGAATAGGAATGAGGAAGAGAGGAAGGCTGACAGATTTACCAATGCCTGCCTCTCTCCTGGGTCCGGTGTTGGAGACACAAGGCCCTGCTCTGTCGTGGCCTCGCAGTTGCAGACACTGTCTTGCCCTCCCTGCCCAGCAGTGTAGCCCTCTCGGCTCTCCTTCAGCCACCTCAGCTTAGCTAGCCAGAGATGCCCACAGGTTGTCACAGCAAAGAGATGTGGGAATTGCCTCCAATTCATGAGGCTGGAGTGGGGCAAGTGAAGAACTCTTATAAAAGATGGCTCCCCTCAGGAACTGAGCTGGCCCTCACCAAAGCAGAGAAGAGTCGACAGATAGACACAGGACTGCTCCTCTGCCCAGACCAGCTCCTTGGCTGATACCCAAGTCTCACTGATAATTTCCTTCCAGAAGCCCCTTCCAGTTGGCTGACCTCACCTCTATAGTGCCCTATCAGCCTATTGTGTCTTGTGGACATGTCCCAAGTCTGCTCTGTGAGGGGATCTACGTGGCCTCTGGAGCACAGAGACCCTGCCACTGGAGGAAGCACTAGAAATATGAAGGACCCAGAGCTGGATGGTGTTAAGCCTCATCCACCCATGCCAGCCATCTGAGCACAGGGTTTTGCCCAGCTACCTAGACTACCCAGAAGTGGCTCTGGGCTTTGAGAATCCACCTTCTACATAGGAAAGTCCAAATCCAGGAGTGTAGCATTCGGGACCTTGAAACTTTAGCCCCTGCCGGGCACTTCCACCTGTCTCTGGACATTCACCCATGAGCACTCGACATACCAGCCATTCTCCAGACAAACCTGTTTCTCCTCCCTACTCCCGGCGCTCTTTGCATGTACTATTCCTTATACCTAGAACACCTTTTTTTTCCCCTTCAGGAGACTCCCCAGAGGGGCTCCACCATGCTCTCATTCATCCCCTAGACTTTAATACAGAATAAACAGGACACTCTGGAGGGGGCCTCTCCCACCATTTATTATCAGGAAAAAGCCTAAAGCTGCACCTGCTCCCCCACTTCCCAAACCCCATGTGACAGGCAAAGCCCCAGTCCCGTCAGATACTCAGATTTGGTTCCTCCAGACCCTCTCTGAGGCTTAGCCCTGCTCCTGGGCAGCATCGCAGGAGGAGTAGGTTTGGAGCCAGGAATTGAGATGGGCCCATTCATCCAATGCAGTTTCTCAGAAATCCCCAAGGAATAGCCTACAAGAGTTCCTTTCTCTGGGCCTGGCAAAACACCCCTACTAATTTCCATACTTTAGACAACAACAGCCACTGAGAAGAGAGCAAGTCTTGGAAAACCACAAATCCTAACAGTTCCGACTTCTGACATCAGGAGTTCCCCAGGCTGGCAGGTCAGCAAGCTGCATATGTAGAGAGGGCCTCCTATACAGGGACAATTGCTCCTCACAGGCTCCACACTCATCAGCTTCAGGTTAGCTCCTAAAACTGTTACTCATGCCAGGCAGCAATCTGCGAACACAGAGCAGTCACTTTTGAAATGACCACCTCTCAGACAAGCCCCAACCAGGTACAGTGATACTTGACATTCACCTAAGTTCTCAGGACATGTGGAAATCAAGCAAGATGGCATGTGTGGAAATAGATGCTATTCGTAACCTGCCTATTATTGACAAAAGGAGAAAAGGAGCTACACCTGCCCAGGTGCAAGGATGGGCCTGAGAATGCAAGACGGTCAGATAATATCCAGAATCCTGTCCAGAAAAGCCCCAGCCAGTAAAGCCAAACTCACCTTTTAGGGAGGCAACATGTGACAGGGCCTGGGCATATGTGGCAGTATTCAGGAGGGTTCCCGGCAAGCAGGAGGGAAAGAAAGGTCCTGTGGGAGCCACGGTTCGCCCCAGACTGGAGAGAAAGAAAATCACATGAGTTCCCAGCCCTGTGTGCCCACTGGCCCTCCAGATCCAGGGGTCCAGCCAACCTCACCTCTGCTGGGCCTCCAGAGCCTCCTTCTTGTTCCGGGCCTGGTCCCCAGGGGGTGGGGAACTGACGTTTCTCACAGGTGGTGGCGTCACCTCTGCCATAGGCTCCTTGGCTCCTGGCTCCTGGTCAGAAGCTCCTCTCTCTGTTTTCCTCCACTTGGCCCTTCGGTTCTGAAACCAAACCTGAGTCCCCAGTGGAAAACACACCCAATAGAGTCAGAAAATCAGACATGAGGAGGGAACCAGAACCCAAGCCCAAATGCCTGGACCCTGGGCCAAGCTCTCACAGCTCGCCTTGCAACAGACGCACAGAGCCACGGCTTCCCATTGCCAAGATATCAGCCAAAGCAGTGCTCTCTAAACTGCAGCTGTTGACCCACGGATGGGTCAGAAGGTCAGTGCAGAAGGCATGACACACATTTTTAAATGAGAGTTAAATCGTAGGAAGTATCTAAGTGAGCAGTAAAGGTAAAGTGTTATTTTGTGGAAATTCTCAATTTATGTGGGTATATTTATTTGATGTAAAATGTATTTTCTCAGAGGGGGTGGTAAGGTTTCATTATCAAGATCAAGCAATTTATAAAACATTGCCTGGGGTTTCCTCATCAAAAATACTCTCTCTTTCCAGCAGGTTTGGCCTGAGTACCTGAGTGTGCTTTAGCCCTATGCTTTAACCCTGATATCACCTCTTACACATCATGATGACAGGTTCATGACCAGCAGCCCAGTGTATCCATTAGAAACATTGACTCTGGAGTCAGTCCTGGTTTAGAATTCTGGATCCCAGTGAATCTGCTTTAGCGTCTACTGCAACCCTAGGAGGTACACAGTCCCACTATCTCCACTTTACAGAAGAGAAATCTAAGCACAGAGAGGTCAATTAACTTGCCCAAGGTCAGGTGGTAAGTGTTGGATTTGCGATTTGAAACCCAGTTTAGCTTGGGCCCTAATCCAAACTGTTTAGGGGGTAATAATAGTGGCCACCCCAGCACGTTAGGAAGATTTACCACAAAGAAGCACAAAAAAACACTGAGCACGGTGTCTCGTGCACAGTAATCCATCATTCAGTTAACATTAGCTAGTGTTATCTCCGCCATCCTACCTAGGAGGTGGCTTATAATTCACTTGCTCTTAGAGGCTGGTGTAGAATTCTTTAAGCCTTGGAAACTAAGACTGCATTTGCATGGCAGCCAGGGAGCCAGGACCCAAGGTATTCCCAAAGGTCAGTGAAATCCTGCTGCTCTTTACTCCATCCTGCAAAACGTCTTCCTCCCTCTCCTAGGACATAATGCGGCTTTAAAAACATGCTTAGCTAGACCTCCCTCCTTTTCCCAGGACATCCTCTCCTCTTCCTGCCAGCAGACTGGCCAAGAGAGCGCCTGAGTCCAGAGGCTGAGCACTTTGCCAGCCCTTCCCACCTCTGAATTTTCATTCTCCTTTATCCGGGTTTCTTTCTCTCTTTTTTAATCGAGTTGGCTTTTAATTGCACATATCAGCAACCATTGAATGATGATTTTTACTCTATTCTAAATTTAGGGCAGTTAAATGCAAAGCAAAATGCAGACACTTTCTTGCGTCTTAATTGAATGAAGGTCACAGCTATAACAACATTTAATTGAGCTATTTTTCATTATCATATTTTAATGACTTTGCACTGACAGTTCTCCTGCTTCTGAGGAAAGAGCATGATGGAGTCGTTTATTTCCCTATTTAGTTATTGTTTGACAACATCAGCTTCGATTAAGACCCTGCTTTATAGAACATTAATCATATTTGAATGAGCAAGCAATGTAAATGTAAACACATCTCCCTTCCCGCCACCGAAGCCCATGTTCCCACATGGAGGCTCACTAAACAAATGCTTCACAGCCATTGTCTGTTTGCATAATAGCCAACAACAGCCTCAACAACAATTCCCGGCTTTAATTGTCACACCCCTATCTCACCCTTGCACCTTTCAGGGAGAAGTTATGATCTTCCACTTCTGAATGCTCAATAATTGTGTCATTTATCTCAATTTGCAGTTCAGTCTTTAGGCAGCTATTGGCAAGCTGGCATTAAAAAAAGAAAGGAGAGATGGCATCCTGGCCAAAGGAGATTTTCATTTCCAAATAATAATCAGTTTAATTTGCCCGCATATGACCAATGATTCATGTTCAGATTTAATAATCAGGATCACATAATCTGATTATAGGGGAAATAATTTGTTTACAACCCCCAATTTACTGCTCAGAATTCCATTATCTCTCTTCAGCCATTGGTTTTTAAGAGATACTAACATGACCCAGGGGAACCGAAAGCAAACTATTATATTTCCTACAATTAGATCTTTGCATAGTCTTAACCCCAAGCCCCTACATAAAAAAGAACAGAAACAGCATGGAGGAAACCCCATAAATAAAATGAATATATAATTGTGCTCAAAGAATAGCTCGCCTGGAGAGGCGGGACTGGGAATCTGTTCCTCTCGCGTTTGGGCACATCATCTGCAGGGCTCGATGGGTTTGTGCACTTAAACATAATCATTGTGTAGCTTCTAAAAAGAAATCCTGCTTAGAGACAGTCACCACAACCCATGCTCATCTCTGAGGCAGCCCTCTTGCTGCTGCCGTTTAAAGATTTTTAAATTGCACATATTCTTCGGATCTACTTCGCTAAAAGAGTCCATGTGCCGGGGAAAAGTTGGACATGATGCAATTTCTGGAAAGCAGATCCTACCCTGTTCCCATCTGAAAACACAGTTCTCTGCAATTGACTGGCCTTACCCCAGAGTGGTCAGAGCTGCTTTGAGAATAGCATCTCAGCTCTTTTTTTTTTCTCCAAAGGAAATGGATGTGCATTGATGTAATTTAGTACCTTAGAGACGCGGACAAATTAGTGTAGAACATTATCACTAGTTAATTATGAATGACCGATTAATCAACCTAATCTAATATTCCACATTATGTTGATGTTATTAAAGTGCATCATGAAAATGACAGATAGTCTTCATTTGCTTTCTTTGGCCAAATGTGCACTCTGCAGTCATGATGTCAAAAAAAAAAAAAAAAAAGTTTGCCAGTTTTAATATTAGGGAGTTAAATAATTGAACAGAAGGCTCACCTGCACTCTGGCTTCCGTGAGGTTTATTTTCATGGCCAGCTCTTCTCTAGTGAAGACATCAGGGTAGTGCGTCTGGGCAAAAACTGCCTCAAGAGCTTCCAGCTGGTAAAAGGAAGACATATTTACTGGTGAGAGGCTGTGGCTAGGTGGGAGGAAGCAGATGCATATTTCAAATTTGCTCCGAGTGGTGAGGAAGTCATTTCACAGATCAAACAAGAGAGAAGAAGGAGAATAGAGCTCTTTGAAAATATCCCACAGAATTAAAATTTCAACCACTGATGACTTAGGAGCTAAGACTTGCTAACAACCTCAATGCTCCCCCAAGAATTAGAAGTAAGAAGAGAAGTGCAAATATTTACATGCATGTATATTAAAATTTGTTCATAGGAATCAAAATCTAAGGGTGGCCATATGAATTAGAGCAGTCTACACAGCATTCACCATAGGGTGTAGGAGAAAAGAAACAATTTGCAGACTCTCGCCCTGTGTCAGTCCCACAGAAACTGCCTAGGGGTGTTTGGGTCATCTTCCTGACTGCTCCAGTTTGCTCCAGAAGTTGAACAAATCTAAGAGAAAGAAGGGGCCCAGGTTCAGGAAACACAATATAGGGTTCCAATTGTAGCCCTCCCATTTATAGGCAACAATAAATCAATCAGCTTCTTGGGTCCCAGTCTTTTCATATCTACCGGGGATAAACGTGTTCTACTTGCCTCCCCCAAAGGGTTATTTCAAGATTCAAATGATATTGCTGATGTGGAAATGTTCCCCAATTATCAATCTTAGTCACATGGGGGCAATCATTATTGCCCCTTCACTTACTATCCAGGATCATAAGGTCAAAGTCTTTTGTCCTCTCCCGAAACAGATTCCTTGACACATAAATTGTTCAGGAAAACAAAGATCCAGTTAACATAATCAGTTTGCTTTATTTGAAAAGACAAAGAAGAGCAGCTCAAACCTTGATGTTGTTGGAGGCATGAAGCAGCAACATCTCAGAAGGGGGAACGCCCTCATTACCTGCTGAAGAGTGAATGTCGTCCGGTTTCGGCGCTGTTTCCTGCGCAGAAACCCATCATCAAAATCTCCTGTAGAGTGGTTGCCAAAGGGTGCGGTGCCTGCTGGAAGCAAACAGAATCAGCCTGAGCAGAGGATCTCCAGTCCTCATACCATCCCCTGGCCACGCACACTAATTTCGAGGTACCAACCCACCCATTCCAGACAGAGCCCTGTCAGTCCCAAAGCATCTTTCCCTGCTTCTCTTATTAAACCCCCTCTTTTCCACTAATTTGTGTTCTCTCTCCCAATAACCTATGACTTTAGGCCCAGCTGTGCCTATTTCCTAGGATGGGTGGTGACCTTACTCCCCAAGACAGCCAAATTCGCTTTTTAAGACATTCTGGACTCAGGCAGAAAGGGCCACTGGCTTGAGGTAGAGCCTTCATCTGCCCTCCAGCTCCCAGTTGCACTTCTGTTCAATATGTCTTTACTTTCATCTCCTATCTCAATGGAAGCCACTATGTCTCCCCTTTGCTCACCTGTTAGTCTACTTGCAGGTATTTCTACAAACAAGGGTTAAAAGGTAGGGGTGGGGAAGGAAACAAAACATCAAGAGCTTTTCACAGCACTTTTCTCCTAGAACTTCAGGACAGGAGGAAGTAAGAAGTTTATAAATGAATATTAATTACCATTGGTCACAGCTCATCAGCAACATAGTGAATCTGTTGTATAGATGTCAATTAACAAGAGATCTGCACCAATAACTGCTGTCCTGAATTCCAAGCAGACTTACATAGGGCCGCTGTCAAAGGACAACCCCCACATTCTGGCCAGGCTCATAAAGGCACTGCATGTGCTTCCCTGAAAAGAAAGGCATTCTTTCCACTGTCCTCCTAGCAGCCTCCAAAGCTCCTATAAAGCCAGAACAGTTTGGCCCCAAATATGCATTCAGGTCATTTTCCAAATATGCACCATTTACTTGACAGTCCACAATGGTTTCTTAGGAAAACAAATGAGCAAGTTCCCGTTAGCCAGTGAATGTCATACTTGCCATGGGCTTTGGTCTCAGAATCACTGCATATTCGGCATGAAGAGCTGGCAAGCCACATGCCCAGACAATGCCCCTCAGAAGGACCTCGGCCCCCAAAAAGCAAGATCCTTTAGGCTTTTAAAAATTCTATCTACTGAAGGGAGTTCCTCCTACTTATTATTCTCCAGTGCTGCATCCTTTGCCACAATACCTTGACTCTCTGCTGGAGCCTTCTCCCTCTGTCTTCCTGTCCAAATTGCATTCTTCAAGTCCTACTTATAAAAATTTCTCTCCAGCTCATTGGAAACCTAAAAGAGCAGCCTCAAAGCAGTCTTATTTCCATTATTTTGTGGGAAAGCAAATTGTTTTCTTTTGAAACAAAGCACTTCACTGGTAAGGATGGGGTGCAATCTCTAAGGCTCTCCAATCACAATCAGCTTCAGACTTATAACTTACACCTGCTGGTCCCCAATTAGTTCACCTTGTGTACACATAAGAGCTTTAAGTGAAACACTGCATATCAAATTGAATCCTAAGAAAAGACTGATACTTCATCAAATTAATAAGAGCAAAGGCTGACAACCTAATAGAAAAGAGGAAAATGTGAAAAGAGGCTTTTTACTTTAAAATAAGTACAGTAGTCAATAATGTTATGAAAATGTTAACGCTTGTCGATAATTAAACAAAACAGAACAATGAACTACTATTTCTACCATCTTGGCAAATAAATAAATAAATAGATAGATAGATAGATAGATAGATAGATTAATAAATAAATAAATGCCATCATGATACCCAGTACAGACATAAATATAATAAAAAATGCACACCATTCTTCATTTGTAGTTGCAGACTTATTAGAGGGTAATCTGACCATTTTCATAAAAAACTTAAGTGCACATATGAGCATTTGATCTATGAATATACTTTTTAATTGTGACAAAGTAAAGAGAAAAGAATGTTCTCAGCAACATGGTAATTTAAAAAAAAATCTAGAAGCAGCCAAAGTCCCCATTCGTAGACACTTTTTGCACATCTGATGGAATACTACGCAGCAGTTTAAAAGAAATCACTAGATCTGTATACATCAACATGGAAAAACCCTTAAAATATATATTATGAAGTGAAAAAGGAAAGTTCTGAATGACATGGCAGTATGATCTCAGCACAAATAAGGTATCATAAAACATACACAGAAAAATACATACATGAGGGTAAAAACATATTTTTCTTAAAGGGATCACAAGAAACCAACAATAGGATTTTACTTTTCAACGTATAGGTTTGTTTTACTTTGATGTCCTAAGCAGGTATATGTAGTATTTTTTAATTTAGTATCAGCAAAATTATCTGAGAAGTGAAATTAGGAGCCATGCTGTGCTTTCTTCTTTATGCCTCTCTACATTAATAAAAAAAAAAATTAAAAAGTTAATATTCCAAAGGTATGTTCACAGCCTTTCTACCTGCAGCAGATCACCCCCTATCCAGCATCACTAAGCTAAAATAAACACCTCTTTCTGCAAAACTGGCTTAGAAACACATCTGCAAAGAGATTAAGAAAATAGGGTTCTTAAAGATCCATCTTTTATTCTTGTGATCATAGCAGTCAGAATCAGCTGTGAGGTGAGATGTTCCTGGGGTGTGGGATAAAAGGTGACCCCACATAGCTGAGCTGGCAGCAGCAAGCAGCTCTGTGTTGGGGCCATGACAGGCTGGGCTAGGACTCTCCCCAAGTGGCTTCTGCAATCTGCCCTGCAGACAGAGCTTTCCCCATAAGTCATCCACGCAGCCCACCACCTGCTAAATGCCCCAAACCTAGGCCTATCCCACTTTGACCAGAAGGGTGGGCCACTCGTCAATCAGTCCAAATGCAAAGTTCAGAAGTGTAGCAATGTGTCCACTGCACATTCAGAGGGTCTCCCTCCAAGCCTGAGATACAATGTCAAGAAATGTACCTCTCAGAGCTTTTTATAAAGCCTTTCTGCCTGGGTCCTTAGAAGTAAAAGGAGGTGAAATGCAGGCAAGTGTGTGGCCTTTCCTTAGGAATGCTGACCAAGCTGGCAATGCTTAAACATTGGTTCTCATTAACCCCCTTTAGAAAATCCTACTGACCTCTGAAAAGCTTCCATGGGAAAAACAAAAACAAACTTCTGAAATCATTGTGCTGTTGGCCAACTGAGGCTCAGCTACTGCTCAAGGTAACCCAGGGCAAGGTGAACAAGCATCCTCAGATATCTTAGGTCCCTCAGGGTCTCACCACCTTTGTGGTGACCATGTTTCCCTGGATTTCTTGGCCTTCAAAATTCTTCCACCTCACAAACAAATCAAAGGAATAGATTGCCAAAACCAAGTACTGGTATTGCTTTCACAGTTATAAGTTCTAATGTTCCATAGCTGAGACTATTGCTCTGAGAAAGGTGCTGTCAAGGGCCAAAGTGTTTGGCTTTCCTTTTGCCTGATGCGTACTAATCCACCCTGTTCGAAGGGCCCCCTTCTTGAAATTTCTACTCCCCTCCAGAGATCCAAGCTGTTCCCTTCTCACCAGCCTACCACCACCTAATAGTCCAGTGCAGAGAACACACTGGGGATCCTGAGGTGGAATTTCTTCTAAGGCCTGGAGACCCTCGAATACCCAAAACCTGGCCAAGGGGCTGCCCACGGGATTGGGGAGTGGTTGGCATTTGAGGTCAGAAACTCAGTGAGTCACAGAGGAGGAGCCAGGCCAGGGCACTCAGGGAGGTGGTGGGCAAGGCCACCTGGCTCCACAGTGTCCTGGAACAGACGTTGAGGCCCCAGAGCAGTATTGCCCTGTGCCGGAGTGACAGCAGCCAGGAATGGGTCGTTCTGGTTCATGGTCGGGCCCAGGACAATGCCGGCCATCTCTCTAGTCCACCTTGGCTTTTCCGGATGTTTGCAAAACACCGTGAAAGATTGATGTGGCCCCCTGGGCAGGGTAGCCCCGATTAGAAGCGTGACACCAGCATCTGTGCCGGGAGAACCCCGGCTGGTCCCTGCGGCTCGCATAGCCCGGGGCTGCTCAGCTCAGGCGGCGAGAGATGGTAAGAAGCAGGTGGCGACTGGGCGGTAGGCTGGAGCAGGGTATGAGGAGGGGGGCAGGGGCGCCTCGACCCACCGTCGGTCGGCTGCACCCCTGGCAGGTGGGGACCCGACCACCCGCCAGCCCCACTGCCGCTTGAGCCTTTTCTGGCCAACGCAGGCCTTTCGGAGCTCCTGGAAGCGGCGCTTACTCACCCTCCAGCTGTGGTGGACAGTGGAAATAAAACATCGCCGACGGCCGGATCTTCCCGACTGCCAGGACTCAGAGGGTCCGACAGGCGCGCCTCGCTCCGGCCTGGCTGCAAAGCAAAGAGCGATAGTCTAAAGTTTCCCTCAGCCTGCGCCCCATCTCGGCCTAGAGCTTACCCGGCGCTCTCCTCCGGGAAAACCCCCTTCTAACGCCTTCACCCACTGTGCGGACTGGAGCGAAGGTTGCAGCGCCCGTCTCAAGCCGGATCCCCGAGGGACGGCCCTTCATTTCGGGTCTACCTCCGGTACAGCTGTGCTCCCACCCCAGCCCCCATACCAAACCCGTTCAACTCCCGGCTCTCAGGTGCTTCAGGCGCAAGCGCTGCACCCAGGCCACCGCAGCCCGGTCCCGCGAACGTGCCAAGCCATCTGTGCGAACAGCAGTCCCGGCCAGGAAGGCAGCCGAGCCCCCTAGGCCCGGCGTGCGGGGCCCGGCGAGTGGGTCCAGAGCCGCGCGTACCTCGGCGGGCGGCGGGCGAAGAAGGTCGGAGCGCGACTGCCTCAGGTCCACACGCTCAGCTCCGCTGGAGGCGGGCGGGGCTCCGCGCGGCTGGCGCCCGCAGGACCAGAGAAGTGACTCTGGAAGTGGCCAGATGTCTTGCTGTCTGTCTACAGCGCGCGCCGCCGCTCAGCACTCGCCTTTATAATCTCACGCATAATTGGCCTTAATCTGATTATTTCCAGCGCTGTCTACAGCGAGTAACTTGGATAGGTCTATTGGGCCTTACAAATGGCCCACGTGGTGTAAAAAAAAAAAAAAAAAAAAATCTGTCATTTTCCAGCAAACATCAGGAATGTTTTCCCCCATTTCTTCTAAAAGAGGCTAGTAACAACGATGACCCCTCACTTACCCCAAAAAAGGCATTATTTTCTGAACGCTCCACCCCACCTCTACCCGCGTTCCCCGACGCAAACCTACTTTCTCCTGAAGAGCTTAGATTTGGGCGCGCCCTTGTCAGAGGCCTGGCGTCTCCGGGGCAGTGAACTGACAAAGCGCTGATAATTTTCGCCGCCGGATGGGTTTTGGGGGGACTCTTTGCACACGGCTTCCCTTTCCAAGCGATCGTACAAAAGGAAAGTTTGATTTTGTTCTCAGCAAGGGGTCCCTGAATTTATGTTTGTTTCTCGATGCAAATGATATGCGGTGGGACCCTTCGCAATTACTTTTAAAATGCATCCGAGGCAGACACTCAGCAGAGAGAGACCGCCCTTCCCTCTGCCTGGGTGAAAATTAAACTCTAAAGTACCGGGCTGAAATTTTCAAGTCAGGGGCGCAGGATTGGATCAAATCACATAAACTGCAAAAAAAGCAAGTCTAATGGTGCATAATTGGTTCTGTAATAGCATTACACCAGGATAATAGCCCGTTATGGCCCCCTGCACTATTAAGTGCTTCCCTGGCGGAAAGCCTTTATGATATTAAAGGGGGGATATAATGATATTTTGGTTATTAAATGCGTGTAATTAATTTATGCACCACTGAAAATAAAGTTGGTATTATGACCCACTCAAGATGCATCAGAAGATGCAAGTCAGACAACTGTTGATAAGTTCTGGTGTCTGTGTTCTGTCTAGACTGCTGATTTTATTTTGGGACGATGGCTTCTTGGACAGGCTGCTTAAATTGAATATTTTATAAACATGCTAATGCTGCGTTCAGGAGCCATGGCGAGGCAGTGGGTCGGGACCCTGCACGGCCTGGGATCGGCCTTGACCTTAAAGACACAGAGCGTTGGAAACAAAAGGCCTGGCAGGCCCACACGTGGACATCCGCCCCAACGAGTCGTGTCGAGCTGTAGGGCAGAATGCCGGGGCCCTGGTCAGCCCGTGGACACATCTCCGAAAACCACCTGGAGGAAGACGCAACACGGCTCCTTCGGAAGCAAGTCGGAGCCTGGTGTACCTCAGTGGCCTCTCCTGGGCACAGCCCGCCCTGGCGCACGGAGTCGCCCCAGTACACGGAAGAAATCGCTGGAAACTCGGACTCGATTGAGAGAGGAGAGCGCCTACGGCGCCAGCTCAGCCCGGGCTACCGACTCCGCGAGTCCAGGCGGCGGGCCCGTGAGGTAGCGCATCTGCAGGTCGGGAGACGCGGGCGGTAGCAGGCGGGGCCCGCGGGGCATCTGAGAGCGCCCTTTCCACTTCACCCAGAGAGGGCTGGAGCCCCGAAAGACCACCCTCTCTCGGCCCCTGATAGGAGGCTCAGTGAGGGTTCTCTGTCTCTCTCCGTTTCCGCAGAGGACTCCTGCTCTTTGGGGCCCTTTCCAAGAGCCTGAGGCTCGCCTTGCTCGCCTGGGTCTGCCAAAAGCCCCCTCAGCTCCTGCCAGCGCTCCCTGCGCCTGGTGCCTGCGAATCGAGGTTACGAAGGCATCCGGGCCGGTTGGGCCAAGATGTTCCAGGCGCACCAGAGAATCTACCAGGCGCCCGGTGCCTCGTTAGCCGCAGAAACCATCGAAGTCCAAGCCCCAGTCTCAGCTCCCCATCCCGACATCAACCGAGGCAACAAGGCCCAAAGCTGTCCCGGAGCTAGACAAGCTTGTCCTGGGTCTGCAGGCAGCGCTCTCTCCGCATCTCCCGCCGGGTCCGAACCCCAGACAGGGCACCGGTTCTTCTCGGGCAGCAGAGTGGTAAAAGGCGGGTCCCAAGGGTCCTCCTGGAGCCTCACGCTGTGTCGCGGCGGGACCTGCCCTTCTGGATCCTGGGCTTTGGGGCACCGACTGATATCCTCTGTGGTCCAAACCTGCGAAAGTTACTTGGGACGCGCGCTCAGCGCTCGCAGCAGAGACCGAAATCTCGACTCCGCAGTCCCGCGCGCGGCTCCTGCTCCGCATCTCTAGCCGAGAAGCGTCCCCCAGCCTATCGCCGCCTGGTCCTGGCCCTCTCTCGGAAAACACCCACCTCGGCGCCCGACTTGGCACCAGCTCAGGACCCTCGGCCTCGCCTAGACCTACATACCCTCTCCCGGGTCCACTAAGCCGGGCTCGTTCCTGTTAGCAAAACAGCGAATAAACAACCAACGAAGCAATCTTAGAAACGAAAGGCTACAGCAAACTTTAATGACGCCACCCCCCCCTTTTTCCCTCAGATCGTCTCGGACAACCCGGGGCCAGGGATAAGGTGACTAATATGTATTTGCTACCGTCCTCCTCCCTGCTAAAAAGGGCATTAGTAACGAAAAGGTTATTTTTCTCTTAATTCTTGTGCGGTAAAATGTATTTTTCAATTAACCAAATTCACTGATCTGTCCCGCTTGGACACTCTGATGATTTACAACCTAAAAGTGTACTTTCTTTATCTAAAGACCAAGGTGACTGCTTTTAATTTTCTCTAACCTCTTTACACTTGACGTTCACCAGACTCATAATGTTAATTGGCTTCATATACGGATCATCAGTTTAATGAAGAAATAAATCCTGTGTTGCTTTATGTTTTAACAGTGATTGCTTTAATGAGGAATGTGACGTGTTCCAAAATCAAAGCTGCAGAAGACATTAGAGGGGGCTTCTATTAGGATGGAAATGCTTCAAGTTAAAACCATGGTCGTATTTCACCAGATTCTCACACTCCTGGCTCTTCCCACCCCCTCTTGGGTTGCTTCCAGCCTCTGGAAGGAGATAACTCTGTGTTTGGTCCTCCTCTTGGTATTTAATACACAGCAGCCGCAGTCTCCATTCCCTATAAGAATCATTTTCTGGTTACCAAACAGGCATGCTTCTTTACCTCCTGTCCTGCAGAACAGAGAGAAGCCAGAACAGCGTGTAGAGTTCAACTTTCAAGGTTGTTCACTTTTTAAAAAATAAAACAAAGCAGAAAGAGAGTAGCACACACCCTAAGATTTATGTGCAGATGTTACAGAGGTGGCTCCCCCAGTACATCCCTAACACTGAAAATTCAAGCCTCAGCTCTTAAAAGCCGACAGCTTCGGATAGGTGGAGCTGGCTGCTGCTGACCCATTCTCTAGCCCCTAAAAATGTCTGCAAGGAATGTACTGGGCTCCCGCTTGGATGATGAGTGTTTTACATCCCTATTTCAATTAACAAGAGAGTATATCTGCTTTCTCTAATGCGTGTTTGATTTTTCTAATTTTAAGCTTCTTCTACGAAGGGAAAACTGTCATCTCAAAAACACTGAGAGCAGCAATAAAATTCTGGAAGTTGGAGCATCTATACCTGTAAGCTCTAAATTGTTTTTCAGTTGAATTATGAATTATTTTATATTGATTTCTAAAAAGAATCTTAAATCCTTAGAAAATGGAGGGATTTGAGGCTCCAGGTTAATGTCTCAAACACCACAATGGTGTTCATTTCTTACCATTAGCTCTGTTTTAGGAAAACTGGAGAAATATTCAGAGACTCCACTGTCAACATCTTTTGAGCCCAAATGCATGAACATATGTTGGACCCGATATCTGAATTGTACTCAGAAGAGATTTTCCCAACCTCCCTTTAAAACTTTCTTTAGCAGAAACAATTTCAGTATACATGGTCTAAAATCATAACAGTGGAGTGCAGCAGATAAAATACTTCAATTTTCAGGAAGGAAAAAAACACCTAAATTCCTAATTATGTGTTTCAGAACGGTCCCAGTAATTTGTAATGTTTTGTTATTAAAAATTTTTAAAGGCCTCTCTGGTATAATCCCCAGTGGCCACTCAGTTCTCCTAAGGCCGAAGGTTCCGAATATGCCTGCTCACTACGGACACCGCATTTTCGACTTATTGGCAAATCTATTGTGATTTTGTAGTTTTGGAAATTGCCAAGAAAGCTAGGGTTAGCTAAACATGATAAACTATGTGGGGGAAAAAAATAGCAGCTAATTGAAATTCCAGATGAACAGGGACCATGAACAGAAAATGTATGTATACAAGGGATGGATATGCATTTTATTATCTTGGAAATTCTTTATCATTAGTTTTACTGTCATGTAAAAAGTAAAAGCAGCTACTTATATGCAAGCCAGCTTCTAATATTACCTCACCGGCAGTGGCCACAGGACAGAGTCTATTCCCATGTGGTTCCCAGGGAATTAAACAGCTCAGATCAAGGCTGCCTTATCTTCACAAAATAGAAAGCATTGCACCTGAGGCAAGCCCATCCTCTGCAGAGCCTGTGTGTATCTAGCTCCATTTAAGTAGGCTCCTGTCCTCATGAGCTGGGGAAGCTTGAGGAGGTGGGTTACTTAGTCTCTCAGGACCTCCATGAATTCCTCTGGGAAGGGGGATAAAATGCTTACATCAAGTTCTGATGGGAGGATTAAAAACAGTGCTAAAGGATGTTTAGGACAGTGAAATTATTCTGTATGATACTACAGTGCTGGAGACATATCATTATACTTCTGTTAAAACCCTTAGAATGTACAACACCAAGAATGAACTCTAATGTAAATCATGGACTCTGGGTGATTGTGATGCGTCAATGTAGGTTGACTGATTATAAAAGATGTACCACTCCAGGGGGATGTTGTTAATGGGAAGCGGCACATATGGGGGCCAAGGGGATATGCATACTTTTTGCTCAATTTTGCTGTGCACCGAAAACTACTCTAAAAAAATAAAATTTATTAAAAAAAAAAAAAAGACAGTGCTGGAAACAATGCCCAGCACGTAGCAAACAATCCATAAACACCAGCTAGGACTGTTCTCATTTTTGTCATTACTGTCTTGCCACTACCATGGCCCACTAGGGGCCACACACCTGGAAACACACTGCCCAGACCTGCTTTGGGTACTTATAGAGGACATCTGACTCTTCTGGGTTATCTCCAAGGTGAGCCCACCTGGAGCCAAAGCAACACCACCCTGGGAGGGCTCCTCCGTGGCTCCTCCTCTCACCCATTGCCAGTCCGCCATGCTCGTTCCTTTACATTTCCCCCTTCTTTATGCTTCATTGCCTGGTTTGTCCAGCTTTACTCAGCACACACCTATAACTAGAAAATGTAAACCAAGGGCCTTTAAACTGGTATTTCATTCAGCCAACAGAAACTGTTTTGGAAGTTCATATTGATTACCTATAGACTGCACATGTCAACTCTGTTTAGTCTCAGACCCCACTATTCCACACCACTTTCCTCCAGGTCACCTCTCACATTTGTGCGACTCACCTAGTTCTTGCAGGTATCTGACTTCCCTACCCCTGACATAAATTCTGTGTGACTTTATCAAACTTCTAGACTTATAATGACTTCTTTGCAAGTGTTAGGATGGGGAAGGGATATATTGAGAGAGACTAAATCAGCCTCTGGAGTTTCAGAGTCTAGTTCAGTCCACCTCAACAAACACTTATCTAGCACCTACCCTGTGCTGAGCACAGAGACACAGACCTGAGCTCTAGGCCTCAGGACCCAGCCCCTGAGACTCTGGCTAGGAAAGAAGAAGGAATAGTAGGGAGAGGGGAAACTGGCACCACATGGTACCATGCCAGAAGGCACTGGACTAAGTGGACCTTCTCTCCACTGCCTTAGAGAGCTTTCCAGAAGGTCAGCTTTCAGAATACAGCCCACTCCCAGTTCTGGGAAGGGCTGCCATACTTGTATACCCTCATGTAGCTACAGATGGAGAAGTACCCTCTCTCCCCAAAGCCCATGGGCATAGTCTCTCTTCTGTCTCTGGCGTTCAAGCCTTCACACCAGAGGTCTTTACAGGGCTTAGCATTAGCCTTCAGACTCCTGCTTACTACCAGTTCTAGCTGCAGTGAGAATACTGGGGGACTGGACCACTTTTCCGTCTGGGATACATCCTACAGGTACTTGTACAATATTCAATTTCTAAGATCCTAACATCCAGGACTACTCTGATGGATTTACTGGAGTCGCTGACTTTCGGAAGGATTATTTTATAAATATTAGTTGATAAGTCTAGCTGACTATTATTAAAGATGTAATAATGAATTGCTAATAAGAAAACATAATCGATCCAAGGAAATCTCATTAGGATTCTGCCAAAAATAGAAGAAAGACCTCAGTTTCCAAATATAAATTATCTCACCAATAAATTTCTAGGAAAAATAACTTTCAAGGTCAGTTCTTTGGTGTGAAACAGTTTTCCATAACAATGAAATAACTAGAGTTGCCGAATGTTAAGAGTAATAGTGGGAGATGACACCTTGCAGAGCTAATAAACCACAGAAGCAGGACTGGAACCCAAATCTCCCTTCTTCACGCTCAACACTCTTCACTGCACCTTCTTCAATAAGATTTGTTTCTGCTGAAACAAAATGCACAGTCGAGTACCCATGCCAAGTGCTCAATAAATGTGCAGGATTTAATTGAAATGACTGTTGAAGAAATGAAATAAGTTCGCTAAGTGAATAATTAGTAAACAAAATGAAAGTCTTCCACCTGCAGTGGGAGGGGAGTGGGTTTTTCAATCAGGTGGACTTAGAGTCAAATGTGGCTTCTTCTTAGACCCCGCAGCCCTTTCTTTTCTACAAATGCCTATCTTTTAGTATCTGACCTGGCCACCATCAATAGCTTGTTCTCTCTCCCTTTCTTTTCTACAAATGCCTATCTTTTAGTATCTGACCTGGCCACCATCAATAGCTTGTTCTCTCTCTCTCTCTCTCTCTCTCTCTCTCTCTCTCTCTCTCTCTCTCTCTCGCGCGCGCGCGCGCGCTCACACATACACACACACATACACACACACAGTAGGTGCTTCATAACTGTGACTTTTGCAAGACCCTTCCTCTTCCCTTCTAAATAGCTCATTCTTGTCTATGGTTAGTCTCCCTCTCCAGGATGTTGTTCCTGTCTCCACCACTTCACTGCTCTCTCCTACTGTCTGATTCTTTTTGAGACGTGGTTCACCATCATCTTGCCTAGGAGGGACAGGCCATGTGTGTATATCAAGACTTCTCAGCACACTCCAGAGGTAGGGCACACACCACCTGCCTTCCCTCCTGCTGACCTCAGCCTCACCCAACAGCAGGCTTTCAGAGCACACTTAAATCCCAACATAAATATTTATTGAATGGAATTGACTGATGTCTGAGCAAGGCTGGTCAGGTGATTCCCCCCACTCAGCCCTATCTCCTGTCAGCCCACAGCCTGCACAGGACAGCCTGGTAAGGGGCAAGGCCCAGCGTGACATACTGATACACACTGAAAGCACTTAGCATTTACCTGTTGATCTATTCATTTCTTCATTTATTCCACAAAAAGCTGTGGAACACCAGTTTAATGCCTGTAGCATTCAGGGATGCACTTGTAAACAAAACCCCAGGGATCTAGGAAAGAGGAAAGCCTCTCGTAAGTATTGTAGTGGAGCTTGCCAAAGCCAGGTCTCCAGCAACACACTGTACCCTTGGAGAGGACTCTAGCTTTCCAAGACTGTCTCATAGGCCCTGAATAGCTTGGCCCAGTGAGTCCCATCCAAAGAGGGTGAGACCTAGCTGCTGCAGGGCAACTAAAGCAGGCATGGACAGAGCTCACCTTTGCTGGGGGGATGGAGATCCCCAACACAGCCCTTCAGATGTCCATCCTGTAGCCTGCACCTTCCTCTTCTCTTTCATCCTCTAATTCCTTTGACAGATGCTCACTGAGAATCACGTTTGTGCCAGTTTTATACGCGGGGCGAGAGAAAAGAGATGTCTTTTCTTTCACTGTGTTTAAAACCTTTTAATATATTTGTGTGATTTTTTTTTTACTAAGCAGTAAAAAAAGTAGACTATAAAGCCATGAAGGTAAAGAGCAGGTCAACTTGGGCTCATCATGATATTTTAAGCACTTATTCCAATACCCGGCACTTAGTAGGCATTCAATCAGAATCTGTAAAATGTATAAATGAATAAGACAAGATCTACAGGCTCAAGTCCTAGAGGATACAAACATGAACAGAGCATTTGGCGAACAATACCTCTCCCTGCAGTGCGGGCCTTATGTCCTTCTATGCTCTCTAGAACAATTCGGGGCATAAATAAGCGCATGAATTAGGGGCCAATCAATCGTCTTCTCTCTCCTGTACCTCTTATTAAATGATGATGAGGGTTTTTGAATAGTTAGAAGCAGTCACCTCCAAAATGATCATAAGTGGCACATGGTTTGCAGAGCAAGGTGGACACACTGTCAATCTTATAGGAGAGACTAAAACAGTATGAGAGCACATCTCCTAACCTGTTTTGCCCAATTTTATTTACAAATCATTCTGGTGTCGCCTGTCTCCCCACTCTGCACGCAGCCTGAAATAGTAGAATGGATATGGTGTTTTGTGTCCAAAATCCTTGTTGCTACTTAACTTTTTAAACATCATTTTCCCCATCTGCAAAAAAGAAATTATTCCATCTCAGAAGAAGGCAGAGTTTGCCACCTGGCTAGCTTGGTAAAAGTCTTTTGTTTGACTAAAATCTATATTGGCTTTATTTGATAATGTTTAAAATGTGAAAACAATTGTACAGAACAGAACTGGCTAAGGTCCATACCCTGCCTTTTTGTAATATCTTGCCTCTTCACACAATGATGATTTTGGCCTGACGTCCGAAGGCATCTGAATTTACAATCCCTGGGTAGATTTTTTTGTACTGGTGGGTTTACGTCTGACTCTCCTTTTATTGTGCTCTTCAGAAAAAGTTGTCTAAAGAAAAAATTAATTAATTAATTAATTAAATGTTAAAATGTTTTACAGAGCCCACGTAAGACAATAAAATTAAAACCATCCACAATCTCACAACCGAAACTTAACCATTATTAACATTTTATTATATAGCTTACTGATTTTTATATGAATTTATCATATGTATATTTTTTAAAGAAAAAAAATGGGATCATACCACTACCTGGTTTTATAGTTTCTTATTTGCTTCACAATCTGTTGTGAATATCTTTTCATGTTATTAAATTTTTTTCTATAATATTTGTAGAGGTTCTATATGTAGTTAGGATATAGTCCAGTTGCTGTAATGGAGACCCATAACAGTGTCTTAAACAAGATGGTTTACTTTCATTTCCCTTTTATGTGAATGTCCAGTCTGGTATGGTAGCTCTGCTCTGTGAGGTGGCAGGGCTCCCTTTAATGTGCTTTTTCTACCATCCCTCCGGTATGGCCCTTATCTACATGCCCAAGAGGACCCCTCACCATATCTGCACTGCAGCCACCAAGGAGAGTAGAAAAGGAGGTGGCACACTCTGCCTTAGAGGGCACAGCCCTTGCAGGATCTCAAAATTGCATGTGTTACCTCTGCTCTCATCCCCTTGGCCATAACTGGTCACACCTAGCTATTAGGGAGGGTTAGAAACAGTTTAAATCTTGTCATCCATTCACCCAGTAAGTATCAGTTTCTAGGATTATGGGAGAAAAGAGATAGGATATTGAGGGACAACTCTCAGTATCTGGTATAAGGGTAATGGGAGACACTGGTCAGTATCTGGACTGTTGTGGAATATTTGCACCCCCATTATTATTTCTTAAAATAAACTTTTAGTAGACAAACTATTTGATCAAAGAACAAGCATATTGAAGATTCCTGAGTTCACATTTCTTTCCAGTTCTGTAAAAGCCCATACCCACTTAAATATTTTCTTTTTGGCTTCCCTTCCACCTTGAGCACCGTTTAGCTCTTCATCCTTTAACAAGGGGACCAGCCTGCATTGAGTAGTAGACATCAATGAGTATAAACCCCAACTGAAAACCAGGTCCATAATGCAAATCCCACAGGCCTGAGTCAGCCCCCTCTAGTCAGGGTGGCAAAGTTGGAACCAGACAGTTTCAGAGATGGTCTGGGATGTCAGGTACTGTTGGTAAGGACCCACACACAGGCCAGGGGATTGAAATCCAGATGGAAGTCCTTGATCCTCTAGACAGATCCTTCGATAAAGAGGCTGATTGGGGACAAAGATCACAATCAAGAATCCTAAGACCAAAGGACACTAGGGTAAATGCGGGACTGCTATGAAGGCAGGTCTTGGGACAGGCATAAAGTTGGGCTTCCTAAGGAGGAAGATATTCATCCACAAGTTCAGATAGCAGGGAAGTCAAGATGCCAGACCACTAGTGGATTTCTACCCATAGCAGGGTCATTTAACAAGGGTCCTCTGGAGGCCACTCAGGTCTTTTGAGGGTTCTTAGAGCAGACTGCCACCAAAAGATAGGTCTCTCTGCTTACACCCCTACAGAGTTGCCATACTTCCTGGATCACATAAACTCCATGAAAATGTAAATTCGGAATAGCAACTGATGCCTCAAATGGAGAACAGGGGAAATGGAAGAAAGGCAGATAGTGGAAACCCTAAGAAACCTCATCTATGGAAGCAGAGAAATAGAGGATTTCTGAGTCCCCAGGCCTTCCAGGCCAATTTCCTCAGATTGGGCTGAGAAAGAGGTGCTGATCGACTGAGCAGCTTCTGAAATGGCTGCCTTGAAGTCACAAGAAGCTGCCCAATCTGAAATCGCTCCTTTCGATTGAAGCCAGAGCCAACAACTGCCACCTGGTGGCACCAAACTGCAAAGGGAATATCTCCTTTCTTCTTCAGCAGGAAATACTGTAGATACAGCTGCATGTCGAAGTCGTGAGCAAGGGCTAATTTATCTGTGCACTGCCACTGCCACCCATGCCCTTGCACAGAGTGAGATCTCAGAATGTCTGCTGGTTACAAGATGGATGGATGGATGGATGGATGGATGGATGGATGGATGGATGGATTCACCCTGCAAAAGCTGTGCACCCCTTTTCCTTCAAGTGGGCACTGAGTGGAAACTGGAAATGTGTCCTGGACCTCACAAGGAGTTTCAACCCAAGCACAGGCCTTCCCATGTACTTCCGACTCTGGCTTCTTCTGGGTCTACAGCCTGAGTACAAAAATTTGTGGGGATCAGGTTTACCCTCCGTGCTGGGAGTGAAAAGCAAGAGATCAGGGGGATACCCTAATATATATCTCACCTGGGCAATCAGAGAAGCCCCTAGTGTACCTGTTCCCACCCCAGCTTTGTTCTTGTTCTTCTCTCTTTCTGAGAAGACTTCAAGGCTCTGGCCCTCACTTTACCCATTCTCAGCTCAAGAGACTTCCAGGGCCACCATAGCCCCACTCCCCCCAACTCTCTGGCCTTCTCTGGCTTTAATTTCCTTTTTAGTCATAAACACCTTCCTGCATGTTGTATTGGCATATGCCTAGCGTCCATGTCCCTGCTAACATGCAAGCTCAGTTGTGCATCCCAATGTCTAGAACAGTGCCTGACAAGCAGCATGTTGCTGACTGAACAAACCCCAGCTCTCCCCTGGCCGGAGCAGTTTTCAGCAACACCTGGTCCCCTCAGCTGCCCCTAGCCAGGACTTCTCACCACCAGGAAAGTTCATTAGCCCTGAGAAGTGCACCTTCTTGCTACAAAGGCAACTTCTCCTTAATCACCCTGCTGATCATAAGCCCTGTAGTACTACCTCTATACCACCACCAGTGCAAACCTCATTTTCTTACCAAGCCCAGGATAAACAAATCCAATAGATTTTGGATAGTTTTAATTATCGCTGTTTATGGGCCATAATGAAACTAGGGGGAGCATCCACAAGGGAGATCCCAGCCTGTGCAGGGTGCTGGTGTGTGAGAGCCTTGTTGTTCAGGTTCATTTACTGTAATCCCGGCCACCTCTACATGCCCAGAAACCTATCACTTATTCATCCTTCTTTGCCTTTGGCTACAGGCCTGCCACCCCGGCAGTATGTCTGTCCTCATGAAAGGAATCAGGAACTAGGGACCAGGGGACAACAGAAGTTCTCTACAGGCCAGGTTCATAGATTTGTTCCCCCATACTGATGTGGCAACATGCAACTTTTTAAATAATTTCTGACAGTCTGACAAACCACACACAAAAAGGACATTTTATTTTATCTTTTATTTTTCATTTTTATGGGGATAAGCAGTTTACCATACACATATTGACTGTATTGTATTCCTTTTGGAGTTTTTGCGGGGAGGCATCATCTTATTTCATGCCTATTTTTCTGTCGGAGGGTTCATGATTATTGTTGGAGGATTAATGATTTGCAAGAGTTCTATATCCAATAATATTTTACTCTTCTCTTTGCTACCTCTGTTGCAAATGTTTTTCCTGGTTTATTGTGAGGCAGTGGCTGTGTGTCCACTTGCAAGACAATCTCAACTTCTCTGCACTTACACCTTGGTGATGGCAGGGTTGCGCCACCACAGCCCCCATGACAAGTCAGGGGAAGCAGCTCCTTTATACCTTACTCAGGACCTGATTCTAAGGCTACCCAAGATGGGGGACCATTTCTCCAGCCCCTGGGAGGACCCTGATCTCCCTTTATGTCACCCCCATCACCCATCCTCCTCCCTGCACTACTGCATCCCTGCTTTTCCAGCTTTAGGAAGTAGAAATACTTGTTCTACTCTAGCCTTGCATTTAGTCCTGACTCCTTTGAATCTGTTTCTGCCAAGGAGGGGACTAAGAGAAGAAAAACCAAGCTTGGGGAACCAGTTACAGAACTAAGGGGAAAGGAAATATCCAGAAAAACCACACAGATGAGCGCTTGGGAGCAACCTACATGATGACATGTCTTCACTCGCGCATGTTCACAGAAAGATTTCTAAACATCGTGGTAGCCAGTCTATGAGCGAAGAGTAGGGGCTCCTTTCCATATCCACCATCCCTCGGAGGAGTGTTTGGAGAGGGATTTGGAAAGGCTGTGTCAGCTGCAGAGAAGGACCTTGGAAACAGTAAGGCCTCAGGTGACTCTGCAGAGTCATGTCCTGCCACTCATAAGCTGCTCCTGCTCCTTGAAAACTGAGGTGCTAGGAGTAAGGGACAGGTGCCTCACAGAAATTTCTGGCTTAGCCTGAGCTTGGACCTGGGCACACAAACTCTTGGAGGGGAGCAGAGGGAAGTGTGATACTTGAATGAATCCTAACTATGACCAAGGAATTACTCGAAGAAAGGAAGTCCTACATATGCTTCCATCTTTTCAATAAGCAAAGTGTTCCCAGGCCAGAGAGGCCCAAACATACCCAGAAAGTCTTGCTTTTGGGCACTTCCCCATGCAGCAGCAGCAGGCTCAACAGGGCTGATAAGGAATCCATTCCCCTTTCGCCCTGCAGTCCTGGTATAGTTGGTTTGCACTGTCTGGGCTAGGGGTTCAAGGACACTGGTGGTTGGGAGCTAGGGGATCCACAAGCCAGGGCCTCTCACTGCCAAGCTTATCTGTAGGCCCCAGACCCAGGCAAGGTAGGAAAGGGGGGTAAAAGAGCCATGGAGGGGCTGAGCTGGGGCAAGACAAGGCACTGCCAATTCTTCTCCCAGCACCTTCATGATGGACTGATGGAAAAACTGAGCCAGGACTGGAAACTGGGTCTGCCAGCTCAGAAGCTGTGAATGGAGTGGGGGCCTGAGCAGTCTCCTGCTGGCCCAGCATGCAAGACCACAAGAGGAAAAGTGGGAGAGAGGGGAGGGGCTGAGCCCAAGCACTGCTGTGAAAGGACTCTGAGTGCTGCTTCTGCCCTGTCTAGGCCAGTGGCCAACACCTCCAAACTTTGGTCCTACTCATTCAAACTACAGGCCTGAACGCCTCCCAAGGCACCCCACTCCCCTCTACATGCCTGAGCTCCTACTCACTTCTCTACACCAGTTGTTCTCACCTGGGGTGATTTTGACCCCAGCGGACTTTGGTTAATGTGTGCAGATGTTTTTGGTTGTCACAACTGAGGTGAAGGTAAGACTGCTTCTGGCATCTGATAGAAGAGGCAAAGAATGCTATTAAACATCTTGCAATGCATAGGAAATGAAGAATAATTTATCTGGCCCCAAGTGTCAGTAGTACTGAGATGAAGAAACTCTGTCCTAGACCCAGCTTGTTTATTCAACCATTATTCATTCACATGTTTGCTAGTGCTATGTGCTATACCCTCTACCAGCATGCCTCCCCTACCCCCACAGTTTCCTCTTCTCCTTACCCATGGTCCCATTGTCTCCCATGTGTCTTCATTAAATAGCAAGCATGTCCCAAACATCAGCTCTATGCTAAACCTGGTACTGCAGGAAGTCCAGCAAAACCCACTCCCAGATGCTCACAGCCTGGTCCTGATCCATCTTCTTTGCCAGCTTTTACGTGAACTAGTGTCTGTTTTGTCTCCCTCACTAGAAGTGCATGTCTCCTGCAAACACAGGACTTTGACCACACTCTTAGTGCGTGAAGTGTTGAGACCTGACTGTCTTCATCTCTGGGTCTGTAGGAACGGAGAAATGATTCTTGAATGGAATCTTAGGTTGGTCTAGGAGCCCCGAGATGTGAGAAGCCTCAGAGGTCAGCAGAACATTATTCGTACCAGGTAGGAGCCCATTATAACCTGGCAGGCAAGGCTTGTAGATGTCCCTGCTTCCCCACTACCCGACACACCTCTTTCTCACTCAGTGTTCCATGCTGCCCAAATCAGGAAGCACACCTGATTTCTTTTAAAAATAACATTAGTTGTTTTTTTTTCTTCTTGTTAATATATATTTATTGTAGAAAATGTAGAAAACATAGCTTAAAAACAAGAAAACAAAAACCACAACCAAAGAAAACAACAGTGTTGGCTGTAATGTTTTTCTTATGCAAACAGTTGTAGGGGGAAAAAAAAGGGTTATATTGTAAAGACCTCAGTAACCAGTTTTGGGTTTTTTAATCCAATCAGGTTGTGAGCATCTTGCTGTGAACATCATTTTTACTGTCTTCTCCATAACTTGGATTGGTGGATGGATGGATGGATGGTGGTTGGAAAAGGAAGGAAGGAAGGGGAAAAGGAAAGAAGGAAGGAAGGAAGGAAGGAAGGAAGGAAGGAAGGAAGGAAGAAGGAAGGAAGGAAGGAAGAAGGGAAAAAAGGATCATTTATTCACAAGTTAGTTCACTATAGATGGATATTTAATTCACAACTGTTCTAAATTTTTCACATAAATGGTTTCTTATTGATAATACACTGAAAGATTGCTGGTAGGAGTCTCTTCTTATTTACTTCACTTTTATCTAAATAATACCATGCATCTATGATGGAACACAAGGGAAGACATCTTTTTCTTTCTGCCACCTGGTTGACAGCAGCAGCTTACTGGCAAGATAAGGCTCTTGTTCTGATTTTATGAAACCTCTGGTGATCTCACCTGGAATCCAGGCAGTTGTGTCAAGGGGAAGAAGGGTAAGGATCAGAGAGACCTTTCCCTTTACTACTCTGTGTCAGCTGCACAGGGATGCAGGTGTTCCTGACCCCTGTGGATGCCCAAGGTCTCAGCAATGCCAGTGATCTGCTTCCATAAGCTTCATAAACTCCACTACTTACTCATCATCCACTATCCACCATCCACTAACCAGAGAGCCAGGAGAGTGGCAGGCTTTGCCCCAAGCGAGGAGGAATAGTACTGACTCCTCAAAAAAATGGCTGCTTCCAAATCAGATAGGGAAAGTACATTATGAGCCTGAGCCATCTTGCTGTGCCAAAAGGTAAGGAAGTCACCAAAACTATGGAACATGTCAAAAGGCCACAAGAGCTTGCTTAAAGCAGCTCCTGGCCAAGACTATCCCCAATCAAAATAAATGATGATATTAACCTGCTGATGATTATAACCTATTGAACAAAATAAAATTCCATGAGCCCATTCTGATGCAAATAAATAAGTAAGGAGAGACAGCTCTTCCTTCCAGTAAATGTCAATAATAAATGAAGAAGGAATGATGGAGTGAGAAAATCTTTTGGCAACCATCATAGTAATCATAGATTCAGGCAAAACTCATCAATGAAGGTAAAAAACAGTGGGTGAAAGTTTGATGAGAAATAGCATAGCCACATAATCTCAAAAGCATTTCCTCACAAATTACTTACTGAGCAAAAAAGGGAAAAGGTAATGTAGAGTAGAGGAACCTGGGGGAACCAAGTGATCAAGGTCATCCGCATGACCAATACAAGGACAGATGTTTATCATGCCCTGCCAAGGCCGTGCCCTGAAAGGACACCATGCCCTCTCTGCTTGAAATGCTTCTCCTAACCTTAACCGTCAAGAAACATTCCACAGACCCAAAATGAGAAATATTTGGTAGTCCCAATTATGAAGGTCATGAAGGCCAAGGAAAGATGGGAGAAAGTCTCCTCTTAAAGGAGACTGAAAGGATGGATAACCAAAGGTACACCTGATCCTGGACAGGTGTGTGGGTTATGTGTGTTTGGCATCTGTGGATATGTGGTGTGGTATGTGTGTAGTATGTGTGTAGTGTGTTTGGCGTGTGTGTAGTATGTATATGTGGTGTGTGTGATGTGTATGACATTTGTGGTGTGGCTTATGGGGTGTGTGTGTGGTGTAGGTGTGGTGCGTGTGTGTAGGTAGGTGAGTGTAGTGTGTGGGTGGGGTAAGGGTGGTGTGTGTATGTGTGTGTGAAGAGAGAGTGCACATTAATCATATGGGGTAGAGATGTAAACAATTGGTGAAACTGGGTCAAGGGCACGTGAAAGTCTTCTTCCATTCTCTTAACCTTTCTGTAAGTTTGAAATTATTTCAAAACAGAAACATTTTTTTAATTAAAGATATATATGGGCTGACCCAGATCCTCTGCTTTGGGCAACACTTAAAGAGTGGAAAAGGAATGTGGCTGACATCCACCCTGCATCCAAGCGCCTGTCTGTGGTGTCCTGGCATGCCCACACCTGACCTCACCACCCGGTCTGAATGGACTTCTGGTTGGGGAAGGCAGAGGAGGCTCATCTGAGACAATGCATAGGAAAGCATAGGAGTAGTGTCTGACATAGCATGGGCGCTCAACAACTCTTCTCCCTCACTGCCCCCAGCCCTACCAGCTGAGAGGACTGAGGCCTCCCAACTGACCATCTGGGTGGTATCGAATACCAGTCATCCTTGAGTGGTCAGAGGCAGGCCCCTGGCTGAGAGGATGTTCCCTCACTCTAACTCTAAGGTTGATCCCAGGATCTTGTGGATTTCCAGCTGGAGACATGGCAATCTGTGAGGAGCTGAGCCCTCATTCCCAAAAAAGAAGGAAAAAAGCTGCACACAGCACATTAAGAAATAAGACCTAATGCTGAGAAATGCCACAGCCCTGGCCACCTCATCAGCCAAGGAACTGGCCTCCTCCTGTCTGAGGAAGGTTGAGGGGCTCTGACCTGGGAATCCTTCCAGGAATCTGATCCAGAATGAGAGCAGAGAGAAGACCTTGTGTGTGGATGGTCCACAGGTATCATTTATAACAGGAAAAATAGGAACCCGTATTAAGTAAATTGTGATATATCTGCATGATACTATATTATGTGACCAAAAGAATTCTTAACATAGGAATGATTCATTTAAGACAACAAATGAAAAAAATACATGTAAAAGATAACCTATTGTGATAAACTATTCAGAAGAAAAAAAAACTGGAAGGAAATACACCTGGGAGTTAATTATAGTTGTCCATGAGTAGCGTGATTATGGATATTTTAATTAGCTCTTTATACCTTACATAATTTTCAAATTTCCTCCGATGAGCATGTGTTATGTCTCCTTATTACCTACGGAGTAAAATTCAGCTCCTTCCTTGTCATTCTAGGTCTTCTAGGATTATCTCCAACCCACCACCATTCAAGTACCAGCGCAGCCTTCCCTGTTCCCCTCCTAGAATACCTTCCCTTCTCTGCCTAGCAATGTCCAGGCATCTCTAAGGGCTGGCACGGATGGCAGGAATCTCTCTGGGGACACTGCCTGGCCTGCAATAAGAGTCCTAGATGACTATGGAATGAATCCATGCAATGCTGCTTTTCACACCAGCCTTCCTTGGAATCCCTGTGGAAATCCATCTGTCTCTTGTGATCCCTCCCAAAGTGCTGGTTCATCCTGCCTTTGATAGTCCATTGAGAGACTGCCTCTCTCCCCTTAGACTGGGTCTCCTTGAGAACAGAGCCCTTACCTTCCTGACCATTAGAGCAGGGGTCCCCAACCCCGGGAACCAGGCTGCACAAGAGGTGAGCGTGGGTGAGCAGACGAAGCTTCATCTGTATTTTCAGCCACTCCCCAGTACTAGCGTCACCACCTCAGCTCCACCTCAGATCATCAGGCATTACAATCTCATAGGTGCACTGGTCCCTGCAGGGACCACTGCCTTAGAGACTAAATTAATGGTACAATAAACATGACTAAATGAAAGAGAGACGAGATGAGAGAAGAGAGGGGATAGGGAAAGAAAGGAAAGAGTGCTTTGGGGGACTCGCTAAATTCTCCTCAGAAAAACAGAGCCTGTGCCCTGTTCCACCTTGAGGCCCACTGCTGAGAATACCTACCCTGTCTCCTTTAGAAGGAGGCCCCTGCAGCAGAAGAGCTGTCTCCATGGCTTTTCTCCCCTAACATTCTCCCCACAGGCCTCCCCAGTCCACTTGAAAGAGAGAGAAAACATTTCCTCATCCAGGCTGAAAGCCAGAAAACTATGTCCAGCAGCTACCTCTGTGCCCACCAGCTGTGGCAAGCTGAGCACTCAGGGGAAATGCATGTGAATGGGCCAAATCTGGTTGTCCCTTCCCACACACTCTACCTGTGGCTCAGATAGAACCAGTACAGACCAGTGAGCAGCCTTAGCCTGTCCTTGGTGGGTTCACTCCCTCACAGGCCCACTTACCTAAGTAGAAATGGTAGGCCTTGTCACCAGCAGGGTTCTTGTGCAGATAGTGAAGTCTAATATATGGAGCTCAGCTCTCAGAACCTCTTCATGCTTGTCCGCCAAGGAGATGAAGAAAAAGTGGGACTGGTCTACATGCCCTGCAAAAGTCCCAGAAGGACAAGGTAGGGGCGGTCCAAGGCCCTTTGTTTCTCACCCTGTTTGGGGTTGGGATATGAGAAGGATAAGGCAGAGGGTGGCTCAGTCAATGGAAAGGAACCAATAGGTCCAGGGGTGATGTTCAGTGCCCAGGAAGTGAGATTATCTGGCCTTACCCCTCGCTCCACTTTCCCTTTGCACAGCTCCCCCTCACACCTCTACTCACCCTCTGCCTCTGGGTCTGCCCTGCATGTTCCCACCACCCCACCGGTAACCCCAATCCCAGGCCCTCAGAGCAGCCCAGCTCACTCTTCTCCTGGAAGTACCGCACCATGTCATCTGTGAGGACTTAAGGGTCCTTGGTGACCCTGCTGGGGTTGGCCATCCTCTGGAAGAGGTCCAACATGAAATTGGGTGGATGTCAGAGTGGGTCCTATGCATGGCTAAGTAACTCCACAGTGAACAAATCCTCCATCTCCTATACTAGCTTCTACCTCTTCTAGACCTGGTCCCTGGCTGACAGTACCTCCAGGCCCAAGAGCAGCAGGGCTTAGCTAGCCCCATGTTGAGTAGCTTCAGGGAATCCACTCTCTGGGCCCCAGGATGGCTACCTGGTGGGTGGGCACCCTCTGCTCTGTGTCATCCCCAGGGAAGACAACAAATGTGGAGGGTGGTGATCAAGGGTCTAGGAGAGGTCAACCAGCCCTCCCTGGGAGGAAACCTTCTAAAGGAATAGAGGGAGTATGAGTATGCCCTGTGGCCTTGGGACTTCCTTGTGTTTCGGCCTCAGTTTACCCATATGCAAGGAGCTCCTGAAACTCCTATGGTACACCAAAAGATAGTCTGAGGCTGGGAGAGGGGAGCCAGCAAAGCACAGGCACAAAATATTAACTAGTTTAAAGGATTTCACATTGGATCCCTCAAAAAATCCCCAAGAAGGGAACAGGAGGCAAACCAGTACTTGATGAGGCCTCCCCATGTTTCAAGTTAGTATTGTTTTTTTTTGAAGTTAATGGTAAGGAAGAAGCACTATCATATCCTCAGAGTTTGGGGGCTCCAAAGGTCTTTATGAATCCTGCCAATAAACCCCCATCTGCCTCACCTTCCTCACAGGAGAGAATTTAACTGGGGCATCCTCACAGCCCAGGCACAAGGCCAAGAATCTGGCCAACCAAATCAGCACACTTTGCCCTGCCTCCATTTCTTCATTAGCAAACCAGGGATTAATACATACTTTCTTCACACGACTGCAAGGAACAATAAGTAAAATGAGGTCATGAACCCACCCAGCCCACCCCACTAAACAAAAACCAGTTCTACCCACCTCACATTTCTCCTTTCATATTCCTGCCTATACAAAATCAGAGATTGGTAAACCTATTTGGTCTCTAATATCTTTAAAACCAAAAATCTGAGGAAACAATTTAGAGGAAATACAAGAGCAAGGCTGTGACTCTTGCATCAATTGGGTTTAGAACATGGTTTGGAGTCAGAGAAACCTAACTGTATATCCTGCCACTTGTGCAAACATTCTTTTTTTTTTTTTTTTTTTTTTTTTTTTTTTTTAGCTCAGTTTCATCATCTACAACAAGGAATGACAACGTCCTATCAAGGGCTGTCGTCGGGATTAGTGATCAAAATCACTCCCCTCCATGGGAGAGCTGGTGCTGGGTGCCTCCTGTCCAAGATCATTCACCTTCAGTGGGAAATCCCAGAGGATGGTGGGAGCTGGGAGCTTCTCACAACTGCCATCCTCAGGGCCAGGAGGACTTTGGGGGCCCAAAGGACTGAACCAAAAATACAGCCCCCTCATCTGGGATTCGAAGGGAAAAGTCATTTCATAAAGTAAACTAATCCAGTGGTTTGGGAATCCCATAACGGTGACAACTCTGTTGCTTTTTTAGAATATTGAACTCATTTTGCCCCTATTTCTCCCACAAGAACTTAGGGACTGATAGAAGAGAAGGCTGTGGGGCCCCTTCCTGCAGCTCAGGCTTCTGCCTTAATGGGTTGGGACTGTCCACACCTCTAGTGGGTGACTCTGTCCAGGAAGAGCTTCCTGGCTGATTAGAGTCCTTGTCCCTGTGACTGATCTTTATTCTGAGGAATGACCCTCCCTAGTCATTTGCTTTTCTGGGCTCCAGGAACGTTGGGCACATGCTTTGGCGTGTGTTGGGGTATCCAGGGACTATCTCCCACCTTTCAACAGGTTTCCCTAGTATGTTATGTTAGCCGTAGGTTTTTGTAACATTTCTACATCAGTAAATGTCCCCCGTGTTTTTAAACCACATTCAGTACATAAAGAAATGCATCCCTCAGTAGTGAGACTGAACCACCATTGGATGCTTCCTGCCAGACAGTGTTGTTGTAATTTTAAAACAAACACTTGTATATGTGCATTTTGTGTACATAATTGTGACTAGAACCTAGACTTACAATTGCTGGGTTAAAGAATATGTTTGCTTTTCATTTAAATGGAAATAGCAAAATTACCATTCTAAGAGCCAGGTCAATTTATACTTCCTTCAACAGATGGTTGGAGCACCTCATTTCCACCTCGGGACATTCTTCAATTTTGCACAAAACAATTACATGAGGATCATGGTGGCTGTTGTCAGCTATTTAGTTCTGGTCACCACTAAAATTATATATCTTTTCATGCTCCTGGCCACATGAACTTTTTCTCTATAAATTGCCTGGTAATTGCCATGTCCTACCCATTTATTGCGTTGTTCATCTTTCTCTTATGGTTTCGTAAGTAGTTTTATATGTCTTGGATACAGATCCTGTGTTCTAGATGTTCTTCCAGACTGTCTCTTATCTTTGCTTATTGTATCTATCAAGGCTCAAAAGTTCTTCATTTTTGAAGGAATCAAATTTATCAACCTTTTCTTCTTTTCTTTTGTATTTTCTTTTGTGTATGTGAGTGTGTTTAGCTTTTGAAGGCCATTCTTGTTCTAAGTTTATGCACAAATTATTCAATAAATTTTCAAAATACTGTTATATATTTTTTTAGTTCCTTAATTTGAAATTTATTTTTACCTGATTATCTACAACTATCCACTGTATTTTAAATGTATATTTAGGTTTTCGGTACCATTTATTAAATAATTCAGCCTTTTCTTCCTGGCCCCATTGATCGTATACTAATTTCCCATGTATATTTTCAGTGGCCTTGTCTTGTTCTTGATCTTAGAGGGAAGGTTTTTAGTTTTTCACCACTAAGTATAATGTTGGTTGAGGAGTTGTCATATATGGCCCACAAGTTCAGCATGGCCACCCTGGTTCCCTCTGCAACAGAGAATTGCCCCTGTCTAACTGTCTTCATCCACCTACCTCCTACCCACTATCGCCACTCTTATTCAATATAACATTAGAGGTCCTAGCAAGTCCAATCAGATAAGAGAAAGATATAAAAGGCATCCAAATAGGAAACAAAGGAGTCACTGTCACTATTTGTGGATGACATGAGTCTCTATATAGAAAACCCTAAAGACTCCACAAGAACACTACTAGAAACAATAAGCAAATACAGTAAAGTTTCTGGATACAAAATCAACGTTCAAAATTTCATAGTGTTCCTATACTCTAATAATAAAGCCTCAGAAAAAGTGGAAAAAAATAATCTCTTTTGCAATTGCACCAAAAAGAATAAATTTATCGAAACATGTGAAGGACCTATATAATGAAAACTACAAGACCCTATTAAAAGAAATCAAAGAAGGTACAAAGAGATGGAAAGATATTCCATGTTAATGGATTGGAAGAATCAACATAGTTAAAATGACCATATTACCTAAAGCATTATACAGATTTAATGCAATCTCCATCAAAATCCCATTGGCATTTTTTAAAGAAATAAACAAAAAAATCATCAGATTTGTATGGAAGTACAAAAGACCCTGAATTGCCAAAGCCATCCTGAGATAAAAGAATGAGGCTGGAGGCATCACTCTGCCCAACTTCAAATTATACTACAAGGTGACAGTAATCAAAATGGCATGTTATTGGCAGGAAAGCAGACACACAGAACAGTACAGAATCGAGAGTGCAGAAGTAAACCCAGATTTATATGGGCAAATAATTTTTGGCAAAAGAGCCAAAAACATACAGTGGATAAGGGAAAGCCTCTTAAATAAATAGTTTGGGAAAACTTAAAAGCTGCCTGCAAAAGAATAAAACTAGACTTAGACTATTGTTCCTCACCAAACACCAAAATTAACTCAAAATGGATTAAGAACCTGAATATAAGGCCTGAAACAATAAAATGCATAGAAGAAAACATAGGAATTAAACTCAGGGACCTTGGACTGAAGAGATGAAATACTGCCATTTGCAACAATATGGATGGACCTCGAGATAATCATGCTAAGCAAAATGAGGCAGACTGAAAAAATTGAAAATCACATGCTATCACTTATATGTGTGATATAAACCTGAAAGCAACAAATGAACAGGACAAACAAACAGAAACTCAGGGACATGGACAATGGACTTGTGGTTACCAGAGGATAGGGAGTGGGGGAGGAAGGGAGAGGTAGATTGGTAAAGGGAGTCAAATATAGGGAGGTAGGGGGAGGGTGAAGTTGGTAAAGGAGATCAAATACATGGTAGCTGAAGGAAACTGGACTTTGGGTGGTAATCACACAATAGAATATATAGATGTCAATTTATAATGTACATCTAAAAATTATATAATTATATTAACCAATGTTACACCCAATAAACTTAATTACAAAATTAAAAATTCAAAACCTTTAAACAGCTTATGAGGTGAAGCTATCATATTGGAAATTAGAAATTAGAACCAAATAATGATGAAAACATAACATTAGAAACTATCGGATGCACCTAAAGTGATACTTAAAGGGAAATTTATAGCTTTAAAAGCATGTATTAAAAAACAAGGAATTTTGGTAAATCATAAAGCAGGAGTCCAACTCAAGACATTATTGAAAGATTAACAGGCTAAAATTCTACTAAAACCATGGAATGAAGAAAATGATATAGATCATGTTCATTTGAAGAAATAAATGAAAATGAATCTCTACCTACACTATACATAAAAATCATTTCCAGCTGAGTTATGTATTCAAACAGCAAAAGTAACATTTTTAGTAAAAAAAAAAAGTAACTACATTTCTGAATTTTAGTAGGAAATATATATATATATATGTCAATTATATAATATATAGATATAGATGTCAATTATATATATATATATATAGATGTCAATTTATAATGTAAATATATATATATATATATATATATATATATTATATATATATATATATTTAACAGGACATGGCAAGCACTAGCATTAAAATAAAAGTCTGATGGAGAGAAAAAAAATGGTGTAGATGATAGAGGCTCTGTTCATCCCTTTGGCAACCAAATCCAAGTTGTGATGGAAACAAGGAGCAGCAGCAAGGAAAAATTACCTGGGATCTAGATAAACTAGCCATACAACTAGGGAGAAATCCAAGAAATCACCCAGTAATGGCAGAAGGTAGATTGGGGTGAAGACATGGGGCTGCCTGGTCTTGAGCGGCTGAGTAGAGGCTGTGGCTGCAGCAGATGCTTCTAAAGGGGCCGAGTCCAAAAGCAGATTTTCACTGTGATGAACCTGCTCACTCTGAGCACCAGTTCCAATTAGGCTGCACGCAGGGGGAACCAGGGACTTACCAGGAGACGCTGACAGATTGAGTGCTGGGATGAGACTCACTCTGTATAGAAGTGCCAGCAGTATCCATTGTTCCCTGTTGCGCCTCCTCCCTACCAGTGCACCAGGCACAACGCTGCCATAGCCATGACATCATCAAACTGGATAACGGAGGTCGGTCTGCCAAGGGGAATCCCTGAAACCCCACCTCACCCAACTCATGGCCCCACCCAAGCCACATCCAGGCATATCCTCAGGTGCTCCTTGCTGAGCAGTGCCTAGACTCACACTGGAGGCAGCTGGCCTCAGTTTCTAGTGTAGCTTTTGAGACGACTATGGATCTGTGGATCGCTTGCTGAATCTTAACAAGTGCTCTGAAGGGGTAGAGGCTTGGGCTAAATTTGGCCTTCAGCTATAGGACTCTGCCAATGGACACCTACTTCACAAATCCATGCTAATAAGATTGAGAGAATTAGGAGCTTTGCTTAGTGCATAGAAACAGACATGGAAAGGCAGCCAAAATGGGAAGACAAAGAAGCAGAAACCATATGAAGAAAACAGAACAGAGCTCCAGATATAATGGAGTCAAGTAATCTAACAGATGCAGAGTTCAAAACACTGGTTATAAAGATGTCAATGAACTTTTGGGAAGTGTAGATGAATTCAACAAAGAGATAAAAAAAACAAAAATGTTAATGGAAATTATAAAAGGGAACCAGTCTGAAATGAGAACACATTATCTGAGATGAGAAGTATATAAATGAATAAAAAAGGAATAAACAAAGTGAATAAAGAAAAGGATCAAATGCCTATCTAAGGACAGGAAAGCAAGGACATCAATCAGAACAGCAAGAGATAAGAAGCCAAGACTATAAAAATAATTTAAGGAGAATATGGGACACTATTAAGGTCCAATTATCCATCTGGTCAGCATAACTGAAGAAAATCAAGATGTTAAAGCTGTTTGAAGAAATAATGATGGAAAACTTCCCTAACCTGGTGAAGGAAATGGACATAAAACCCCAGGAAGCTCAGAGAATTCCAAAAATCAGGGATCCAAAGAGCCCACACCAAGACACACCATAATTAAAATGCCAAAGGTTAAATACAAAGAAAGAATATTAAAAGCAGCAAGAGAAAAAAGATAATTACTTATAAGGAACACCCATAAGACTGGCAGCTGATTTCTCAAAAGAAACTATGCAGGACAGAAGGGCTTGGCAAAAATATTCGACAGGATGAAGACCCAGGATATACAACCAAGAATAATTTATCCAGCAAAGCTATCATTTAGAGTTGAAACAGATAAAGAGCTTCCCAGACAAAAATAAGCTAAAGGAATTTATCACCACAAGCCAGTATTATAGGAAATGTTGGAGGGACTTCTTTAAGAAGAAAAACTGTATCAAAAACAGGAATAAAGAATGTAACAACTACATTCCTATCAATAAGTACCTTAAATGAAAAGAATTAAGTGCCCAACCAAAAGATAGAGTGGCTGAAAGGATAAGAAAACAAGACCTACATATGAAAAGGAAGGGGATAGAAAAAGATATTGCTTTGATGGACCTAGAAGGTATTTAAGTCAGACAGAGAAAGATAAACACTATGATTTCACTTATATGTGAATCTAAGGAATAAAAAGAACAAACTAATCAAAAATAGACTCACAAATATAGTGGACAATTTAGTGATGGACAGAGGGGAGGGGAATTGGGGGCCTGGGAGAATGGGTGAAGAGTTAAAGAAGTACAAATTAGTAGTTGATGGATATCATAGGGATGGGGCACGGAATAGGGGATGCAGTTAGCATTAATACATTGGCTAGGCGGAGGGTTAGAGGAGGGAGGGAGCAATTGGGGAGATCATTTTATAAACTATATATGTCTAACCAATGTACTATAGTTGAAACTAATTAAAAAAAAAATAAATAAATAAATAAATAAATTTTACTAAAATGAGAAAAAATACTTATAAATTGACTACATCAAAACTAAGAATTTATGTTCGTTGATAAACACCTTTAAGAGAGAGCAAAGACAAGTTACAAACTGGGATAGAATATTTATAAAATCTATAACCTATACCAGATTTGTATCAAGAATATGAAGAACCCTACAAAACCAATGAAAAGGACAAATAACCCAAATGTCAGAAAAATGAACAGGAAAAGAAATAATGAGGAAAAGAAATATACATGAATAAATGTTCAAAATCATTAGTGAATTGAGAAAATCAAAGTAAGATCAGAATGAGATTTTGTACTCATTTGATCCACAAAAAATTAAGAAGCCAGATAGCATTAAGAGTGGATATGAATCAACAGGATTGCTTATACTTTGCTTGAAGGGATGATATTTGGTACAATTGGTACAATGCTACTCCTGGTCATATGTTCTAGAAAAGATGTCCAAGAGATAATCTTACTCAGGTTTTACCAGGAAGCATACAGCAGCATGTTGATAGTTTCAATTTTATAATATAAAAATTGAATGTCTTGTTGACCCCCCAAGAAGAATATACCTGCCAAAAAGGACTCATTGTAGTTAATTGGGCTCAAATTCATACCCAGAGCCTAGCAGCCATTGTTTACACAGGTCCTTCATGCAAGCTTCATTTTAGAGGAAGTTACCACTGGCCTACCAAGCTTCCAGCACTGTGATCCTGCTAATTCTGATAAAGGAGTTCTTAGGACTGTGAGTTAACCAATGGGCTGAAGACTTGCTCCAGGCAGTTGGGCTGCCCAGCTATATCTCTATTTGCATCTCTGCCAACCAATCAGATTAGTCCAACAGTGCTTTTAAGACCAATCAGACTGTAAGGATTTGGAGTTCTCACTTGCATGAGAATGAACCAATCAGTAACCAGGAGTGGGAATTCTTATATGTCAGCTTTTCCTCTCTGTTGGTGGAGTACACTTTTAGTTTCCATCAAAGACCTGAGTTGGTCTACAGCCATGCTACTCTGAACATGGCGATCCCATCTGATCTCAGAAACTAAGCAGGGTCAGGCCTGGTTAGTACTTGGATGGGAGACCACCTAGGAAGACCAGGTACCATAGCCATTAAAAAAAAAAAAAGACTTGAGTCGCCCCAGCTAGAGCAGCAACATTGGAGCTGGAGCTATCTCACATACCAGAGGGGAGCTGAACTATAATCCTGGAGCAATAACCCCAGGGCCACCTCACAGCCAGTTCCACAGCTGAGCTGATTCATAATTGAGCTCTTTGCACTGAATAAAGTCTCTCTCCCCTTTCATCATACCCCAAATTGGGGACTGCTATCGACATTGAAGACGATCTTCAGTTGACACTTTCAATAAGAGAATACATAAATTGTGGATTATTCACAAAATGGTATATTGCACCATGGTGAAAATTAAAGTATAGCTACATGCAGAAACACGATGAAACACAGCAGTATAATACTGATTTTAAAAAATAAGTCCCAGAATATTATGTCCCACAAGATACACTTTTGATTAAGGACAACTAAAAATAAGTAATGTACTTTAGAAATACACACACAAAAACACAGAAGTAAGAGAATGAAAAGCACAAGAACCAGAATAGCAGTTGCCAGTTGGGGAAAGGAGAGGTGGAATAAATAGGTAGATGTGAGCTATTAGAGGTGTCCTCTCTCTCATGTTGAGCAGTGGGCTCCCATGTTTACATACATAAACACAATAAAACAGGTAATGACAGAATTCTCTGGATAAGAGCTAAGAATTCTCGTTTATCCAATTCTGAGTATCTGAGGTCCACTAGAAAGTTAATAACGGTACTCAAAGAAATAATAGAATGACAAAACTTAAATGCTTTCTTTGAAAAGCTTCTTTGAAGAGACTAATAAAGAGACAAACATCCACCATGATATGAAAATAAAGAGGAAAGACACAAAAAACTACTTAGAAATATAAAGAAACAATTACAGACACAGATAAAATTTAAAAAATAATTTGAGAATAAGATGAATAAGTTTATGACAATAGATTTGAAAACCTGAATAAAATTAAATTTTTCTACAGAAATAGAACTTAATAAAAGTAACATGAGAAGAGATTAAAATGCAAAGTAGATTCATATCTATTTGTTTAATTAGAATCAGTAGTTAAAACTCTTTCCACAAATACAAACATACATAGTAAAATAGGTGCATTTTTCCAAAATTTTTAACAACAGATCGTTGCAAATTTCTTCAGAGTTGAAAAGCAGGAAAACTCTCCTAATACAATGTATGTTCTAAACAAGAAAAGTACACAAAAGGAAAACCATTTTTCAGATTCACTTATGAGCACAGATGCAATGACTCTACACCAAACAGTGGCAAATGGAACATAACAGTATGTTCAAAAAAGTGGTAAAATAGGATTTATCACAGAAGCATAATAATGGCTCCACCTTAGACAACAGAGTAGTGTGCTTTATCACATTACAATGTTAAAAGAAGAAATAAAACCACACACAATCATCTTAAAAGATGTAGAGAGAGGATTTGATAAAATTCGACACCCCTTTGTGATAATGATTTTTAGTAAAATCAGAGGAAATTTTCCTAGTTTGATGAAGGCCAGCTATCAGAACTAAAGCAAACATCATACATAATAGTGAAAATTTGAAATCATTACCTTTAAAACAAGGAATTAAGAATTTTTTACATAGGAAAACTTAAGAGAATCTACAGATAAAATTAATAGATTGTATAGGGAGGATTCAATCACCAACTGACAAATACATATGCAAACCATTAGTAAATGTAATTTTTTAAAAGGCATTAATCACAATAGCAATAAAATCTATAGATATATTTGAATAAATCTAACAAAAATTGCTAAAGGTATAAAATTTCATAAGGATTTAAAAGACCTATATAAATGGAGAGTATACCATGTTTGAATGGACTAGTCAATATCATAAATATGGTAAATCTCACTAAAACCATCTATGAATCCCATATAACTCTAATTTATTTAAGTATGATTTTTCATAGAACCTAAAACATTGATCCTAAAATTCCAACGGAAAAAAAGGAATCAAGAAAATCCAAATCTACTCTGAAGATGGAGATGATAGAGATTCTACTTCACATATCAAACCTCATCACAATGTTACAGAAATTGACATAGCATGTGTGTGTATGCATATATACATATATATGTATATATGAAATTTATCTGACAGAAGTAAAATTATAAATCAGTGGGGAAGAAATTATGCTGCGTCAATCAGGTATCCATATGGAAAAAGATAAAATTAGTTTCCTTCCTGACATCATCCACCAAAACAAATTCAACAGAAATTAAAAATCTAAATTAAAACATTTAGATGAAGATATAGATGATCTTTATGACATTAAGAAGGAATGATTTCATAAACATTACATAATGTGCTCAAAACATAAATAAAAAGGCTGACAACTGAAAATTTCTCTGATTAAAAATTGTTATACAGAGTAAAAACACAAACCTCTCAGAGGCAACATATGCAACATACAGATTAATGACTGGTATCTCGAATATATGTCAGTCCTAAAATAAATGAGAAGAGGGTAATAGAAATGAACAAATGATATAAACAGGTAATTCACAGAAAAGAAACATAAGTGATCTTTTGAACAAATGAAAAGATGCTCAACCTTACTAGTGATCGAAGAAATAAAAAACAAGATATAATTTCACTTTCTATTTAAAATGTTTTTTTCATGTGCAAATGTTTTTTAAATATAGTAACAAGTGTTGCAAGGGTATAGCTCTCATAAACTGCTGATGGAGTGTAAATCAATATTGTGGAGAGCAATCTGTCATTCCTGAAGAAGCTGAAAACGCAACCCCACCTAGATGTCTGTCATAGGGCAGCTCTTGTTAATGTGAACAAGGGCATGCTGTTGACAGTCTTGGTAATAGCTAAAAAAATGTAGACCCCTGTCTCTCAGGAAGGAATTAGATTATAATGAAATATTATACAGCAGTTAAAATGAACAAATAGAAGCTTTGTGTTACCAACATGGAATAAATCTCAAAAGTATAGTATATGAAAAGCAAGTTGCAAAAAATATGCACAGTATGACATTATTCTATTTAAAAATGTTTCTAAATAATTTTTTTATTTATTATTCATTTTTATTATCCATATGGATATGGATATATATGTCAGTGAATAAAAATATGCCTGTATTAACTAATATGTGTCAACTTTAGAAGATTAATATATGTATATCAACTTTAGGTATATAGTTTCCTCTGGGGAGAGAGGAAATAAAAAAATTGGATGGTTAATTCTTTTTGTTACATTTATTTCTTTAAGGAAGAAGATCTGAAACAAATTTTGTGTAATCTTGATATTTGCTAAAGCTGGAAAAAGATACATGGAAGTAATATAATTTAATTATGCCTTCATAGAAGAACAGAACCTAAGGAGTAGTTCATTGAAAACTAGTAAGAATTTACTCAGAAACAGGGGAAACACAAGGTGGGAGAAGCATACTAAAAATGAATATTTATCCTCAGGAATAAGAAGCATGAGAGGCAGGGGCTGAAATCAATGAGAGAAGAAACTGCTGAGTGGCTGGGACAGGAGTTAAGGGGATGGAGGAAACAGGAAGCAGCTGGAAAGCCCTATTTAGAATACCACCTTCCCACCTTGACATCTCATTCATTCATGTTTCAGGTTCCAAACTATGGTTATCAAATGGGGGGGGGGCTCCTTTTTAATGCAAATTAAAATTACTCTAAAATGTGACCGTTATAAAACTATAGCTAATAAAAAAACCCCACTTTGCTCTCTTAGTAAAATCACAACAGCTATTAACATCCTCCCCTTTTCTTTGCCTCTTTAGCATTATACAAACTCTTTTTACATGATGTACAATTTTGCATCCTGATTGCTTAACAATAATAAATTGTGTTGTCCTACAGTTGCCAGTCTCTGCAGCCATTCTCCAGGGGGGCACTACACACCCTCCTGGCATTGCCCACTCCTGGGTGCTCTTGGGGCTGCAATGGGCACAACGGTGTTTTCAGATTTGCTAGGTATGAAAATGGTGCTTTGTATTTTTTTTTTTTTTTTGGTTACTGGTTACCATCCACTAAAAACCAAAAGGAGATAAGGCAGGAATTTGAAAGAATGTGAGGAAAGAACAAAAGAAATATATATGGGCACTTAAAATTTAAAGTAAAACTTTGTCTTTTGAGATAAGCCAGGAAATTTCCTTGTAGCAAAGGAAACCTTAAGGGTCTCCTGCCCTTTCAGGACGACCTGCAGGCTTTCACACATCCCCAGCCCACAGTGTTTGTATGGTGGCAGGTCTCCTGCCTAGCTAGAGGTTTTCCCCTCTCCTGGGAAAACTAAACTGAATACTAAAGTTGCAAATGTCTAACCTTTTTTTTTTTTAAAGCATTAGAGTTAAATGCCCCAGTTTTCCTAATATGCATCACTGTCCTCCAAGTTACAATTTTTGCAGTGAGGTAAGATCACTATATAGGAGACTGTGAACTACACCCCACTCGGGGCTTTTTCCCTGGTGCTGCCCTATGCGCAGGTCCCAGCCCTAAGCAGAGTGTCCTGTTCCACCCTTATTGTCCTGAGAAACGAAAGGTAAGTTTGTGGGCTGCCTTTTGCCATGCTTCCAAGGCTGAGGGCACCAAATCCACTGTGAGGAAGAAACCGGTAAATGGTGGTAGCCGATATTTAGATACACAGTTTCTCAAACCAGTGTACAAGCTAAGTACTGCCTTTCCTCCTCCAAAGAAGCAGGAAGTTATAAGAAGCAACTTAGAAATTCTTCAGAGTGACAGTGCTAGTGAGATGAATAGTCAGATTTTTCTCTGTCTTAAATTCAGAGACTATCCAAAGCAATAATCTCAATTGAATCTGGTTCCAGCCTTTTTTCAAATCTGAAATACACAGTACAGGTAAAGAGATATGTGCAGAACAAAGGCATGGGGTGCTGTGAATCATAAATCTTTAAGAGTTTGAAGGACAGACTCAGACAAGACAAGAACGCAACCACAGATAGAGCAGGTGATGGCTGCCAAGATGAGAGTAGCTGAGGAGAGGGGTGCCGAGCCCACAGGCAGCAGTTCTGAGGACAGCAGGAGGTCATTGCATGAGGATCAGCCAGGGTTTGGGCCCTCCCACCCCTGCCTTTGCCCAATCCACTCCAGCCATTAGTTGGGGGTTACTCGGACAGAATGGACTTGCAATGCCTTTAGGCTGGAAGCAGCCTGGAGAAATGGGGAGCCCATCACACCTGAGACCACCTCTGGACTTCCTCCCCCAGAAGCATGGCTCAGCTCTCTCCACAGAACTGAAGGCAGGTTAGGATAAACAGGAGCATCATGGACAGGCCAACAGGGAAGCTCAAACTTATCAATGTAAACATAACTAAGAATCACCAAAGAGCTGAGGAAAACCATCACCACAGAAGATTTACCAAAGTGGCAAACTGTGGCAAGATAGTTCAAAGAAAGAGCTGACTAGAGGAAGCTAAAGGAGATCTTAAATGTAATTAATGCATCGAGGAATAAGAAAGTATGATGCCTCCATGGCAAAGAAACAGAATATTATGAAAGAAGGACCAATGACAAATCTTAGAAACAAATATATTGTGGAATTAAAAGAGAAACAGTAAAGCATAGACAAAATAACAGAGTTGACACTGTTGAAAAGCAATTTAGTGAGCCTGAAGATCAAGCTGAAACATTCTCCTAAAGGCATCAAACCCAAGCAGTTTTACAAGCATTCTATCAGATGTTCACATAATTCCATGTTATGTGAACTCTTCTTAGAACATAAAAAGGTAGAGAGTTTCCAAATTCACAAAACTGGGCTAACCTTTACACACACACACACACAGCACATTAAAAAATAAGAGGGAAAAAACCATAGAAGAAATTTCCTTAAGCGCCAAGAAGTTAAAAATCTAATAAATTATGTGCCAAGTGAAACCAATAGTATATTAAAAGCATGATCCAAATAGGGACCCCCACCTCCACCCCAGGTTTGAGAACATACCAGAATTGATTGAATGAATTAATCAAAACTACACCTACTATATTAATCCAATTCAGAACTTTAGCAGATTAAAGAAGGGAGAGTTATCTGAGTAAATACAAAAAAATGCAAATGAAAAATTCAACATTCATTCTTTAAAAAGATTTGAAATCTAGGAACAGGGGGAAAAAGGCTCTTAACTCATTAAAAAGTGTCAGCCAGAAACTTACAGCAAATGTGCTTGACACATGGGATGCACCCCTCTTTCAAGTAGGAATAAGACAGAGGTAGCCATACTTACCACCATTCCTGGCTAACATTGTGCTGGAGGAAATAGATAGCAAACTAGGTAAGAAAAGAATAAGAGGTAATCCTGTTATTATTTGTAGATGATATTTGGTATACCTAGAAAATGTAAGAGAATCAACTGTCAAACTCAGTATTATAAAGCTAATTCAACAGTGATAATAATAATAATAACTAATAACAATGGCAACAATAAAATTAATAACAACTAACACACATAGCTCTTATTTTTTATACCAGGCACTACCTTAATCTCTTTTCCAAACATAATTATAAAATGGTTTCAGCAGTGTAACAGATAAGAATACCTAAAATTTCTTGTAAAAAAAAACAAGAAATCTTATATAATGTAACAAAAAGCTGAAATCTTAGCAAAGTAAACTGCCACAGGCCACAAATGAGACAGAAACTAAAAAAGAGTGGTCCATGCTCACTGTAAAGTGCTTTGGGGTAAAAACAAACAAACATACACACAAACAAAAACTATAAATTCCTTTAAACACCAAGGGAAATCTAGAAGTTTGGATTTAACACCAAAACATGAACAAAAGACAAGAACATGTGACTACTTAAGGCAAAGAGTCAGAACTGGGACCCTCCCCGCCTCCCCCGCCGCCCCCCGCTCTTGCAGCTACAATCCTCAGAAAACAACAGGCTAGAATAGAATCTACCTCTTGGGACAGAGAAGTGTTTCTGTTTGGGCCTGGATTCTTAGCAGGGAATTTTTCCCTTCTCATTCCTCATCCCTCTACCTACTCTCTTGAGAATTCATAACTATAAGTTCATATGGGTTTAGGGTTCAAATTGATACCACCATGTGATCCAAGAAGTTGCCAGTCAAGAAATTAACACAAAAATTGGTCCCAAGCTGGTGATACCATAGGACATCAGTATGCAAAACCACTCTGGTGAGGAAGGCTCATACCCACAGGTAACAGCCCCTCTGAAGGTGACTCATACTCAACATTACAAACACACACAAAAACAATCCACCATGAGGGAGAGCCAAAGATACAACAAAGAACAGGATGAATACTAAGAATTCAGCCAACATGATAATTGGATGGAGACTCTGAAACTATTATGGTTAAAATTATAGCCACAAAAGAAAAATTCAATAAGAGAGAAGTATTGTGAAATAAAATCAGAATGGTTGGGGTGGAGAGGAAGAAACGGTTTTAGAAATAAAATATTATAATTATAAAATTTTTAATTCAATGGGTAGCTTAAACAGATGATTAGCGAGAAATGGTTCCAGAAGGATAGGAGTAGAGAAAACTGGGAAAAAGCAATATTCAAAGAAATAATTCCTACAGTTTTCCAGAATTGTTGAAAGGTATGAAATTTTAAATTCAGGAAGCAAAAGTTCCATACAGGATAAAAATAAATTCATACAAGTCAGAGCAAAAATGCAGAACACTAATGACAAAGAAATGCTACCCACAAAGGAACAACTTTGAAAACTTAAACAAAATGGACAATTTTCTAGAAAAATATAACTTAATAAAATTGACTGAAAGCATTATTGAACACCTGGACATTTTTTAAGTGTACAGTTCAGTATATTTGCAATGTTGTGCAACTACCAACTCTATTTAGTTCCAAAGCCCTTTAATCAACCCAAAAGAGAGCTGTCTATTAAGCAGTAACTCTGCATGCACACCCCAATACCTAGCCTCTGGGAACCTCCAATTTGTTTTCTGTCTCTTAAGGATTTGTGCATTCTGGATACTTCCTACAAATGGAGTCATACAATATGTAGTCTTTTGTGTCTGGCTTCTGTCACTTAGCATAATATTTTTGAGATTCATCAATGTTGTAGTGTGTATCAGTACTTCATACCTGTTCATGTCTGAGTAATATTCCACTCTGTGGGTATAACATTTTGTTTATCAATTCATCTGTCAATGGACACTTCAGTTGTTTCCATCTTTTGGCTAGTGTGAATAGTGCTATGAACATGGGTGTTAAAATATCTCTTCCAGACCTTGCTTTCAATTCTTTTGGGTATATATCCAAATGTGAAATTGCTAGATCATATGGTAATTTTTTTTTTATGAATTGCCATACTGTTTTCTGCAGTGGCAGTATCATTTTACATTCCCACCAACAGTGTACAAGGGTTCCAATTTCTTCACATCTTTGTTAACACTAATAAGGATGAGGTAATACCTCCTTGTAATCTTGATTTGCATTTCCTTAGTGATGTTAACTATTTTTTGTGTGTATTTATTAGTCATTTGTATACCTTCTGTGAAGAAATGTCTATTCAAGTTCTTTGCCCATTTTTTAATTGGATTTTTTGTTGTTGAGTTTTAGGTGTTCTCTATATATTTTGAATATTAATCACTTATCAGATATGTGATTTACAAATATTTTCTCCCATCCTGTAGGTTGTCTTTTTACTCTGTTGGTAGTGTCTTTGAAGTATGAATTTAAAAAATTTTCGTGAAGTACAATTTATTTTTTCTTTTGTTACCTATGCTTCTGGTGCCATATTCAAGAAATCATAGCCAAATCCAGTGTCATGAAATTTTGTCCTGTTTTCTCTAAGAGTTTTATTGTTTTAGGTCATGCTACTACCCATTTTCATTCCCTCAGGTTTGTTTTATGGCTTAGCATATGATCTATCCTAAAGAATGTCCCATGTGCACTTGAGAATATATATTCTGTAATTGTGGGGTAGAATGTTCTATAGATGTCTTTTAGGTTAAGTGGGATTATAGTATTGATCAAATCTTCTATTTCTTTGTTGATCTTCTATCTAGTTTTTCTATCTATTATTAAAGATGGGGTATTAAAATCTACAACTATTATTGTTATTTTTATTTCTGTCAGTTTTGGCTTCATGTGTTTTGATACTGTTATTAGGTGTTTATGTTTATATTTGTTATATCTTCCCAATGGATTGACCCTTTTCCTATTAAAAAAATATCCTTCTTTATCTCTAGTAACATTTTTAACAATTTTGAAGTCTATTTTGTCTGATACTAGTATAGCACTTCAGCTTTCCTGTGGTTGCTGTTTGCATGATTTTTCCATTCTTGTCTTTGAATCTACTTCTTGTAGACAACATAGAATTGGACCTTGTTTTGTTTGTTTTATTGAATCTGACAATCTTTTGATTGAATTATTTAATTCATTCAAATTACTGATATAGTTGGGTTTACATCTGCCCCTTTATTTTTTGTTCTCTATGTCTCATGACCTTCTTTGTTCTTATTGTCTTCCTTTACTGTTTTCTTTTGCAATGAATATTTTCCAACAAAGTATTTTTAATTGCATTAATGTTTTTGAGTTTTCTTAGTGATCGTTCTAAGATCTACCATATACCTCTTATCAGAACCTATTTCAGATTTATTAGTTTAATTCCAATAAGGGATAGAAACATTACTCCTATATAGCTCTATTGCCTTTCTCCTTTATTTTTTTGTTTGCAGCATTGTAATGATACATATTAATATAACAAATACATTACATTGTTTTAATTATAATTTTACCATGTCATTTCACTAGCCCATTACAGCTTTACTCCCACCCACCTCCTTTGTGCTGTTATTAGCAAATACATTACACATATATTAATTTCTGTATGTTATAGGCCAGCAATACATTATACATGTTTATACAACTGCTGTTTGAATCAGTTTAAAGAAAAACATGCATTTATAGTGTAATTTATAATGACATTTTTACTACAAAATCTTAATTTTACTAGAACTCTTTATGTGGATTTTTCTTACTATCTGAAGTTGCTTGCTCTCAGCCTGAAGAACTTCCTTTAGTATTTTTTGTTAGGCAAGTCTAATAGCAACAGATTTTTCTGTTTTTGTTTATATCAGAAGTCTTTATTTCACCTTCATTTTTAAATGACACTTTTGCTTGACATAGGATTCTTGGTTGATAGTTTTTTTCTTTGAGCATTTTGAATGTTATCCTTACCTTTTGGCCTCCATTGTTTCCTCTGCAAAATTAACTGTTTATCTTATTGAAGTTCTTAGGATGCAAGACTTTTCACTTTCTACTTTCAGAATTTTCTTTTTGTCTTTGATTTCAGCATTTTTACTGATATGTCTGTGGGTCCTTTTGCATTTATCCTGCTTGGAGTTAAGAAGCTTCATGGATGTTTTTCATTAAATTTGGGAAGTTTTCAGCCATTGTTTGTTTTTTTCTTCTTTCTCACTTCTCTCCTGGTATTGCCATTTTGCATACACTGATGCACTTAACAGTGTATTGTTTTCCTGATGCTTTGTACGTTTTTCTTTATTCTTTTTCTTCTCTATACTTTGGATAGCATAATCTCTATTGATCTATATGCAAGTTAGCTGAATCTTTTTCCTATTTCATATCTACTGCCGAGCCTATCTAGTGAGTTATTAATTTGTCACTACACTTTTTAAATCAATGGATTTAGCCTCTACTCAATGCTGGCAGCGTGTCCTTCCCAGTTAATACTGTGCCCCTTGATTGGGAATTGAGGGAGGGATCCCCATTTTCTGGGCTAAATCCACTTGGATTACAGCATCTGTCATCACACTGAGATGGGGATTGGGGGTGAGGTTGTGGCTCAAAAGTAATAGACTCTCACTACTGCTACCAAGATTTAGTAAATTGTTTTGACTGTCTCTTCATTTGCAGTGTGCCCTTAGGATTGTTTTGGAAACATAATTTTTTTTTGGGGGGGGGGTGTTTGTCTTTTGTAATTTTGTCCAGTTACAGTTGCTTTCTGATTAGTAGGTCCTTGGGGTCCCTCACATGCCATTCTGGAAGTGGAAATCTAAAATATGTTTTAATGTTGGAAAATTTAACTGTGTACTTTCTGACACTAAGAGAGATATTTAAAAGAGAAAAAGACATACAATTAAGTCAAGATATGCAGGAAAAGCATTTAATAAATTCGGCACTGGATTTAGGAATGGAAAGAACATTTTCTCAACCTAATAAAGACCATCTGCTGGAAAACAACATATTTAATAGTAAAATTTTAGAAGCTTATCCTCAATGTCAGTAATAAGACAAGGATGTCAACCACTGTCATTTACATTATCATAGGAATATATAAGTATTAGAGTGGATGAAATATGATTGTCTTTTATTTGCATCTGACATGATAATGGTTGCTAGATATAACACTACTATGTAAAAACCAACAGTAAAACTAGAAATGATTTAAATATCACTTACTATAGCAAACAAAACTGTTGGATAATGAGGAATCAATATGTGCACAATCTTATAAAATATAAGTTAAAGACATAACGGAATTGTCTTTGTAATAAATAGTACTGTAAAATGGAGCAATATGCCCTATTCATAGATGAGAAACTCAATATCATAGTCTTTCCTAAGCAATCTATAAAGTCATTATCATTTTGAAAACAACAAAATCCAAATATAACAAGGTGATCCCAAAATTTATATGGAACAAAGGTCCAAGAACTAATGCATTATTGGAAGACGAAGGGAGTCAGTCTAGCATATATGATAGCCAATTATAAAGCTATGATGATTAAAACAGGTTCTTGGCAAAGATAAGTGGCCCAATTTAACAGGACACAGAGACCAGATACATTCCCATATTATGCGGAAATTAGATGTAATTACAGATGTGTTTTTATAAACCAGGAAGATAAGGATAAACTACTTTTTAAAAAGGTACTAGGAAAAAAACCATCCACATGGAATTTACAAGAGAATTTATGAGAATGTAATCATGACTTTAGGTTATTAAAGGGGTTCTTAAAATACGGAAAGACTAAATTTTACTATATTTAAATCAAAAACTTCTGTATAATAAATGACATCATAAATGAAGTAGATACATGAATGTCGTAATTACTCACATTTTTATGTAAAATTAAGACTCCCAACCAAAACTAAAAATCTATAAAATACCTAAGAATAAGCCTAATATGAAATGTGTAAAACTTTTATGAAGAAAGTTATTAAAATTTTATCCAAGAATATAAAATGCTTTAATAAAAAGTGGCCTATCATGATACTAATGGGAAAAATTAAAGTCTATTATCTTCAAATTAATGGATAAACTAATGCAATCCCAATCAAAAGAACACAATTTTAATAGAACTTTAATTCTAAGATTTACCTGAAACAAAAAATGTACAAGGATAAGACAACGAAGAAGGTGTCTATAGACGGCAAAACACAGTACAAAGTCAAATGTCAGTAAAGAGTGTGGTTTGGTAGAATTGACATCTAGTTCCATTGTCCAGAAACAGTCAACTTAGTATATGATAAACGTGGCATTTCAAATAAGTGGAGAAAAAAATGAACTATTCAATAATAGTTGAGACAACAGTTGCCTTTTCATTTTTATTTGGTCGGGGGTGGGATCCTAAAAGATAAATAACCAATAATAAAATTAGGCAAATATGACATGAACAGGCAATATACAATAGAGCAGCGGAGCCCAACATTTTTGGTACCAGGGACCAGTGCTCCTATGAGAATCTAATGCCTGACAATCTGAGGTGGAGCTGAAGCAGTGCTGGGGAGCAGATGAAGCTTCACTCACTTGCCTGCCCACTCACCTCCTGCTGTGAGGTCCAGTTCCTAATAGACTCGTACCAGTCCGTGACCCAGGAGTTGGGGACCCTGCAAGAGAGGATCTACAAATGGCCAAAAAACATACAATCTTTGGTTTTAAAAGTGATCAGGAAATTTCAAGCTAAAAAAATATTTTCAACCATAAGACTGGTTAAATAAAAAAACCTCCCAAGATACTTCCTACTGTTGGCAAGGGTGTAGAGAATGGATCATTTTATGGAGTGTGAATTGAAGAAAAGTTTCATTACATCCATTAAAATTAAAAATCTATATAATTTTTAATCCAGCAATTCTATGAAAGTAGAGCTATAATTACAGGAATGAAAAGCTTCTTGCACATAACATTAAGTAAAAAGTTAGTTGCAAAATAACTATAACATAATCCCATTTATGTAAATCACATATATAAAACAAAACTAGCTGCTGTAATAAAGAGACGCCAAAAGATAGCAGTTTAAGCAAGTCAGGAATTTATTTTGCTCTCAGTAATGGTAAAAGAAAAGCAGTTCAAGACTGGCAAGCCAACTTCTCTATCCTCAACACATGACTTCTGTGGATCCCATGTCACTGCTTAAGCTCCCATTGGCATCTCAGCCAACAAGAAAAAGGAATGACAGAAAAAGCATACACCCAGTTCCTTAGTTAAGGACCTAATGTGGAAGTTCTCACATCCATTGCCTGGTCATGGGGCCACAATTAACTATAAAGTTGGCTGGGAAAAAGAGTCTTTAGCTGAGCAGTGTCCAGGTAAAACTTGGGGATTTACCAGTAAAGGAAGGAAAAAACAGACATTACAGCAGCAGTCTCTGCTACAAGTATTTGTAAATGCATGTAATATAGACTGGAAGAATACACCAAATATAGCACTTATCTCTAGAATAGGAGCAGAGTGGTGAGGAGTACTGCCTATAATATTCAAAACAGTATTAGTGTATTTACGCATTAACTAAGGAATTTAAACATTTCACAATATTTTTAAATCCTTTATTTGTAGCTTGATACTGACATGTTATACACATTAAATCTATCTACACTGTATAAAGCTTTTAAAGTTCCAAAAATTAGATTTTACCTAAATGAGTAAGTTACTCTATACTGTTAAAACTACTACATTTAGAGCGTCTTTCTCTAGGTCTCTCCTCTAGGGAAGCATGATGATAATGTTCATAGACAGCCACACTGAGACACAGGCAGGGCTGTGACCTGCACAAGGTCACAACATGCCAGTGGCAGAGCTGAGACAAGAACTGGAGTGGGGACCACTTGGCTTTTACTGAAATTATAACTTTTGATGGAATTTTCTACTTGACAAGGTTACAACTTCTCTAGCTCCATATACTTTAGACTTCAGACAACATGATGCCCAAACACTTTGCACACATGACCTGCATCAGTACTTCAATCTGAGAACAAGAGGGACACAATTCTCTTACAAGCTAATGATTACAAAAATTAAAAAAAAAAAAACTTCCCGGAAACAAAACAGTTATGAGTTTGACTTCCTTCTAAACCAAAAATCACTTCTATAACCTCTAGATGATGACGACAAAATGAGGAAAATAATAGTATTTTCCTCCTCTAACATATAATGAATCACTCTAAAAACAGAAGGAAAAAAAAAAGAATTCTCAAGAACCCTACTCCATGACACCTCCTGCCAAAGGGGAGGGATTCTTGGCCCAAGCCATTTAACAAAATCTCAGAATGGAAAAGTAAAAGTAAAACCTAAATCCTACAACCAAAGCTACAGGCTACCCAGTAGAAGTTCTCCCTAATCCCCAAGCCCAGATCCTTTCTGTCTGGGTCTCAGGGAACAGCATATAGAAGATCTGGATGACAATACTCACTTTTAGCAGGAGCAAGAGGTGATGAAATGGCATGAGAGGAAAGAAAGCATAATAAAGAACAATCAAAGAGGACAAATGGCAAGTCAGAGAAAATGAATCAAGAAGCAAATTGCACTGCAATAGCTCTAGAAAAAAATATAAGGAATACAATGAATTTAAGAAAATAAGACTTCAGAGCTGAAATCTTAACAATGAGAAGGAAAAAACAAACAAAAAAAAAAAAACCAAGGCTAAGAAAAACAAGCTAAAAAAAAAAACACCATTACAGAGCTATAAATACATAAGTAACAGAAAGAGAACAGATGCAGCTGAAAAGCAAACCTCTTAAACAGGAGGGTCAGAGGGAATGCAAAGGAAAAAGAGACATGGAAACAACAGGACAGAAAATAATAAATACAGAAGGAGAACAGTGCTGCCTAATATAAAGCAATCGGCACCCTTAGGAAAGCAAACATTGAATAAAATTAAAAATGTTCAGTTACCTCCCAGCATGGAAGCATAAGGCAGGCTGAAACAGTAGTCACTAGGTGGTAATGACGGTAGGTCTGGTTGTGGTCTGGAGTGCTGTTTCTGTGCATGGTGTGTGTTGATTGTTTTATTTGTACTTTTGGTTCTGCTTGCCTTTTTTTTTTTTTAAGATAACACATTTTATTTTTCTAAAACCAAGTCACTAGAGGGGAAAAATGATACCCTTTGCTTAAAGTAAAGCCAGTATAAACTGAGTACACTATAACTTTCTGCAAACACACATCTTATCATTACCAAGTTATTTCATGCTTTACTAATAAAAATACCTGCCAATTTAGCAGTACCTTAAAAGATTATTTAAACACAATTAATATGATTCAAAATATAACAAATCTGATCTTTTTGGGGTTGCAAATGATAAACATTTTTAAAAGCTATGCACTAAAAATAATGCTGTTATCAGACACCATTCAATTAATTTATTGAATAGGTCAGACTGAACATAAGACATGTCTTTAGCACCAGTAAAAATTATTCTTAAGATTTCTGGCCTACAGACATCTAAATGAATAGTAATGTGCTCCCTGACAGCATCTTTTGGGAAAATGAACAAATGTATTCCAAGGATTAATTGTTAGGTCCCTGATTTTATAACATAATTTATAGAACCACCCCCCCAAAATAACCCAAATATTTTGAAAACTTTCAGGTTTTGAAGAATTTCTTCTTCATTAAAGTTTTAATTATGAGGTAGATATCATTCAAAGTAAATATCAAATGAAGCCTACTTCTGTCAACAAACATGATTATTAATCACAGAATTAATAACCAGAATTTTCCATTAGAAAAAGTCAATTAGAAATTTAGAAATTAATGCTGATCAGCAGTATTCTTGCTTGAGTTTCCAAATTCCTTCACCACCAGAAGTTCTATGAAAAGTACAGAGATTTCTCAATAGTTCTCGAAAAACACAAGACTGTGAAGCTGATAACTTGGATTCAAATTCCTGTAGTATCTCTTGCGTGCTGGCCTGGCCATCCACATGGGCCTGAAAAGCAATGAAGTTTCTCATTTCTACCAGAAGGTCATCGTGTTCTGTGGCGGAGGGTGGTGGAGCAGAAGCCCCTTGAAGATACACATGTTCACTTTCTAACCGCTCTGGCAAAATCAGATGGTTTCTAGCTCTCATTTTAGCCAAAAGTGAGGCTGAAGTGAGGGCCCTGGATGAGGATTCTGCATCTTCCACTTTTCCACTAAATTGCTCAGAAACAAGATTTTTTCCATCCTTTTTCATGATGCCATCCTGAAGAAAGAAGACCACTGAATTGATATATTTAAATTCTAGTTTATAGCTCCACTTATTTCACCAAAGGCTCTGCAGAGTCATAAAATAACACATGTACCCAGGGCAGTGAAGTTGATGGGGAAAGAATGAGACACCGTCTAACACGGAGGCAAAGGCAGAGAATCAAGCATCTAAATCCACCCACTATTAAAGAACATTTCCTAAAAAAAAAAAAAGAACTCCCTCCCCCCAACTACGCTATCCACTTGTCACTATTCTGAGTAATGAGAATGGAGGGAGGGCAGAGTGAATGGGGAATAGGCTTCCAGGGACGGCTTCTAGGAAACTGTCTCTAGGAGGCATGGGTTCTGTGGGCTTTTCTTGTTCTTCCCTCTCCCATCGCTCACCTCCTGCTGTGCAGCCCGGTTCCTAACAGGCCATTGACCAGTACTGGTCTGTGGCCCAGGGGTTGGGATAAGGAATAATATCACAGCTGTACTTCTTTTTCTTTGCTTTTCAATCTTTTTATTCTTTCCTACTTTATATCTCACATGTGTTTCCTTAAAACAACAAAGGTTCTCTATTCCTAAATGTGTTCATATGAATCTAAAATAGGACTCTAAACCTGGGAGTTTCCCAGTGTTATCAATAAGATAACCCTAAACCAGAAAAGACCAAAAAGAGTATTAAATGAGTCTGTCCTAGTATTTACTCTCCGTGAAGCACTTGAGGCATTCAGGGAGTTATAGGACAGGGAGAGATGGGTACAATGCTCTAGTAGTAAATTACAGAGTGATTTTCTAGACCTTTATTCCAGAGGGTAGTGGTCATTGGAGCTGGTACTTCACCTCTGGATGGGGCAGGTTGTATGGTAGGTAACTAATATGTCACCTACCCTTGTATTAATTTTCTGAGGGCAAAACAGAGATTCTGCTACAGATCTTGGGTTAAAGATTTTTTCTTTTAGGAAGTTAGCTGGCCCTTTTACATTCAAATTAAGTGTGTCAAAATCAGAGCACACCACACAAATATCAGGTGTCGCCAGGCCAGCAATTTTCTTCACATCGGAATCAGGTTAAATTTTCAAGTAAGTCTCATACATGAAAAGCAGATAGGCTTTCATATTACCTGGCATTTCTCCTTTGGAGATGCTGAAGAAGACGGCTGCACAGAGAAGCTTGAATTCCTTTTCTGACCAAATCTACTCCTAAATAAAGACAAATATCATCGTAGATAAAATGTTTGTTTTTGACTTATGAGATGAAAATGTCTTTTCAAAAATTAAACTCTTCCTAGAAAAATGTTCTTCTGCACAGTTCTTCTTTCATAACCATGACACTTTTGCTCTATCCCCTTTTATTCCTCTACTTTACTCTCCTGGGAGATAATTGCAGCATCTTGAGTAAAAATCACTCAATATCCTTTGTTCAACATGATGGAAACTACCCTCAAAGCCCAGGTAAGAAAATCCTTCTAACGGAGTACACTGAATAGCATAGTAATTACTAATTGTTGAAAACTGGCTAATCATCTTATTAAAGTTTAATCGTGATTCTGCATCTGTTACTATTTTTAACATCATTTTTAAAACAAAGCAGATCACTTCTCCTTCCCCTGAAAAATCAGCTTTGGAAAGCAAAAGACAAAAGTGAAGAAGGTAAAATTACAAGTGTTTCTTCAAATCACACAAGTTGACTGGCTCAACCCCCTCCTTGGGAGATTTTCTACTACTGTAGATAAACAGAAATCCATGCCTGCCCTGACTTTATTACCAGCCTGGATGGACTGGCTTTCTCATAAGCATGGCAGGACATCAATCTCTTACTTTATTCCTGGCGCACCAGAAACCCCTCTGTGGCCGGTCCAGGTGGGAACACCAGACACTGCTCCCAGACACCTCTGACGAGAGAGTCTCAGTGCTTTCAGAGCATCCTGAGCCACTCGGTTGGCCTCTGCCTCCACTAGCACATAATCTGGACTGGCTCCATCCATGATGGCATCGTGTTTTATGACACTGTGAACACCAACTAACAAGAACAAAGGAGGCAGTAAATGTGTTATTTCATGTTGTATACATTTAATTTTTTCTTCTTTGTAGTCTAGCATATTGTGGGTAGAGAAAAATAATGAATATTTTTAGTTGCTATTTACCAAACGACCACAGAAACTTTATATGTGCTGTTGCTATTTACCTTCATTACCACCTTATGAGGTAGAGACTATTACTACACCTGTTTTGCAATAACTAAAGTATAATGCTTTGATTAGAACTTTAACATAACCTCTTCCCTATCTGAATAATTTAAAAACACTCTATTAATAAATTATTTATTGAAGGGAAAAATATAAACCAGAATTATAGAATTTCTAAAAAGTAATGACAATAAAACATGACATATCAGAAGAATTTAATGCAGTTATCAGTGGAAAATTCATAGACTTAACTACTTATATCAATAGAAATAAAAGAATAAAAATAAATGAACTAAATTTCCTAGTCCAACAGGAAGTTTGGACTAGGAAAGTTTTTAAAAATTAAGCCGAAAAAATTCACCAAACACAACAAAAACAAACGAACAAGAAAGTAATGAAGATAAAAAAATTAATGAGGTAGAGAACAATCATGGATCTAATAAACCTAAACCTTGATTTATTTTTTTTAAAAAATCACAAGATAAACAAACCAGTAGCTTAACCTGATCAAGAAAAAAGGAAGAAAATATACAGAATTAGAAATGATGGGGGAAATTATCTTGAAACAGAAGCAAATTAAAAAACAATTATTACAAGAATATTTTCTATGCTTCTATGCAAATACTTTTTAAAACTACACAAAATAAATAATTTCCTAGGAAAACACTAACTGTAAAAAAAAAAGAGAGAGAGAGAGAAAGTTACCAAAAAAATACCTTACAAGAAAGCATCAGGCCCAGATGGTTTCTTTCTGAAATGCCATACATAAAGCTGCCTTCTTGAACAGAGAACCATAAATAGCAATCTTTCAAAAGTCAAGGCCATGACACTGTGAGCATGATGATTGCCAAGGCCTGAACAAGATGACACTCCTAGGGATGACTGAGCCGTGCAGGACTGCCTGTCCTGCAGGGTCCTGAGCAATTGTTGAGTCTGCTTTCCTAATTTTTCTGCCTTGATATTAGCTAGCAGCTTTCCTTCTTCCAGAGTGTCCACCTCTGGCCATACCCATACCTTTATCCCCCATGAGTTTATTTTAATCTCCTATGGTTGAAAAATTAGATAAATATAGCATGTAGAGAAATTTCCTAGTAATATTCAGGTAATACAAATCTACTTAAAGTACTGTGCTCCTCCTGTGTGTGATTATAAGTCAAGAACTATTATTTTCTGAAGTTTCAATTTCTTCGAGATCTTCAGAAAAGAAAGGTAAATATGATTTTCAAAATGTAAATACATTTCAAATCTGATTTTTGGAAGAAAAAATACTTCCAGCTGTGAGTCCACTCTGCACTGTCAATAAAGGCTGTTACTGCTAGAAATAGCCCACTAATGTTCTGTTCCTAGTACCCCGTGGCAAATTCAGCAAAAGGATTACCTGATTGTTTAAAAAGCTTTTCCAAAACATAATCATCATTGCTCTGTTCCTTGTCCTCACTCTTATTTTTGCTGTTTTGCTTCTGGTACTGCCTTTTCTTCACTAGATGTGGAATTCGAGTTCCTTCAAACTTGGCATCTCTGCAACGCTGAGAGTTCTTAGACTTTTGTTTTGGCCTCAGCTGTTTCTCCTGGGTCTCTTCTTCTGCTACACTATGTTTTGTTTTTGACTTGTGCTTACAAAAATTATTTTCAATTTGTTCATTCTCCCAAAGAGGTTCTGTTTGAACCTGGCAACTTCCTCTTTTGTCAGAAGAACTTTGCTTTTCATGGATGCTTTCCTCACCAGATGTCCTGTACATTTTATTGATTCTTGGAGAATCTGAACACTCCGCATTTCCACTCAACCCTGATGAATACTCTAGTCTAGACACTGCATCTGTCTTTTCTACAAGTATGTCACTGCTCATTAGATTACTTGGTGTTTGAGGATCATCTCTCAAAGGATTGCCTTGATCAGAAGGTACATTTACTTCAGCTCCTACAGCTGTAGATTTCTCTTCAGATGACATGGCATCATTTGCAGATACATTAGAGTCGGGGAACTTTTTGCTCATTAGAACATTATGGTGCGTTCCCAAGGCCGGTTGAAGTTTTCTTTTTAAATGGCGTTTGGACGCCTGAACATCTGAACCAGTTCCTACGAAGGGGGAAAACATGCTAACGTTACATTGGTATAATTCTCACATAATTATTTCCTTTCAGTTAAATGATTTTATGTAATACCTGCAAAAATAGCACTGGTTTCAGTGTCCTGGGACGCGTCAGGAGTAGTCAGAGTAAACAGCTCATAAAGATCATTGGACTTGAAAAATCGCCTTTGCTTTGGATCTTTTAGCACTCTATTTATCAAAAACTGCTTGAAGATTTGTCTAAAGGATAAAAATTAAACTGACATGAAATAATATTTAGATCTACCTCAAAATACTAATTATAAAACAATATAAGAAAGTTACGCTAACTGCGCTGTATGGATGTCTAAATAATCCCCAAAACTTTTAGACTTGAAAAATTACAATTCGGTAAGTACATAAAACATTAGGTGGTCTCCCATGTTTTACAAAATTTAAGTTAGAAATAATATCTTATTATTATTTCTACCCAGTGGGTTTTTGCAACTTCCAAGATTCATCACAGTTCAAAAAACACCTTTTCATATGCATTCATGTGACTCACAGCCATGCTCAACTGGAAGAAGTCAGCCTCCTAACTCCTAAGACCAAGAGCCCTCTGCCCTGCCCTATGTAGTACCCTCCTGCGATGGGGCTTAGGAAACTCTTACCTGGCCTTTGCAAAGTTTTCACTTGGAGCTATCTCACCGACTTCCACCTAATGATCCATACTCTATGCTAAAGTACCCACACCATTGTTACTCTTGCCCAGATTATCACCATAAAGTAGTCCTGCCTGCTTCTACTTGCTTATTCAGGCTAAGGTGTGTATCTCTTCCTCTCAGAACTCAACTTATCTCTAGACCTCTTATAACAAAGCCCCTGAAGAACATGAACCATCTCATGAGTGGCTCAGTCCCCATGACGGAAAGTAAAAGACTCCCTTTAGGGGCTGGGATGAGGCTTAAGAAAAACGTCTTCAGCAGGGGAGACAGAGAAGTTGGTAATATCTCTTTTTACTGTTGAAGTTTCTCTCACCTAAATCCCCCAGTCATTATAGAGTAAAAGATGGAGGAAAAAACACATATCCTGATTAACCTTTCTCTATGAGGCATCTCAGCCAAGGCCAAAAGAATACCCACACTAATCACAACTGTGTGCTATATTTAAATATCAATATGTTAGTGTTTTAATTTTGTCACTTCTTAAAATTTTTCTGAAAGAAGATGGACATTATAGTATTTGGAAACATTTCTCTCAAACAACAATATGAGATTTACACATAAGCAGTCCTTGAAGGTAGAAAAGTGATGTGACTCAAAGACATTTTTTAAAAAACTCACAATAAGCCATCTAGGCTTATTTTAATAAGAAAAAATAAAAACAAAACAAAAATTTTAAAAACCATACTATCCCTCACATTATAGAAACTACTGCTCCAAGAAAAAAAGACTTTTTTAACAGTGTTTTTAAAAAATTCCCTGCTTGAAACCCTGGTGGTATACTTATATATCCTGCACACACAGCAGCCAGAAGAGCAGTCATCAGTCAAGGAACAGGTAGACAGACATCTGTACTGACCGGTGGTAAATCTTTTCTTCAATGGTGCCCGCTGTCAGAAGCCTATACACCGTCACCTGCTTCTTCTGGCCTATCCTCCATGCTCGCTCCCGGGCCTACAGCAGAGAGATACATCTCAACAAGGGTCCTCCCCAGTGACAAGCACTGACTAAAAGAAACAGAGATAGCTGGTTGCTTCCTTCCACTTCCAAGGTTAGAATTTTGACATAATGACATAATGAGGCTAAATATACCTAAGGAAGATAAACAGCCTGGTGACAAAGAGAGACTGGTATCTCTACCTGAGAAACAATGTGTGCTTGTAACATCAAAATTCTTTTCACCCCAGATCTAGCAATAGATGCTACGGAATAACTGTACTCTTCCTAGTTATGCTGGAACATGTCTTCCTCATGGTGAAAATTAGGCAACAACCAAGCCATGAACTACATGCTGCAGCTAACACAAGCACTAAGGACACTCCCAGGTGCTAGCCATTAAACTACAGTTGACCCTGTAGTTTAATGGAACAACACACCAAGCCCTGCACCATCAAAAATTCACATATAAATTTTGACTCCCCCCAAAACTCTACTAATAGCCCACCACTGACAGGAAGTTTAACAAACACAAATTTTGTATGTTCTATGTATTATACACTGTATTTTTATAATGAAGTAAGCTAGAGAAAAGAAAATGTTACTAAGGAAATTATAAAGAAAGCAAAATACATTTACTGTATTTATTGAAAAAAAAATTCACATATAAATGGATCCTCACAGTCAAACCTGTATTAGTCAAGGGTCAACTGTATGTCACCAATATACTCCTTTTTAAAAACAAACAGACCTGTGTATCTGTGCTTGGATTCCAGTCGGGGTCATAAATGATGACTCTGTTTGCCCCTGTTAGGTTGACTCCTAGGCCACCCACCCGAGTGGTCAGAAGAAACACAAATATGGATGTGTCCTAGAAGTAAGACATACAACACTTAGTATGCATATTTAAGACCAGTTAGAGCTCTTTGCCTCCGCCTTTCCATATTCTAAACATGGAAAATGTTCCCCATATAAGGAATAGGTTATGATCGAGAGACTTTTAGTCAGTCAAGATCTCATCTCACATTTCCTATTTTTAATATCAATATTAATAATATTTAAAAGTTGTATTTTCAAGAACCCACATATACACACTCCTAATAATCCAGAAATGTACAGAGTTAAGAGCTAAAAGTCCCCTCCACCTGCTGCCAATCTAGATATAAGCACTGGTCAAGTGGATGTAGACACTCTCCTTTCTGACCCACTGTATACAGTAGCACTATTTGACGTGACCATTATATCCACTTGTTACCTCATTGTATCTTGTAATCAGTGGTTGTCTTGAAGCTATTGAAGTGGTACCATCCATTTTGAGATAGGAATATTTTTGGGCTCTAAGGAATATTTCAAGTATGTCCAACATCTGTTTGGGAGAGAGGATTGGGGAGAAGAGTTTAAAAATCAAACTTACACCACAGTGAGTGCATCTACATTTGTGTAAACAGTCATACCTTCCCAACAGGCTCAAATTAAAAGGGTTTCTCACTTTGAAGTAGATAAATGTAATTGCTACAAGATTATTTTTGGTATTTTCTTACTATATGTTTACTATTAATTCTCACATGTTTTGTAAATAGCTGGACATTTATTTGAGTTCAGGCCCAAACTCATCCACACTCCAGAACTGCATGGTACGTAAGCCTAATTTTCAAAAAGCTAACTTATGTGCACCAACTCTAGAGAAAGATCCAAACTCCCAAAGAGATCTATCTCAGTATCAGCGGGTAGGTCTGCTTTTGGAGTCATTATTTTAGATTATATCCCGCATTTTTAATTAATGCTTTTAAGTCATAAAGAACCAACTTGTTTCTTGTATGAAGTCTGTATGCTCACCTGCCTTGACTGAGAAAAAAGCAATACTCGTTGACCCTGTTTGTGCCATATCTTCAACAAGGATTCAACCACTATCATTTTCCCAGAACGTTTCCAGTATCCAAACTGATCTTCTTCTAGTTCATCATCTGGAATACCTTTGAGATTCTTGGGGCCTCCAGAAAAGAGATCAGGGTGGTTGCAAATTTTTCTTAGGGCTATAAGTCCAGAGAAAATCTACGATATAAAAGAATTATGTGCACTCAGATTATCCCATGTAAAATCACAGTCACTCAGGTGGATTAAGAAATTCCACTTACCTTTATATTAATATTATATCAGAAAATATATCTGCACGGAAAATACACAAATGGGAAAGACTGTCCATGCCTAGCAGGAGGGCATCTTTCACAGCTTTCAGAGTGTGACTCAAATCAAGCTCACCAATATAAAAGCTCAAGCAAAAAAGACAAATCATAAGTTAAGCCAGTAATCAAAGAGTATGATAGTTTTAAACAGTAAATGACAATTAAACAAACACATAATGGAAGAACTGGATAAATCAGGAACATTGTCAAAACTCCCCAAAGAGTCATCTGTACTCATCTTTCTTCCCTTAAACCTGCGCTGTCGAATACAATAGTCATAAACCACATGTGGCTATTGAGCACATGAAGTGTAGCTAGTCCAAATCGAGATGTACCATAAATGTAAAATACAGGTGACCCTTGAACAACACAGGTTTGAACTGCCAGAACCTTCTTATACAGGAATATCTTTCAACAAATACAGTCAGTCCTTTACATCCATGAGTTTAGCATCCATGGATCAATCAACCGCTGACTGAAAACAATATTTTTGATCTGAGGTTGGGAATCTGTGGATTCACAGGGCTGATGGTGTGCATTGTTCTGCACCACTTTATATAAAGAACACAAGCGTCTTTGAATTTTGGTGTCCACAAGGGGTCTTGGAACCAATATCAAGGGATGACTACAGTTGTTAGAGGAGCCAAAAGTTAAAAGCAAATTTTTGACTGTGCAGGAGTTAGGGGGTTGGCACCGCTAACCCCTGAGTTATTCAACGATTAACTGTACCCAATTTTGAAGACTTATAACAACAAAAAAGAGTAAATTATCTCAATAATTTTAATTTTTTGATTATATATTCAAATATTTAGGATATATCAGGTTAAACAAAATACATTATCAAAATTGATCTCACTTTGTTTTTTACCTTTTTAATGTGACTACTGGAAAATTTTAAATCACACATGTGACTTGTATTCTTTTACTCCTGGAGAATGCTTATCCCAGACCTCCTAAGACTTCACAACTTGAAAGCACATGAAGCTTAGGGGAAATTTAGGAGAAGTGAATGAATGGGAATGATTTAAAAACCTCCTAGAGATGCCAATGAAAGACAAAATAAAAAATTATGAGAGATGATTAAAAGAACTGAAATGACTTATTTAATCTAGCAGAAAAAGCATGTAGGTGTTATGAAACACAGGTAGCCATGTCACCTACATTTATCTCTTTATCATCTACCTCCATATATATATAGAAGTGTGTTTCTTGGGACGTACTGTGCTACTCAGCTATGCTTCCAATGAGGGCAGACCAAGGACTAAGAAAGTCCTAGGTGTTAAATAAATAAATAAACACAATTCACACTTTAAGATACTGAAACACAAAGAAGTTGAATAGTTTAATGAAGCGTTAGATTTAGACACTGATTATAAACTTACTACATATACCTATTAACAGACATGTACCTACAGATTGCTGAGTATTACCAAACATTAAAAGTTATTAGAAAAATTTATAATAATAATTCTTCCTCCATGTGCCTACTAGCCCCGATACTCCAAGGCTGCTTACCTACATTTAGCACAGGATCGGCAGTCCCTGCAGGACTCCCCATTACAGATCCTGGCATCTAGTGCTATTCTTTCACTCGACCACAAGTTATTAGATTCAAGTGTAACAGTGCTGCAGCACAGACAAAAAGGGAGCATGCTGAAATATAACCATGTGTACTCTTACTTCTGGAAGGGCTCAAAATTAAGTGCAGGTTTGCACCAAAATGTTTTCAAGAGAGTAACAGTGAACCCCTGACCAGTACTAGTTTCCTTTCTTTCCCCACTTCCCTTGGTCTACCATTCATTTCTCCAGCTTCTATCATTTAGCTGACCTGCATCTCTCCATTGAGAATTCTGTAAACTTCTTTGGAATCAATAAAATTTTGATAGACTTTATGTTGTTCATCTGTAAGACGGCAAAATAAGACCTATGGGGAGGGAAAACAGAGAAACTATAATTTCAAAAAAAAAAACAATAAAATTATTAAAATATCAACAAAATTTCCTAATCAAAACAGTACAATGTATGCAATTTTAACAACGTACCTCCTCTTTAAAAAATCAAAATGAAGTCACGTCTCAACTGAACAATGAGTACAGTCCCCTCCACTGACCAGCCCCCACCCATTTCTGTCATCGGTTCACCTCTTGGTCTCCACTCACTGGCTCGACACCCCTGAAGACTGGCTTCCTGCTCACAAGAAAGTTCAGGACCAGGTGCAGACCTTCCTCTTCCTAGCCAACAGGTGCTCAGACCTCTCACCTCCCATGTCCCTCTCCCACACTCCACTTCAGCAAGCCTGACCAAGGACCCCGACTTCACCTGCACTCCCCCTTTCCTGGGGTTCTACGCACAGCTCCACAAGTTTACCAAACTCATCTCTGGCAGCAGCCCCTATCCTCGTTGCCCAACTGCAGCAATTACTCCATGCCATCATGTTCTCTGACTCTGTTTCTCAACCTTCCTCTCTTTCTACAAGTCACCGCAGCAACCTCCTGGCTTGACTTTATTCCTTGGCTAGTAATATCCCCAACGTATTTTCCTTCAGCCAGCCCTCTGCCACCCACTGCATCTGCCCTATGAACTTCCAAATACAGATTAACTCAACCACCTGCTTTCTCTACTCCTTTCTGGTTAGGTGCTGAGCAGCACTGGAAAAGTCACCCACCAGGGCGGCATCCTGCCACTGCTTGCTCCTGGTCTCCAAGGGAATGCTCTATGCACTTCCCTGCTCAGTACCTTTTGCAAACCTAGAACAGCTGTGACAACACTCCTTTCTCCCCCAAAGCCACTCACCTCTGTCTCAACCTCTACTTGAAAATAACCAAACAAAAATAAAACAACAAAATTAAAATTGAAGCTATCAGGCATGATTCTCTAGTTTTCACTCCCTAAAATTTATATACTTCATCTGCCTCAGCTTATTTTCCTTTATTCTCAGAGAAATAGGTTCCTGTATGGAATCAAGGGCAACCCTTCAACCTTTCTACCAATTCTGAAAATCCTCCCATCCTCCTCAGGACAGAGCTCCACTCCTTAGACTATGCAAAAATTGAGAGGGAAAACTCCTGGAAGTATTGTGTACAATCACCATCTCCATTTTCTTGCTTTCTAGTCACGCATGAATCTAGCACAAGCCTGAAGGGCACTTCTGCTGATGCCACTGAAGCTGCTTTGGATGAGGTCACTAATAACTTCCTAGATGCCAAACACATAGGCTCTCCAGGGCATCATGACTCCACTTACCCTGACCCAGCTTGTGCCTTTCTACAAAGGCCTCCCGTCTCCCCAGCTCGCTCCTCTACTTCTACCCTCTCCTTAATGTTGCCGTTTGCCTGGGCTGTCTGTCTCTTTTCATTCTACATAATCTCCTTAGAAAAACTCACCCTTGCTCATAACTTCAACACCTTCTCTCACAGGTCATAGCTACATCCCAGCCTAGAACTCTCCTAGAATTCTAAACCCAATTACAACTGCCTTTTAGGCAAACAGATGTTCCACGGGCACTTCAAATATTACCTAAATTAAACTCCTCAGCTGTTGCCTCTGAGCTGTTTGTCATTTTGATGCCTCTGCCACAGCGGATTCTTCCCTGCATCCAAATGGGAAACCTGGGAGTCACCAGGCCCTTCAGCTTCCTCCTGCCAGCCCCACCTTCATCTCAGTTCAGGCCCATATCTTTTCTCCTGAGGACTTTGTAGGGACTAACTCATTCCTTTGCCTCCACTTTCTTTCCCCTCCAATGCTTTCATATGCTGACTAAGTAATATGAACCTGAGTGTTTATAATTCTTAATTTCTTATTCATATTTGAATCCTTTAAAAGTGGTAACAGAGAAACCTCTCCTCTCAATAGCAAAGTTAAACAAATTATTCACCAGGTACCTAGTGTTTACAAATGATTGTTTACAGGTGTCATGCAGAATCTGACAATGGGGTGAGACAAAGTCTCAACCTCAAGGTATTCCAGTCTAGTAGAAGCTTTAGCAGAGACCATCATGGGGTCTTCAAATGGAACGTCTCTGTGTTTGCTGGAGGGGTGGAAAACCTCTAGGCAAAGGGAACATCACATGCAAATGGAAGGAAAAGTAGGGCATGTTTGAAAAATAGGAAGCAATTTGCCTTGGCTACTGTATGGGATATAATAAGAAGCATTCTGAGATTCTATAGTGAAAATAAATTGGCACAAATAAACTAAATTGGCATTCTAGATGGGGAGAGGGACATTAAAGATATGTTGACAGGAAGACTACTACTCTTGGAAAAATCCATCCAGCAACAGTGTGCAATACGGTATGGAGTGGGGAGTGCTAATGGTTGAGAAACCAGTCAGACTAATTGTGCTAGTCAGACTAAACTGCACTAATTTATGAGGATGTGAAGCAAAGAAATGAGAGAATGACAAAGGGCAAATAGAGTATCACAGCAACTGGTTGATTTAGAATTAGAGACAGCTCAGAGTTGTGTCTTAAGTAACTGGCAGGAATGAGAGACCTGTAAGGAAAATGCTAAGACCAATGGCTCAATTTGGATATAAGTGTTGGTGGGGAGGGGAAGAGGCAGTAAAAAATGTAGCCTTGATGACAGATCTCTCAGATCCTTCAGTTTCCACATTCAAAATCTACAATGCATTTACTTTTAGATCCTGTATAGAAGGTACAGTAAAACATTTAGATAACAGAACACTAGGATGAAATTTAAAAGGATGACCATTTTAAATCCCAAGTTGGATGACATCACTCCTTTGCTCAGTATTCTCCTGTGAATCTCCTCCAAATCTTCACCATGACCAGTGGGCTCTGGTGATCTGGCAGGCAATTTGACTTTGAGACCTCTTCTTGCTCCTGCCCTCCAGCCACACTGGTCTCCTTGCTGGTCCTTGAATGTACCAACACCCTCCCACTTCCCATCTACCTAGAATGTTATTCTGAAATCCCCTTTAACTCTCTCCTTCACCTTCTTTATGCCTCTGCTCAAATGTCGGTTTATCAGAGATCTCTTTTGACCATCCTTTATAAAAGCCTGCTTCCTCAAATCCTTGCACTCGGCACTCCCTATCCCTGCCTCATTTTTTCTCCACACTTATCACCACCTGCCATCTGATAACATTTATTTATGACTGTCTCTCCTAAAGAATGAATAACAGTTTCATGAGAACAAATGTTTGCTCTGTTCACTGCTATTTCCCACGCATGTGGCTGGCACCTAAAATAATTTGTAGCATGAATGAACTGGGGACTTGAGAAAAATGGAGAAGTTTAAAAAGAGCAGCTGTGGGAATCTGTGTTAATAAGAGGGATCTAAGCCTATCGACTAGAGTCCCTCTGAGGCCAGATACAACAGCTGGCTCAACTGTCACATACAGCTACATACAGATGTAGATCCGCCTGCTCCACAGCACCTACAACCACACATTAGTCTCACCAATTCTGCATATGAAAAAGCAGAGTGGACAGAGGGGTAACTGTCTATCCACTGCTTTAGAAATCTTTTGGTAACTCCTGGATTTACAGACCTGTTCATTTTTATCCGGCAAAGAAAGGCTCATTTTGACATCTGATTTCATTCTCCTCAGTAGGTATGGATTTATGGTATCTCGTAAAACACATGCACACTTATAAGCAGTTTTAACCTTTAGTAAGAGAAAAGAAAAAAGAATTACTGTATGTTTAAGGAATACATTTGTTCTTACCTTTCAAGATTCCAAGGTTTAAAGTAAGAATTTTCAAAAGAATAACCAATGACTGCAGAAAATTGGTTGAAAACGGTTAGAAAATGGTTTGGAAAAATTAGTATAAGTTTAATATGGTAGCTTCCATAATAACATCAGTACAAAAATTTATTAACCAAAATGTACAAACAAAAGAACTGGCAATTTTATGCCCTATTCCTCTTCTATACTTTGCTTTAATTATTACTGCATAGTTAAATACTAAAGTAGAGATTTATTTGGTTCTCAACCGCCCTCTGGGGGAAAATGCTGCTTTCAAACAAACCTGTTTATAACCTTGAATTCTCCAAAAGCTACAAAGGAACTGCTACTCTGCAAGACTGAAGATCAAAAGCCAACTCTGGGGGAAGCTGCAGCAATGGGAGTAACCAGATAATCAGTGGAGATTACTGCCCACTGGAGACTTCAGAGAGTAAGTTCAAGAAAAGCCCTATGATCCCAGAAATGAAAGGTCACTCTAGTCTACAATGGGGCATATGGTTGTTCTGTTATAAAGCGTAGCCACATGAGATGGGTATTAACTGTACATAAAAAACACAGGCCCACAGTGCAGGAAACCACACCCTCTGCAATCCACTTAAAGGCAAACAAAGAATTCAATAAATTACTGATACTTTAAAAAAATCTAAATAGGCTTAACAACCTAGTAAATTACTATTTAATGGAACAAGAAATATTCTAGCCAGTTTAAATTTAAGAGTTAGCTGCAAAATTAATAATAGCTTGATCATAATATAGAAAGTCACGTTACAAAATTAACATGGTAAAAACATTTTAATAAGACCCTAAGAACACATCAAGTATGTATACATGTATGTGCATGTATATATGTTATCTTATATGTATACATGTGTAAACAAAAAAAAACAGATTTTACTTGGAATAGCAGACAAGAACAAAGAAGCTCAATTAACCAACAACTTTTAGTTACAGGTAACCCTGGTAAATGTATCATTCACACAGTGATAAAAATTACCTTTAAGACAGGTATATATTATGGGTTACAACGCAGAGATGATTAAATTTCGGAATTTAACAAGATATTACAGTCCCACCAAGGAAGCAAGTACTTGTTTAAATTATTCCTAAAAATATTTACAGTGTGTTAAAGAAACTGTCCTCATATCCTTGCCTCTATCCACATTTATCTCCTCCAGACTGAGCGAGCTAGTTGGTGATGCTGGAAAACCAGCACTGGGTTGTTAGGTGCCCTGGCCACTCCTGTTCTTTTCCACACTTCCACCCATCTGGAGAGTCTCCCTACTCCTGGGCCACTACAGTGAATTTGCAAGGGTCAGAGCCTAGAGTAGGTGAGGATAGGTCTGAGTCTTTTTGTCACACTCAACTCTCTCCAGAGAAAGAGCTTCAGCTCTAGACTGGGGTGAGGATGGGAGAGCAGGAAAGACTAAGAAACCCTATTTTAGCCTTGAGGTCAAGCCACATTCTCCAGTCCAGCTTTCTTAGGGAATCCCGTGCTTCAGGCAATAAAGCAGATTCTCTATTTAATTTCCATCTGCCTCTGGCGTCTTTTTCTCTGTAAGTAAAAACAGGATGGTGGGGAGGTAAAGGGCAGAATCCAAGTGTATTTCTCTATCACTCCCAATTCACTAGTGCTGTGAAAAACAGATACCTAGCTGAGCATGCCCATGCTTCCTTCCTATTCCCGACAAAGTAAAGTGATAATTACTCCCCACCTAAGCTTCTTCCAGAGCTGAGTGACCTAGGCAAGTCACCAAAATGCTGAATCTCAATAACCTGGAGTTTGAAATAAGGAGGTTTACCTAGATAACTCCTCAGGTTCTTTTCAGTTCTAAAATCCTCTGCAAAGTTTAACACAGAAATCCAAAAGCAATCCCTATTTTTGGTAGTTACTGTCCTTCCTCCTCATCTTCCTCTACCTTTTAGGCCCCAGCATAGTCATCCCACCCCTAGGAAGCCTTTCTTGACTTCCACAGCTCTGATATTGGATCTCCTCTGATCACAGACTTTATTACCCTGTACTATGATCATGTTTATTTCCCCTGAAACAATAAATATCTGCTGACAGAATATCTTCTTGGGATTCAATAATGCATGGCAGCCATGGACTTAAACAGAAAGGAGCAAATAAAAACAACACCCTTGCTCCCAAGGAGCTTACAATCTATAAAAGAAAGAAAGGTAAGCGTACAAACTTCTAAAACAAGGACTTCAAGGGAGAAACAAGGACTTCAAGGAAGAAACAGCCATATTGCATTGTCTCAAAGTATTTTCCCACAAAAGACCACCACACTCAAGTAATCAATTAACAACACCAAGAAAGGCATAAACAGCATGTACCTGCAGATATGAAACACTGAGAAAGACGTGTCACTCCTGTGAATGTCTTGTCAAAATGCAAAATCTTAATTTAATCACAAAGAATAGGAGACAAATCCAAAGTGAGGCACATTCTGTAAAATAATGTTTTGAAGGCCTGTGGTCTTCAAAACTGTCAACATCAGTGAAAGACATAAGAAAGGTTAGAGAAGCTGTCCCATATTAAAGGAGGCTAAAGGGACTTACATGCTACTAAAAGAATTGGCAAAATGTAAATGACACATACTATAGATGACAGAATTATATCAATGTTAAATTTCCTTCTAATTTTGATGTTTATACTATGGTTATGTAAGAGTATGTCTTTGTTCTTAAGAAATACACATTGAAGGATTTGGAAGAAAGGGGCATCATCTGCAACTTGCTCTCAGATGATTCAGAAAAAAATAATATAAATTTGTGTGCATAGAGAGAGGTGGGGAGAGGGAAGGAAGGAAAGATAAAGCAAATGTGACAAAATGTTAGCGAGATGCTAACAACAGGTGAATCTGGGTGAAGAGTAAATAGTTCTTTTTATGATTCTTGCGACTGTTAAGTTTGAAATTATTTTAAAATAAAAAGTTCTTTAAAAGACTACAAATGGAGAACAACAGGGATTCAGTTGAGGAAAAGAGCCCTATGAAAGTTAATTAAAAATGATTCAATCTCAAATGTAAAAGGTATTAAAATTGTGGGTGACAATCCTCTTAATTTTAAAGGTCGAAAATTCTTTTTTCTAATTAATATTTCAAAACATATGAACATCTCTTCTGGTTAAAGTCTTTCTTTGTGGTTCAGTCATGACCTGGTAGGTGTAGGTCTTACTTGAAAGCTGGGCAGAATTCCTGCATCTCACCCAGGCTGGAGCCTGCCCTCAGGTGGGCTTTACCTCTCATGTTCTCGTCTGTGACAACCACACTCTACCGGTTACCCAGGGCTAAAACCACAGGGGTCAGCTGCAATAGGCTTACCACTCCCTGTCCTATTTCTTTTTATATTATCAGCCTCCACATCTGATATGTTCTGTCTAAAAAAAAAAAAAATGCCATCTGGGGCTTATGCTCTCCACTTTCTTTCTCAGGACCACCACCAAGGTCCGACTCCAAGTTCTCATCAACCTCATCCCCAATGATTACTGCAGGTTTCTCAATGCCAGCCTCCCTCCCATACTACCTGCAGCCTGAGTAACCTGAGAACAGCTCTTTCCCAGTTTCCAGTTCAGACATCCTCAGTGACTCTTCCTTGCTTGAGCACCTCTACCTCCCTTTCAAAGCTCCTATTTCCAGCTTTCCTGATACTCCTGTACCAGCATCTCCAGTCTAATCAAGTATATCTCTTCACCGCCTATGGCCAAATAATGTGACTGCCTTTATACTGTTGCCCTAATCCAGAATGCCCTTGTTGTTCTTGGCCTGTTTTCCCAGAATCAGGAAAAGGGCTACATGTCTCATTAAATATTTCATTAACAATCCTCTCCGGTTTCAGCTTTTCTAAGCCTTTATACCACTTTATAAGATGTACTACTCAGTCTGCACTAAATTATATGCTGTCTAGAACTGATTCATTCTTGTTTCATAATTTCTGACTGCTCTTTAATATTTTACATGATTTTTAAAAACTCATCTGGAAAAAATCTGAGCTATCAAGCAAAAATAATTGTGATTTTCTTTATCAGATATCAATTTATAAGTTTGGCCATTTCTCTTATATTATGAATGACTTGACTACAGATATAGTTACTTAGCAGGAACATTTAAAATATTAAAATGCAAAAGTATAACCTGCCTAATACATTACCTGTACTGGGGAGGCATTTGAATATCCTCCCATGGTGATAGGGACTGAGAACTGCTCCATAAACACAGGCAATGTGCCTAACTTTCCTGGGAAGATAAAGTCAAAGAGCGACCACAGTTCACGAAGGTTATTTTGCATCGGTGAGCCAGACAAGATAATGCGGTGAGGGGTGCGGAACTATTTTGGGAAAGAAAATATTTTTTGATTAAATTCACCTTTTGACAGATGATCACCAAACCTACCCCAAAATACTCCCACACAATCTTGTTATTTAACACATTTACTTATCATTTTGGTCTCATCCAAAAGATTGACATTTTATGCAATTTTAATTCTCCAATTACATATAGATTAAAAAACTGGAAAGAATTTTTTCTTATTGTTCAAGCTGAATACTATGGATTCAAGTTGGATTTGGTTACATTCTAACAACTGATACCTACAATTGATTCCTAATGTGAACAAACAATTTTAAAAAATAAGATTAAGGGCAAGAATAAAGAATTTTCTGCATTAAGGCAAAATGTATATTTCAAATTCCTTATGCAAAGGCACAAGGAAAGAATAAGTGTGTTACTAAAATCAGGGTGTTTATTCCCAAAGAAATATTATTATCTACCTGGAAATCCCCCATATTATGAGGTCATACCTGTTTGCAAGCAAGGGTAATGGCAGCATTTGGATTTCTAATTTTGTGTCCTTCATCCAAGATCACGTAGTGCCAGTCATGACTGCTAATATCATCTTGCATCAGTCGAATGTAGGAATAAGAAGTGATCAAAATTCCGTGACAATGAGCAATATCTCGAATTAGTTTCTCCTAAAATGATAAAATGGTAAAGCCAATTTTAAATAAGTTAAATTAAATGACAGTCTTCTAATCATGATGCAATCTAAAGGACTTTATGGATACACACATAATACACACAATTGTAACAGCACATTATCGGCAATGGATGTTTACTGTGTTTCATTCATTTGTAAGTAGGAAACACTAACAAAAGACAACCAGAAAAGTTATAACATATCAACACTTACCCAATTTTTATTTTTCCAAAACATTCTGTGTCAATTCTTATTAACCTCAAAACAATGAGGCAGATGAAAAGTGATTTATTTTAAAACAAAAGCAAGAAAAGAAAAACCCTGGGGCTCTACCAATTTATAACATGAATTCAAGGAGGGTAGAGTAGAAATGAAATAAAAGCAATGATTTTTTAAAATGTAGAAAAAAATTTGAGGAGATCCTTGAGACTATAAAACAAATGTCAGGTGAGAACACTGAAAAAAGACATAGGTTTAGGCATATGTATACCTACTAGATGTCTGAATTCCAAAAATAAAGAAAATTAAGAGAAAATGCTATAGCTTCTAGTCAGAACAAAACAGAAAAAGAAAAGATTCTCTTTGGAGGAAAAAGACTATCCGTGTTGAACATCTTATCTGCAACATTAAAATAGTCAGAAAGCAAAGGGAAAATCTTTCCATAGTTCTAGAGGGAAGCAGTGACCCTGGAATTCTGCATCAATCCAAATCAGCAGTCATGCTTGAGAGGAAAAACAAATTCCCACCTTTAGATGGGCAATGACAAAGTAAACCAGTAAGAGATAAGCTAGGTACATACAGTATGCTATATCCAGAAGGCGCATGGGTGCAGTCACTAAGAGAACGTGGTTCCTTCCCATGAGTGAAAGCAGAAAGTGTGCCCGCAGACAACAGATCTCCCAACTAGAAAGCTCATCACAGAGTGCTCACAGCAACTCTGAGAGAGGACAGAGGCCCTATTACTGACTCCCATTTTACAGATGAGGAAACTGTGTCTTAGAGATAGTAAATAATATATTACACTACACAGCTGGTAAAAGGTGGAGTTGGGATTTGAATGTGGAAAAGCAGCCAACTCCAAAGCCAGTATTAACTAAATATTAGGCAACTTTACTGCAAAAGGAAAAAATTTTAAGGGAAAATTACATGTAATATACATACCAGTTATTAAAATAAATTATTAAAACAATAATTAAGTAAATACATTTTTAAATACTAATGAAACAGTTAAAGGCTCTAAAACATAAAAAGGGATATACCTTTTAAGTGTTAGTATAATTCCAGTTTAGTTTAACAAAACCTAAAGTGAGAACAGGGGGAAATAAAAGTGCACTAAGAATCCCACTCTGTCCAAGGGTAGAATGAGGCATAAGTGATAGATTCTTTTTAATTCTTAATCATGAGAGAAAAATAAGTTGAAATACATTTTTAAAACATTTATACCCACTTACTGATTGATATTTGTTACTTCAGTATAAATACAAAAAAGGAATAGATTGTAGAACTATCAAAACACTATGGGGAGAAAAAAAAAAGACTAAACATGTCAGGGGTCTCCACATGACAGTGGGCTAGACTGTCCATTGAGAAAAGTATGGCAAAAACCTAGTCTTGTGTTTAAAAGAGGCCCAGACTAGACTAGCACTGAAAATGGAAAATATGGGAATTATCAAAGACATACCAAGGAAATGCAAACAAAAACAGGGCATAATTATAAATATAAATATCAGACCAAAAAAAAAAAAACTGAACAGAAGAGGGTTATTTTATATGTTAAAGGAGACAACAAAAAGAAAGAAGAGCCACAAACTTTTACCTACCAAACATCATTACTACAAAACATAAAAGTAAAGCTCTTTGAGCTGTGTTGACAAAGTGGCACAACCACAGCCTCTCAGAGTTTGGCAGATCAGAGGAGAAAAAGCAACATTAAAGAAAACAAAACAAAACAAAAAATTTAATTAAGATACAAAGGATCTGAATATCACCATTAGTAGCTCCTTTTACTAGCTATCAGCAGAGCTTCAGACCACACCAAGAATATTCTTTATTCAGAAAGGCTGAAATCAAACTCAACAGTGAATGCAAGCCACTATAAAAGGAAAATGAGAGAATAAGATAGAAATAAAAATTAGTGAAATCTTAAAGAAAAAACCTGGTAAAGTTGATAAAGCAAAGAACTAAATAACTCTGAAAAGACTAAACAAAACAAACCTCTGAAAAGCCAGCCCAAAGAACACACAAACTCAGATGCACAGCACGAGAACTATCAAAGGAGTGCTATCACAGATGCAGAGAATACAAAATGTTAACCAATACTGCATGTGATCTAACACCTTAAAATGTGAAAACTGATAGAGGATGACTGTTAAATTGGTTCAATAATGAAGAACTTGAAAAAGATGTTACACTCTTCCCACCAAAAATCCACCACACTCAAAAGATTTCATGAGTGAAGTAGAATTCTGATAAATTGTTCCAAAATACAGAAAAAGATGATTTGCACTCCAAATCATTAATATAAAGACAGCAAAACCCTGTTTTCAAAACTGCCAGATACAACACATTAGAGATCCACTACTTTATTATAAAATCTAACAATATATTAACCTAATGAGGCTTATTACAGAAATATAAGTATAGATAAATATCAGGAAACCTAACAATAATTTATGTAATCAGAATCATAGAAATTTTATAAAATTTAACATCTTCAATAATAATAAACTAGGATTAGAATATTTTTTAATTTAATAGAGTACAAGGGCCAAGAAAATTTTGAAAGAGAAAAATAAAGAGGAGGAAACTCTTTGCATGTCTTAATATTCAACACTTCAGAGTCAATAACATGGCTTTAGAGAACAGCTACAAAACCTGGTGCCTATTAAAGGTTCCATAGGTGAGAACTATATTATTAGTACGACTATTATCTTGCCATCTTCCTAGTCATAATTTTCAGTGCCTGCATAATACTACATTGAAGGCCACATTTGAATTAACCATTTCCTGACTGTCTACCTTACGATAAATGCAGTAGTAAATATCTCAGGGCTCACAGCCTTACAAACACACATCTAGGTTCTCTCAGGACTCGCCTTCATCCATTCTTCCCTGACTACACTGCTACTCCACTGCCACTGGCCCTGCCATGGCTGCTAGTGCACAGTGAAGAAAAGCAGGCTATCAAAAGATGCATCACTCCACCTCAAGCACCTTACCCTAGCAGTGCCATGACTTTCAGAAGCCAGTGATGATTTCAAGAGTTCCTCCGCATCTAAATTTTCCACTGAGATTCTGGGTAGCCAGCTTCCTCGACTCTATATCCATTTTCCCTTCCAGAAGAATAGTGGCCGCTAGAAGTCATGAAGCAAGTAGGGCATAAGACAACAGCAAAGAAATCTGGAATACTCCAGTTCCCATTCTCCTCCAGGAATGGAGCTGTTTGTGTGCACAGAGAGAAAAGGGAGATGAAAACTACCATTGTTTGGGGCTTGAAAGATAGCAGAAATTAAATTACGACTCATTCCCCTGACCTCCAAGAAACACCACCCGAAGTTGGATTGTGGATGTCACTTCACCAAGTTAAACAAGTGAGATGCCAAGCCTCTTGAATGTTCACTATCATGGAAACAATGTTTAGCTTCTTTTGTATGTTTAAGGATTAAAGTTTATTTGAAAAATTTCATAATGTTAGCTATAGATGTGTAATGATGAATAAGCATTAAAAAGACACTTCTATAAAAAGAATAAGAACATTTTGAAAATGTCCCCATTGAAAAGATAACCTCCACTTACTTAACAGCCACTGGGTAAAAACACATCTAAGACTGTTTTCACCATATTCAATCTCAGAATTCTATAACTGCCTAGACTGGAGTTTCAATAATAGTGAATTGTTGAATATTATGGACATCTCTATCCAAACACTTAAGACAAATCATCTCGGGCGGTTTCAAATTAAAAGCTTGTAAAATATGTAACCTCTCTTAGTTTTTGCAATTAATAGGGTACATCTGCAATTAGCCTGACTTACTGAATGCAGTGCTGTTGTCATTAAAAGATGTCTGTGAAAGTACTGCTGTTATTATGGAGGCTCAGGAGACCAATCCCTCCTAGAGGGCAAACAGTGGACTGGTAGAAAACAACAGCCATAAATCACACTGTCAGGCAGCCGGGAGAGTGGAGTGGAGCACAGGCACATGAAGGCCATTCGCGGTAAATACAGCACGGCAGCTTCCCAGGCAGGATTTACTGCACCTGTAATTAATTAAAATTTCCTTCAAGCTAAATCTTTAATAAACAAGGATTTGTGCTGACAATGAAGAAAAAAGGGGCTCCAGCAACATAATTTTACAATATACCTCACAGAACAAGCATAGCATCTATTATTTCTTGTATCAGGTGTATGTACTGTCTCTAAAGTTAATAGGAATTATATCACTTCCCACAATAATTTGTGTACTTGAAATGGGTCTGAAATATTTAGGATGCTTGAGGGACAGTGTGGCTCTTTTCTATTTTTGTTACATTTCTAGTTGACTCCCTTCCAACTTTTTAAAAAGCCGTTTTTTTACTTGAGTTTTTCAGAAAAGACCTTTTTAAAGAACATGCAATGATAGTTTCATCAGATGCCCATGTTTTTGTGTGGTTTCTTCTTTAATCACACATTGTAATCCCTCAAAAGAATTTTAACATTCTAGTTGATTGTTTCCTTCTGGAACAAAATAAGTCTAGACATGAGGAAAAAAGGTCTTCATGTGAATGACCATGAACATTTTTGATAAAGCAGGTGTGAAACTTCTATCTTGAATGTATTTATATTGAATCAATTAGAAATGTTAGAGCATTTTTCTTTTCTCAACTGCTTAGATATAGGTCTACAATATTCTTTGTTTCTAATAGTAAAAATTACCTGAATAAATGTAACCTTTTTATGCACACATATTAACCCAAAACCCTCACAAAATTACCAACAATCCCATTTAACAGGGGATCAAACTAGGCTCAGAGAAGCTACGTGGCTTGCCCAAGGTCACACAGCTATAAAATGACAGATCCAAGATGCAAATCTTGGTCTGGTAATTACAAAATCTATGCTTTAAACCTTTATGCCATTATTGCATTTCCTACTCTGAAGCCTCTAAGTTCCATGAATCGATCAAAATAAGATAAAACTCTGTGAATTATCTAAAATAATCCACAGAATCACTATATCCTATTTAGAAGAAAAAGATGGGAGAGACATAAAGTGACAACTGCTTATTTCCCCAAGAAAACGGTTAGCTTTTCAAGATCAGTTAAAAACAACAGATCCATTTTTGGAGTCCTAACAGCATCAAATACCTACAATATCATATTTATAGTTATTCAACAAATAAATATTTGTTGACTCACACATCAAGTTTCTCTATGTTATAAAAAGGGATCACAAAACATAACGAGAAAGGAAAAATCTTTGCTTCCTATTAATTGAGATTTCAACTGACCATTAAAGGAAATTCAGAAGACTAAAAATATCTTTATCTGATTTGATTGTTTGATTGGAAATATTAGCCACATCTTATTTGCATGGTTGCTAGGTGTTTATTTGATAATTCTAAATTATGCTATCAAAGGGAATATTAACAATGATAATACAGTATCAAATGGTGAAAGAGGTGGGAAGCTAAAAGGCTATTTAGGGAAGAGCAATAGGTACTCTCCAGGCAGAAACTGTTTGATCATTTGATATGATCTCTAAATGCAAAAATTTCAAAATATTATGTAATACCAGCTACAACAAATCATGAGAATAATAATCTACTTCAATGATAAGCAGAACAATTCTAGCATTATTATGCTTTTAAGTATTTTTCAAGAAAAATTCTCTTCTCTTTCCTATTTTCCCTAGCACTGAATGTTCTTATGCCAGTGCACCACTATTACATTTAGACAGAGCAGCCAGTGAGCTCTCCTATGGGAAAAGGAATCTCAACTGATAAGGACAGAAAAGAAGTCATACATCAAATGCTGGATTAGAGGCTAGACTGGTACTGACAGGATATTTGAAATTTGATTAAGAAATATACTCTATTGCAATCTAACACACATCTGTAAGCAACAGGTGTGCATGAGTTTATGACATGCACAGATCTATACATACAAACATAAAAGGACAGAGCAGAGAGATCAAATACCACCTCAGTGTTTGAATCCAGAAGCCACAGTTCTGAACTTGGAAGTGTTACTAACAAGGCCTGTGCAAAGGAATTAACACATTACTGATACATCATTATCACAAATAGTAAAAGGATATTGGCATTAATAATAAACAAACAATAAACTGTGTTCCTAACTTGAGAGTACAGTTTGAAAAATGCAAGAGAACATCATTTTGCATAACAGCTTACATCTTTAGAGATGAGATGTTTTGTAATGGAAAATAGTAGAAAGAGTTAAAGATCAGAGTAAGAACAGAAGTCATCTGCTTTTCCTCAAAATTTAAGAAACATCAAGTTTAAGTCTTTGTTGAACTGTAAAGCACTGAAAAAATTATGAACAATCATGTGTATGCATGTGTCTGTGTATGCAAAACAACCTCAGAAGGTGGGATCATTGTAAATAGGAGTGAAATATCTATTCTTTAATGTTTTTCCTTCTAAACAAGTTAAGAAAGCAAGCATCACCCACAGAGACATTGACCGATGTCAATTTTATTTCCATTAATGAGTCAATGAAAGTAGTTCGTCAGGTTATAATTAATTAGAGGGAATGTAGGTGAGCCATATTCAGGTGAAGGTGTGAAACAGATACACTCACTAGCCAAAAGAAAATAAAATTAGTGTGACATACACCTCACTAGCCCAAAAGAAAATAAAATGTAAAGAGGAACATATGAAAAATTTGCCATTTAAAGACAAACATCAATTAATCCTGCTACAGAATTTTGCAATACAAAACATTAAGAGATCTTAGACAATGAAAGTGAAAAAGTAAAACAATGTTTACAAGGGTGATGACAGGATGGTTATAATTTATTTTGACTAGAAAAACTATCTAAACTATTATTACCATGCTATAAGAAAATTGCTTCTTTTTAATTGCAGCATTTATATTTTAACTCAGTTTGTTTTCCATTTATCATTTGCAATTCAGGGCAAAGTAAGCTGGTTTAAACATCAGCTAGTATAAGATTCCATCTCACCAAACCTGAGCTACCAAATTATAAATATTCCTGACTCACATCTATCAAAAGTTCTACATACTCATAATCATAAACAAGATGGGAATTTGGAGGAAAAGAGGTATTGGCAAAATTAAAGAAACATTGGAATTTAGTGGTTTATGTGTGTCTAACTCAGCAAGACAAACATTCACTAGCTCTTTCGCAGGGTACACGAGAGCTCACTCAAGAGCTCTGATGACTCAGGAAAGAAAAGAACTGATAATAAACTGCCACTTCTTTTCAATAAAACAACCTGCAAATCCACAGTGAAATGTATAATTATTATTTATTCAGCAAATGCTTATAGGGTGCTTGGGATACAAAATGAGTAAGATATAGTCCCTACTCTACGGAGCTTACAGCCGAGATAGTGAGACAGAGATAAGAATAAAAAGAGCATAATACAACATATCCACGTTACCCACAGGAGTATAGATACTGTGCCTAAAACGTTGACTAAGTGAGGAAATACAACTATCAAAATACAATGATTATAGTTATAGGATAATCATGGATTCCGAGAACAAAAAACAACTAAAAAGCAAGAAATGCAAACTGTAGAATTTTCAAAATGACAAGTTGTTCTTTTGTCCATTAAACATGTTTTAAAAGCACATTAACAAATGCATTTGCCAATTAAGGGTTATTCTACGACATTTTGTACCCACCTTCCTAACTGTTTAAAGCTGCTACTGCCCCCAATATAGACAGTTAACTGTTACTGTAAACTCCTGATTTAGGGTCCCACTTATGTCCTCAAGCTGTATGTCCTGTCTGTGCCCAGTTGTTTCACTGAACAACAAACATGTCTCAACACCTCTAGGGACTGTGAATGATAAAGCCTACATTCAAAATAGTTTTCAAAATACAGAGCTCTAGATTAAATCAGAAACATACATGTGAGAAATACATGGATCAAAGAAAAAACAAGTACTAAAATGGAGGACTTTAAGATAAACAAGGTACTAAAGTGCTATCATGTTACCTTTTTGCGGGTACAGGAACCACTCTCATGTAGAATTGCCACTCTGAATGGAGGCCACCACGTGTGAAATTCCTTCACCCACTGATGCATCACTGTTGTTGGACAGACAATGATAGTTGGACCCAAGCCATCAAACCTGCACCCAAAATATCCAAGAAGAAAACCACAACTATGAATGACAGAATATGGATGATCAAGTGCCAAAAAACAAAAGACAAAAAACAAACTAAAACTTAACATTTCTAAAAAGAAAACTCTAGCTATGGAAATTTATTGGTTATTTTCTTTAAAGAAAAAGCTACTGAGGTTAAAACCCAGTAAGCAAAATCTCCACAATCCCATTTCATCACTTAGTAAACACAGGTAGTAAGAGAAAACAGCAGCTAATACATTAAAAGATACCATCTAAATAAAATCAAACAAAAATGAAATAACAAAAATACTTTTTCCTCCTCTATTCCAAATTAGTGAAGGTATTATACAGTGTATCTTCATCTAAGCGAACAAAAGAGTAATTTCCATTTGTTTTAACTTTAATAGTCTACCAAGAGTTTTAACCCACAGAATTTCAACCAATCTCACAGTCTTAGGAAGTAAAGCAGGACAGAAATGCTTGGAACTTGGGCTTGGATGGTTGGTGTGTCCAAGGAGACATGGTTACCAGGATATGGGTGATGCCTAGAAGTCGGTATTCTGAATGCTGTAGCCTGTTCTTTCACTACATTATGCTGCTCTCTTCTCCATGTGATAAAAAAGGGAAAAAAAAAGTGGAGGAGCATGACAGTTACCATTTCTCAGGGAAAGCCCACATCAATAGAGAGTAAGCTGCTCTGTTCTTGTGAAAAGCCCCTGAGCACTACACAGCAAGCGCCTTAAATATAGTCACATGTTCACCCAACAATCCCAAAGAACATTCATGTACCAGGATACACATTGCAGCACTGTTTACGGTGTGGGAAAAATGGGCCTATTTTTCCTATTCCCTATTTATTTCCAATTTTTATATAAAGTTCCATAAATAAGAGAAGGGTTGAATAAACCAATCCATTCTGTAATACAGCGCAGGCTAGTGGTTATATAAAGGTTAAATCAGATGATATCTGTAAAGTGCTTATAATAGTACCATACAGTAATTATTATTAATGGTTTATCAAATAAGATGAAATGCCATTAACCATTAACATTGCTTTTAAAGAATATTTAAAAACCTGAAAAAATGTTCATAATAGTCTTTCAAAAAACAAAATTATTTATGGGATCACCCCAATTCATTTACACATAGGTAGCAGATAAATTGGTTATGGCCACTATCTCAACACACCTTTCTCCCCTCATTCCTAATAGAAACACAATTTTGTGCAGGTACCCTCTCTACATTCCTAGACATGTACTTGATGGGACTCTGACCACTGTCTGGCTATAGCGAAGAAGGGAAAAGCGGGAATCTTGTCTCCTCTACACATCGTCATCCCACACCATTCCCCTGGTGATGCTCGCTAGTCCACTATGGGGCCTGAGAAGACTGGCTCATTCAGTATAAGTATAAGGAAGGACTTATAGTGATTACCCTTATCCACAGTTTTGCTTTCTGCAGTTTCAGTCCAAAAATTCCAGAAATAACCAATTCATAAGTTTTAAATTGTACACTGTTCTGAGTATGTGATAAAATCTTGCAACATTTGGCTCCATCCTCGAATCATCCCTTTGTCTAGTACATTCACACTGTATACACTCTCTGCCCATTAGTAGCCATCTGGGTTATTAGACTAACTGTCGTGGAATCACACTGCTCGTGTTTAAGTAACCCTTATAGTGGCCTAACACTACGTCACAATGCCTACATCATTCACCTCATTTCATCTCATCGTGTAGGCACTGTATCATCTCACATCATCACATGAAAAAGGGTGAGTACAGTATGATAAGATATTTTGAGAGACAGAGAGCACATTCACTTAACTTTCATTATAGTTTATTGTTCTCATTATCCTATTTTATTACAGTTAATTGCTTACTGTGTCCAATTTATAAATTAAACTTTGTCATAGGTATGTATAGGAAAAAACAGTATATATAGGGTTTGGTACTACTATACAAGATTTCAGGCATCCACTGGGAGTCTTGGAACGTATCCCCCTCCAATAAGGGGGACTACTGTACATTCTAGGTTGGAGGAGAGTTTTATCTCTTGGTCTCTACTGCTGCATATGAACAAGGAAACAGTTCAATGGCTGCTGGGTAATTGGGCTACAGTCTAAGGAGATTTTATGACCAGAAGGAGAATTAGCCTTGGGAGAAAATTTAAGTACCTGGCCCCTGATGACACCACTAAGCTATTGATCATGCTGTGCCTAGATGCTACCCTCTCTACTGGTTTCTAGGTGTATCACACATATTCTGAACATTTAACCCAATTTGAAGCCAGGTTTTATTTACTTGCAGACAAAATATCCTGATACGCTGTGTCCACTGCAGATACCTGACTGAATCTACACCATCCTGCCTATCTCTTCCCACCTGTTACAATGAAATAAATGTCTCTTCTCTTGTCTAAGATCATTTCCTTTACCTTGCTGTTAACTTGTACCCCACCACAGTAATGGTCCCAATACTGTAGCTGCTTCATCTGCAGTCTTGCCGGGAGCTGGGTGCTAGTCAGCGCATAAGATGAATATTAAGCAAGTCAGAGTAACTTTGGGAATCTCTTCACCTATACTCAGCTTGTACTATAAGAGGCAACTGAAAGGCAAGATTGGCTGAGGACACTGCAGACCTACACAGCCTATCTCTCACTTATTATAGAGCAGTCACTGGCACTTTTTAAACTGTCATTCTCCCTTCCCCAACCTTTTTCTGCCCAACATGGATATTGAATATCTGAAGTTAGATGCACACTGCACACACTTCCTCATTAATTACCATATTTTCAACTACTCCCTCTACACTGATGATGTCAAATCTAGGTCTCCAGCCCAGATCTCTTTCTTGAACTCCGTAGTACTATATGCTTGGATGTCTAACTGCCAGTTGATATCTCCACTTACATGTCCCCATGGTACCATACATCATCCTCTCCCTATCTTGCCCTCTTCCCATGTTTCCTAGTCCAGACGAAATAACTGTTACCTATTCTCCATGTGCCCCAGTTGGAGATCCAGGCCTCACCCTTGGTCTGCCTCTCCTGTTCTCCATCATATCCAACCTATAAAGTTCATGTTACATCTACCTCCTAAATCCTTCTCAAAGCCACCCTGTCTCTCCTTTTACACTGTCGATATTCCAGTTCTGGCCACATCTCTTACCTGGGTTACTACACTTTCGAGCATGATCATTTCAAAAAAGCAAAATCTGAATGCTTCATCCCTTTGCTTAAAAAGCCTTTTGATGTTTGCCCACTGTTCTTGGGACATTCTAAACACCTTAACCTGGCCCATGAGACCACAGGATGACCTACTGCTCTCACCTCTTTAGCCTCACCTTCTCACTGTCCCCACCCCAACACTTGCCCCTGAAGTTTAGCCCTCCTCCACCTGCCGGCATTGTCTGCAGTTCCTACAAAGTACATAATCCTGACCTCTCCCCCTTAGTCTTGTTCCTTCTTATCTGTTTATCCTAGCTACCATCTATTTCTCCTTCAGACCTCAGCTTCTTCTATAGCCTTCACTGTCCCTTTCTCTCCAGATGGGCTAAAGATCCTTCTTCAGTGCAAGTACACTAATTAGAACCCCATACTAACCCTATCATGACACATATTACCCTTACTGTAACTGTGTTAGATCTTTCTTAAGCTTCTTTCAAGTTCAGATATCCTTTTCTTCAAATTACCTCAATGTCTAACCCACCAGAGGTAATTAATAAAAACTGGTTTTATTAAATGAAAACATATTATTAAAGGTTACAAGAAAATATACTGAAATATTAAAAGAGACTATTTCTGAGTTAAGGGATAGTAGGTGGTTTTTATTTTCTTGCTACACCTCAATAAATACTTCCTGAACTTAAAAAAAAATGTATAAATTAAAGTAAATCACAGAATGCTTAAAATATTAAAAATAATCTTCTATACAACTGAAAAACACCTTGTAGTCCTAATAGAAAAACAAGCCATAATTAAATGAGGCTTACCCTTATACTCCAATGTGACAAAATGCCTCCTTCTACTTCTAAATCCTCTCAGACTCCAGCTAGTCACTGTCCATGCCCCTCTACTCCCTAGAAAGGACCCATACTACAGAAGCCAGAAACTGCAAAAGGCTCTGACACTTCCCACAGAATTCCCAAGCCCTGCTCTGCTCTTCAACAATGACCCATCCTGTGCAGACTTCTAAGACAATATTCCTTTCTAAAAGGATTAAATGCACCAGCTTCTTTATATTCTCCAAGGAGTACAAAATAGAGTTATCATCAATAAGCACTTAGCAGAGATTAGGAAACAACCAATCAAAACCTGTCTAAAAGAGTTAAAAACAAATTCACTTTCGAATAAGTATAAATACATACATATACTTTTATTTATTATATAGCATTTTTCCCCCTTTTTATGACATGCTTTCTGCAAACTGCTATAATGGTGAGTCATACTTTGTCATTTAAGGCCAATATTTTATTCTGGCTGAACATCTATATGACATTATTATGCCCTTTCAATTCTGCCATTCTCCTTCTAATAAAAGACTATGGAGTTTTCACACTGAGTGGAAATCTAGGAGCAGACCTACATTGTTCCTGGACCACAGGAGGGGCAATCAAATCCATTAACAGTCGCATCAACTGAACCACCCTTTTCCAACCCTCAATAATGGTGAGAGAGCTTTAGAAATGGCTAAATGTACTAAAGTAATTAGCTTCAATGACCAACTGGCTAAAATTCCTTTCATCTTTGATTATCATTGATGACCTAATGAACTTAAGACAAGCCAACAGTTCCAGGGTCAAATATTTCTACCTGCAGGATGGAAATCTGCTATTCATAGCCTAGAATTTACCAGGAATTACAAAATAAAATATTTACCTTTGAACTAATTTAACTTTTTCAGGCTATTTATATGTAATTAAGAGTTTAGGAAATGACATCCAAGACTTTAAAGTATTAACTAAAGTTTGAAAGGTAAATAATTTATTTTCTCTGCATCATAAAATTGGGGAGGGGGGCTTCTTATTATAATATCAATGGCAAAGTGAAAAGAAGATAGTGTGTACATTACGAACTGGGAACACAACCAGTATAGATTTTTATTAACCACATGTAATATGCTTCTCCTGCTTAAAAATAAACAAATACACGCAAAACACATTAAAAAAAATACTAACAACAATAAATCTTCTTTTACCATGAAGTTTCTTCTTGGTATCCAAGAGACTTACAGAAATTTTAATAATCATGGATCTTAAAATTGCAACACTAAGACCGTCTCAAATTAGGGCCCCAAAATCTGTAGTTTACAAGAGTTCAGAGGAAATGTACATGGCCAATGAAGCAATGCCAGCTCATAGCACTTGACTATTCAATTTCATTTGAACTTCATCTGAGTATTCATCTATTTTTCTTCAAGACATAGAGGAAAACTCCAAGTTCACTGAGCTTCAGGGGAAGGACATGTTATAAACTTAACAGAAAAATGTTATACAATTTGCTCTGGTACATGGAAGTAGAGGGGACCAAGCTCCTCAGTACACCTATATTCATAAAGAGCCCAGTTATTTGGTTGATATATAACCACATTCTGGGAAGCCACTTCTACCAATACTATTTTAATGAAGACAATCTGGGCTACAGCCCAACATGGCACACTACTTCATTATAGAAAAGAGGATATGAGCATTGATAGTTAATTGATTACAGCTGCTGCTTCATTATTAGCCTTGACTTCACTCATAGCAGGATTGTCACTACTTGAGAGAGCATGTTTCAATTTTTAGATCAAAACTACACTGTGAGGATGACTTCAAGTTTCCTAGGCCGAGTATTAGATTCCACACAAGTTTCATGATAAGAAAAAGAGGAGGAAGGAAAGAGGTGGGAAATAAGAAAATCCCAGAAATCATTTAAGGAAGGAAAGACGATCCTAGAAACTGTCTGGGGTTTGGGGCAGCTTGAGACATTCTCGATATCCAAAAAAAAAAAAAAAAAAAAAAACAAAACAAAAAACAAAAAAAAACCCAAGTAGAGTTATAGAGCCAAGCTAACCAAAGAGCTTATTTAGAACAGAAAAAGCATTTTTACAAATGCTAAACTAATGACAGTCACAGAAAAGAAAACACTAAATGTCCATCTTCAATTTTGACTTTTCCCTTGGGCTGGAATGTTTTCAAGTGTTTCCAGGCAAAATGTAATAGAATTCTAAAATTTGAAGAAGCACCACCACTTCAATACAACTTTCTTATATTAACAATAACAAAATTTCTTTGAAAATCTTCAATTTTTTTGTCCCATTCCTACATTTATATAAATATTTCTAAAATATTCTAAAATTTTAAATACTCTTCATGAAGTGGTGATATGTTCTTCACTCAACAGTTTATGATTTGTATTTGACTCTCTACTAAGCATTTCTCTGCCAATGAACCAGAAAGTAGCATAGGAACCTCAGTAGTCACTGGCTTCAGGCACACAGGTACCATTTTAAAGGTGTCTCCAAATCATATCCAGTGAGTGTGGAATGTTCCTACAGAACAATTATCTGGTAAACATCTTGCTGTTATTCATTAGAAACACCTACTGGAATCCAAAAAGTTCTAAGGTTAACTAGGTTCAAGATTAAATAGTCTGCATAATTTACTTAGCATTATTTTTACCAATACTGATTTACATAAAGTCAAATTATAGCTTAAATATGGAAACAGTCACTGTACTGATTTCAAAATAAAGCATTTCAGTCCTATCATATTGAACTAACACAGTTTAAATGCTTTCAGAGTTTAAGTACTTTCAGAGTACTAAAGTTTTAACAGTTTAAATTCCTAAAGAGAATAAAAATTAAAATCTAAACACAGTTTTCTATCATTTTAGTTAGTCATTCAGGCTTTGGCTTAGAATTTACATAAAAATCTTAAAGATTAGGAGAGGGAATGGAAAGCACAGTGAACAGACAAGTAACTTCATTTAAAAAAAGCGCTATCTATAAATGCTTATGCATACTGATCATAAAAAAAATTCAGGAGAACAGCTTCTCCTAAGCTCCAACTTTCCCCATGAATAGACTTTGTATTTACTGTAATGCTCACCTGGTCTCCTGCCAGAACAAATATTTTAATATAAAATTTAATAAATGGAACTAAAAGTATTATGTCTAATTTAAAATTCCATATTGTGTAAACTATTGATATTAACATAATTGAGTTTGTAAACAATCCATTTGTAGACGCTAACCTTAGACACTGTATTGACCCAAAATATCTAGTGGGGCTCATCTGCAAAATGAAGCATCAATGCCTGGAATTCATTAAAAGTGTTACATGTTTAATTCTCCTGCCCTACAGCTCCATTGTCTCGTAAAAATTTTCCTTTGATGTCCCCCACTAAAAGAATTAAAGGAATATTGTAATTGAAATGTCATCAATAATTCACAAGACCGTCCTCCACAGCAATACATCTGATGAAATATTAATTGAGCTCCACAGACTGACAGTCTGCAGAGGAGCACTTGCCTGTAATTTGAACCACGAGTCCTGATCTTGCTGTAGCTCAGACCTGCCAAGAAGGCAATTATCTGGATGGTCTTGCCCAATCCCATTTCATCTCCCAGAATTCCTCCTGCCTGCTGGCAGTGCAATTCCCACAGCCACCTAACACCTGTCTGCTGGTACCTACAACAACAAACACCAACAAGAAAAAGAAAATGGCAAACGGTGGATAAAACAGATCATAACAGAAAGTACTTATGAATTAATCATTTGGTTTGGTTCTAGTATCAGTCAGAGAAACATGCCGGATGTGTGTTTTACATGAGCATTATATTTATAAGGTCATACATTTTTGATTACCTAGGCATAAAATCACAATTTTTTTTACAGAATGTTAACACATTTCTAATTAAACTGATAGATGGGGTAATTAGGGACTATTTCATTTCTTTTTCAACATTAAAAACAGCTTGGTAAACAAGCATAACCTTATTATCTTTTATTTAGTGTCTTTCTGGAAAAAAATCTCAAATATTTTGTTTTTTAAGTTCCAATAATTTTTCTATTAAAAAGGGGGCATGAATAGCATCAAAAAGCAGGACAGAGAATACCACCACTTACAGCATATACTGTTGAAAAGTCATTTGGTTATCATATTATCTTTTTATAGAAAAAATTAAATTATATTTAAGGCCCTAAACAGTTCTGAATAATAGGGCTGCTCACAAAATTAGCACATAATAAATGATTCTGTCATATTATTAACAGATGCAAAAAAGAAGTTTAAAGACTCAACAATATAAAGGGCTTTTTAATATTTTAAAGAACTTGATTCAGGGAATTTTCATAGATACAAAAATATCAGAGCTATTAAAATTTTAAATAAATGATACAGGTCAAAGACAAATAACACAGTCCCCTCTATAAAAAAAAAAAAAAAACTAAGTTGGTATTTTCCTTTATCCATCAATGGCATGTTTAACCTATAATCTAAAAATGAAGTTTTAAAAAGGAGTAATACAAAAAGAATTTTTGAGAGTGAAAGAAAGATTTAACATGGAATGGTATAAAGATTATATGCCAATATGAAAAAAAAAAAAAAATCTAAAGCAGAAAAACACTTAAGTTAAAAGACAACGAAATCAAATGATTTTTTTTTTCCCAAAGAAAGTACCAAGACTAATGATCTTCCCACCTTAAAAGAAAATGGTTATGGTTTTATTGCCCAAATGTTTACCATCTATTTGGTACATGGTATTTCTAACCTAAAATCTCATTATGAACTTCAATCTTTGTTGAACTAGTTTTATTTAATCTTTTCTCAATAAATGTCATAATTAACTCTCCCCAGTATTTTGCAATCAATTCCAAAAGTCTAACTCTAGCTGTTGCATTATTACCTACCAAATAAAAAAATTTTGAGAATTTTGCTGCTTACTAAGCTTGCTAATTATAATATACACTTTGAATACGAACACTAGAAAAGATTATTAAAATTCAAAATACAGTAAGTATAGTATAAAGATCATTTAATTTGGGAAGAAGAAAAGGTTCTATTAACACGTGATATATAACCAGAGAATAAAGGCTACCCCTTAAGAAGCCTACTGTCAGGGAGGCACAAGGCTAGGCAGTTTGGATACAGCCTCAAAACCACCCTGCAGGGAGATGATCAGCCCATCTGGTAGTTAGAAAATACAGGCACAGAAGAAGTTAAGTAATTTGCCAAGGGTCACACTGCTAGAAAAAAAATAACCAAAAGTGAAATCCAGAACCTCTGATTCCAAATCACTTTAGAGATAATCTTGACCAGTGGTTAAGATTGAGAGAACTGCTCAGGGGGTTATTTTGCTCCCTAGAAGACATCTGGCAATACCTATGGTTGTTACAACTGGGAAAGTACAATTGTCATCTAGTGGTAGAGGCCAGAGATGCTGTTCAACATTCCACAATGCACAGGAATAGTCCCTACAACAAAGAATAATCCAGCCCAAAATATCAGTTGGGCTGAAGATGAGAAATCGACGTGTAAAATCAAAGCTGAACTGGCTACACTAGACTAATCTCAGCTTTGGAAAAAAGACATATTTGAAAAACTCTCTAAAAAACTGATGTATGGTAGTCTCCCCTTATCAGTAGTTTCACTTTCCGCAGTTTCAATTACTTGCAGTCAACCACAGTCTGAAAATAATCAATGGAAAGTTCCAGAAATAAACAATCTGTAAGTTTTAAATTGCACACCATATTCTGAGTAGCATGAAATTTTGAGCCTTCCTAGTCTGTCTTACCTAGGATGTGGATTATCCCTTTGTCCAGCGTATCCACATTGTATATACTCTCTACCCTTTACTCACTTAGTAGTTCTCTCAGTTATCAGATTCACTGTATTACAATACTTATGTTCAAATAACCTCTCCTTTACTCAATAATGGCCCCAAAGCACAAGAGTACTCATGCTGGCAGTTCAAATGTCAAAGAGAAGCAGTATGTGTTTCCTTTAATTGAGAAAGTGAAAGTTTGGTACTATGCATGGTTTCAGGCATCTACTGGGGGTCTCAGAATATATCCCCCCAGCATAAGGAAGGACTACTGTAGTTTCCAGAATTGCTATATTTTAGTTAGTGGACCTCTTTTTACTGAGGTACAGAACAACTCTGGAACCAGCTTCTCTGGGAAGAGCAGGGACCAAAAATTCCCAAGGATCATTTAGTATGTAACTACACTGCAGTGCCTCTATCCACTCCTCTCTTTGTTTAGGGCCAATCAACATAAAGTGAGAAGAATCTGGAGAGGTACAATGGAGAAATCATGAAAGAAATAAGAAATGGTGACCAGTATGGTATCCCAGAAGGAATTTGGGGGTTAAAATATCTGAATTCTATGTAACCCAGAAGAGGCAGTAACAGTGTGCTAGGTGTTGTCTAGAAATGTTAATCTCCAAGGGTTCTCACACGCATATGATTGTGTGTTTATAAGAAGAAATGACTTAAGAAAAAATATCTACTAGGCAGCCCCGTAAGTCACATCACTACATGGAAATCTCCCAAAACAACTGGGGACATTGTACGAAGATAGCAAAATGAAGCTCTTTCTTTCCATAAAGGTCCTCAGATTGCACCAGCACACTGGCTGGTAGGCTGGATGAGGATTTAGGGAGCCTGGGTTCTAGTTCCAGCAGTGCCACTGACTGACAGGTTTTGTTGCCTTAATTTCCTAATAAACACTAAAACCATTATATACTTTAAATGAAAGCAGGTTATTGAATTCAATTTGCAAAACCTTTGAAAAGCATATAAAAATTATTCTTTAGGAAAAGTTAAAGATTTTTATAAACTATTGTATAATACTAAAGAAATCAGTATACTTTGCTTTCCCCATGAGACTAAAGGATCACCAAATAACCACAGATAATTGGTATATCTTGGCATTGTCACACTAACCCAAGATTGCATTTACTAGTGTGGCTAAAAGTAAGGTCAAAGGAGTGAACTCTGTCATTTGATTACTAAATTATACAGATGAATGCATTTGCTGGGCATATTTTCAAAAGGGAATTTTAAAAGTTAAACATGATCTTGTAGAAAATAGCACTTAAATGGATAATTGTACCTTCTGACTCCCTTGTGTACAAGAATACCCTGTTAATTTAATTCCACAGAGTGCGGTAAATATAGTAAAAAATATATCTACAGCTTAAAATTAAATTGGCCTGGCAAAAACTTAATCATAAAAGAAAAATGGAGACTACCAATCCTATTGTTTACATATATATGTGTGTATATATATACATATATATATATATATATAGTAGAAGAAAAGAAACATAAGTTTTATAACATTTATGAAATATTTAAAATCCAATTTTTGAGAGATAAACGATGAAAACAAAATACCTTCCAGGAATGTCCCATTAAGATAAATTTTTTTAAAAAATGCGTTTACATTAACTACAATAAAGTTAATAGTCAATACAATGAATCATATATACTTTTAGTAAGCAGTCTGGTTGTAGCTGTGAAAGTTCTTTGCTAGAAAATCTCACATTTAAAAAAAAATAATACACATTCAACTTGAGTCTTGAGGATATTTGCCAAAACACTTATTACATATGTAGAAGTATCCTGTCTTTGATAAATCAATTTAATCTATAATTTGGGTATTGCTTTTGCTAATAAAACACTGATATTATTTTGCCTGTTTCTTAATAAGCAATCACTTTAGAGAAGATTAAAAGAGTTGCCAATAAATGTCTTTATTTACCTTTTCATAGTTAATTTTCATTTGGGAAAAGCAATAAACAAAGGAGCCACCACTCCAGACTATAAAATATGTACAAAAATTACTGGAGAGATTCAGATTTCAATTTCTTTATAGTTCCTCTGTCCAGTTATGGCTACCCAATCAAGACTTAGCTTTCCTATATGTTCAGTGTAATAAAATAACTACTCCCTGCCTTTTTCCCCCCAATTCTGAGAAAATTAAAACTAGTATAAAAGCTCTTTGAGAGGAAATATAAAAAACATGCTGTTTTTAAATAGACTTCTTGTGCAAGTTTAAATCATGCCTACAGCTGAATCTATGAAGGAGATTAAACATAACCATCTCAAAGAAATTTGCATCTTGCACCCACGTGATGATACGAGAGACAGTAAGAAATTATTTAATGGTTTAACTTCCTATACGCATCGAAGAAGCCTTCCTAAAGTACCTTGTTAAGTAAATCCCAGGAGTGATGAGATTGAAAACGTGCCTCAGTATTTACATTCATCACAGGAGACTTGCCTGGGCCTTGTAGGCTAATAGGCATGCATCTATCACACAGCATCTGGTTATCGATAACATTGGGCCACTTCACATCTGAAACAAAGTCAGTTTCAAATAGCAGCTTAATCCTGAAAGTGTTTGCCTATATCTTCTCTTTGATATTAGAACAACATCTGCATAAAATATTCAGATGCACATTTGATCGGCTCAAAGTATTATACCCTTAGGTATAACACAGGGCACTCAGAAAATAATCTCAACAGTTCTTTATTTCCAAAAAGGAGTAAAAAAACTTCCTCAATATTGATTTTAATATACAACTTTTCTTAATCTAAAAAATGAGAAGTTCAGTTCCTTGAAATTACTAAAAACAAAAAAATAACTCAATGTAGATGGCTTTTAAATGTGTTGCTTTTAGTCTGCTGAGACAGGTCTATTATAGATTCATCAGTTTACAAACATACCCAATGCACATTTTAGTCAATTTATTATCATCTAATTTTAATGAACAGCATGTGGCTAAAATTTTATTTGACAGTATCTGTATTTGCAATAAATTGTTGCAAGTACCTTAAGGGTCCACAGGTAACTACTGTGTAATTCCTAAAATATTAATTTGTACACAATGGCTTGATGATAGATATAAAGTAAAGAACACAGATATAAAGGAAAGAATACATGGCACATACTTAAAGAGCTTTTTGAACAGAAAACCTGGAATTTTAAAACCTTCATCAAATTCAGCATCACTTTCCTCAGAATCATCTTCAAGCTTCAGACACTTCTCTTTGTCCTGCAGTCTCAGTTTATTCCATCTCCTACCATGAAAATAAAAATCATATTTCTATTATTTTGGTTATAAGACAGATTAAATTAGAAAGTTCTAGATGATGCACAGGAAAAAGCAGACAAATCAGAATGGTCTTTCAGCTTTCTGCTGTCAACATTACCCAAAACACTGATATTCAAAGAAAACAATTCTTTTCCTTCTTTTTCATTTCAGTTATTCTTATTTGAATTATTATAGCTGCGCTAGAAATACTTTTGTAAGGCCCCAATTCATTATCAAAACTACTTGCTTTTCTTCTGGCATGCCCTAAGGAAAATTTTCTCTGCTAAGTTTCTAAGATATATGAACTTAATTCTAGAAAAGATTCAATGAAAATTTCAATATAACTAAGTACCTCCAAAATGGCAATATAACAAAAAATGTATCTTATTTATAATTACTATTTCTGTGCTAAAGATATGATAGTCATAGTATAAACAGCACAGTACCTTGAACATAAAGCAAATTTTGGGTCAAAATTACTATATATTAGATTCACATATTGATAACTTAATTGGGGGAGAGGGCATCAACAACATAATAAAAGTAGTGATAATTATACCGTGAGAAAAAAATGTGTTCACTAAATAAAACCTGTTATAAATTTAGTAATATGGTATTTTTTCACATACAAAATAAAATAAACATTTAAATTTCTGAAGGATTATGTCACATACGTATAACAGAAAAAAAGTCTAAAGATCTGAAAGTCTCAGTAATACACCAAGGTTGTTAGGAAGGTACAGCCATTTAGTCAGACTAATTCTGCATACGTATAACTATAATGGACACTGGTGTCATGAGCTTAAAAAAAAAAAAAGTCAATAGCTTTATATTCTATTCACTTCCAAAATAAAAGGACAACTTTTTTCAGTATGCATGCTGAATTTCATAAAATGGTGGAAATGCCTTTGAAATACAAGCTCAAAAGAAGGGAATGAGAACAGCAATATATAAGAAGGCATTTATCTGCAACTCATTATGCAAGAATAATAATGTGTGAGGGAAGGCAAAGGAGAAAATGAAAGGATAATATTGCACACACTGCCTAGTTAGAGGAATGGTATGTTTTCCAGTATAAATTACCGAACCAGCACAGAGGCCAAACACAGAGTGACAGGCAACCTCATCCAAGGAGCTGCTGGAGGACCTTGAAGCACATCTTCTGATAAATTTTTGCCTTACTAAAAATTTCAACTCTTCTAAGTAACAAAATGAAGAGTTAGCTGAAGTTTAATTGTAACCAATAAGGAAGAACGAGTTGGTGACCTGAAACTGCTTCTCATGGTACTAAAAGAACCTATAAATAAGCACTATTGGTAATTTCCAGAGGATGGCAAATGGAAGAGGCAGGATAGGGCCAAATCTAAGGAAATAGCTATCATATAACTATAAGGTTTAATGTATGATAGTCTTTTTATGTAAAAAATTTAATGACCTTTTTGTGGTTAACTTCTAAAGTCAATCTCTTCCTCTCTTTTCTTTTTTCTTCCTTAAACATCATCTCCATGCAATTGATGAAATGAAGTACCTCTAGGTGGCTATAACAGTCTTTGCTATTCTTCTGAGTTTCCAATTACCTACAAATTTAGTTATGTGCAATAGCATACAGCAAAGGTTCTCAACCAGGGGCAAACTGCCCATCTTCTATTTTCCCCCACCCCCACCCCAAGGTAATCTGACAACATCATAACATAACTGATTGTTGTAACTGCTGTGGGAGGGAAGATATACTACTAGCATCTAGCAGATGAAGGCCAGGGTTGCTGCTAAGCATCCTATCATGTACAAGACAGTCCTCCATAACAAAATGTTATCTGGTCTCAAATGTCAATAATGCCAAGGCTGAGAAATGTTGGCATATAGGTATCCCTAACTACTGAAACTTAGAAATCAAAGATGTACACACATTTTCCTGATGTGTGTATGTATGTATATACGTATATGTACATATATACATATCTGAATTCTTGCTACGATATGAAATTTAGCAGCAAGCAATTTCAGATGAGAAATTCCTCATGAGAAATTCCAAACTCTTACTATGAAGAGCTCAGAACCAAACATCTGTATAACAGAAGATACCTGTATTTAGCATACTTGTGGACAATAAAAATTTGAGAAAAATCAAAAAACTAGCACAGCCACTTAAAAATACTTCATTTTGCAACTACTCAAAGATAAGTTTACAGGGGGAAAAAAAAACATCAGAAGATACTGGTTTTTGAAGTTGGGCACAACAGGTCATTAAATATTTTATGTATGACAGGATCACATACTAAACTTCATTCACAGATAATAGCTATTTCCTAGACTTAGCCAGTAAATCTTTGTGGCTATTAAATTTCCCACCGCATTGCTGCATCAACAGGGTTTCGGCTTCTTCCTTCTCCCTCCCTCCCTCTTAAAATATACAGCATCATGTCACCACAGAACACACAGCACCTAGGAAACCACATAAGCCACTACATAAATGATGGCATTTCAGTGTCTTCCGCTTCATAAAGAAAGATGAAAAAGACAAACATTTATTCAGTTTGGCTAAACAGGGACTAAAAGTGGTGGGGAAAAATCATTATCACCTACAAGTATTTGTATCATTGTGAAGACAAATCATCCCAGTACATATTAAAGACAGAAAATACCAGGGTTATAAAACCTGCATATGTGTCTCATGCTAAGAGATTGCTCTGGTATTCAAAGCAGCAATTCTTCCCATGACTTGTAGCAAAAATAGACCTGACCATCTAACTAGTGTCCACTTAAGCAGAGCAGTACCGAATGCTGATTGACAAGAAGAACGACATGGCACACACTGGGGAGGTGGAGGGAAGCCAGATTCACCTGAATTCTGAGAGAAAAAGTTGCTTTTCTCATCCTAGATGCCATCAAGGGTCTTATGCTCTATTCAGGCTGCTTATCCTACAGTCTGACAGGCTGGGCGATCCGCCTGGGTTTAACATATGTAAGCACAGCACAAGCATAAAAGCCTGGACTCAGGTGGTCTGGAATCAAATCCTGACTGCCATTTATTAGCTCCTTAACCCAAGGCAAGTAATTTAACCTCTTTAGCAAGTAAGTTTCCTCAACTGCGAGATAGGGAGAACAACAGCATATATTTAATTGGATTTTGGGAAGGATTCTCATTAGCACGAACCTGGAATATAATAAGTGCTAAATTGATTAATGTACTATTATAAATAATCCTACCTATATGTGTGAAATCCTCACACAATCCTGAGGCAGGAGCTATTACTGACTGCATTCACTTACTGAGGAGGAAAAGAAAGCAATAGACAGTCTAGTACAATTGTATGTGAAAATGCAATGCACCACAAAGTTTGACAGAACTCTCTGAACATGCATATTTGAACAAAAAATGGGAGTTTATCAAATGAATGCTCAGTAAATTATTACAAATAGCATGATCACCGTGAATAAAGACACCTAGCCTTCGGAAGGTATCTGCTGAAATTTCACAACTAAAAAAACTCTAGTCTACAGCCATGCTACCTTGAACAAGCCCAATTCCGTCTGATCTAGGAAGCTAAGCAGGTTCGGGCCTGGTTAGTACTTGGATGGGAGACCACCTAGCGAGACCAGGTGCTGTAGGCATAAAAAATTTAAAAAAGGATTGTAAGCTGACAAGCTCCTTGCAATTTGTGAGGTCAACTAAGGGTTACCTCACTTAAAAAAATAAGAAAAAAAAGTTTTAAAAAATTCTAATAGATTTGTAAACAATAAACTGTCCTGAAGTATGGCTGTCTTTTATACAACATAACAAAAAAATAGACACAGAATTACTTAAAATTTGTTGTGGGCAGGAAAAAATAAGATCTGGGCCCAAGGGATCTGAAATTGTAAAAGTCAGAAATGGCTCCAAAATGTCTAAATTTTGTTATTTCAACAAATAAGCTAGATAACTAATTTTAAAAGTAGAAGGAGGCAATAAGTAGTCCAATATTTACATTTTTGGAAAAGAAACATTTCCTGTTTTCTATCCTCTCATTTTTAAAAATCCACACATATAATGATCACAGCTGCAGCTACATAAAACCAAGCAGGCATGGAGTTTCTGGCAGTGTCTCTAACTCCTCACACAACTACCATAGCCCACTGTTGACTCCACTGGCAGCCACTTAGAAGAGAACCTAGTAATAAACATAAACTTTAATTCCAATCAGATGCAGGCACAGAAAACACTCCCTGGCTCCTCTACATTCATGCAGGAATGAGAACCTGGCCCAGGCTGTAGAGCCTGGGGTTGATATTACAGTAATGATCTAACAGAAGCAACTGGGACTCAGAACCAGACTGCTAGCAACACGGCACAATATAACCAGTTGAACTACACCAGGTACAATACTTTCTCCAGTTGTAACCTATTGGGGTGCCTTATCAATGGAATCCTAACAATACACCTGAGCTGTAGTTGCCACCATTTAATCTATTTAATTAAATTTAATTAAATTAACAGCCACCAGTTAATTTTCAAAACAGAATTTCAAGCATGTTGAGTATGTTTAACATACATAAATGGAAAAACACAGCTAGCTGCCCTTTATGTCATATTTTGTGGCTTTCTCATCTCTAGGCATTCCTGTATGGCTCCAACCTCCCTCTCACCAACACATACACACCCACACGTTCCATGAATCCTTGAGACCCTCACCCAAGCAATGCTTTGAGAGAAGGAAGCCTTCCCTGATAAGCCAGTTAGACATACTGTCCTCTAGGTGCCTTCCCAATCCCATGGCACCTCAGGCATACCTGATGTCTCTACTAGAATGCTCATCAGGTGTTAGCATCTTTTGAAATCTGTATCTGTCTCCCCTGGGACTGGGAGCCACTTGAGATTAGAGACCGTCTTAATCATTTATATATCACAAGAGACTACTATAATGCCCATCTCACCACAGACACTCAATAAATGCTGAATGAATGAATGAATGAATGAGGTTCTTAATTGAGCTAAGGACAAGTAGAACATCAGCAAAGGAGAAGCATGGCTTGAAAATGGTCAAAGTGGGTCATCTGGAAATAGGTTCAAGAAACTTTCTACTCTATCTCATTTACAGCCTACTTCCGGTTATATTTACCACTCCTCCTACAGATACAACTTTAAGGTACTACTGGCTATATCCACTGGATAAACATGGTTAACTACAAAGAATCCGCCATGGCAAAGGACAAATACAAAGTCAGAGAAATTCTTAATTTTGAATTTTATAAAAAAGAAAAGTTTTTATATTGAATATAAAAATTCTATAAGTTATTTTCAAGTCCTGAGTTCTGTTTTGGGGGGCTTCCCAATGGATTCACTTTACAACTGGGTTCTGCATACCAGCTGATGGGAAGAATCAGAAGCCCCGAGTTTGGGTCCACACTTCCTTAAGACCAGGTGGGAAAGGCTGGGCAAAAAGATTAAACTTTTTATGAAAGAATGAGTCTTCTGACAGAGGAAGAAAGAAGTTTAACTAGCCCTGCAGTATATTTACATCAGCAGAAAGGAAATGTTTTTGATGTTCCCACCTTCATCTTCCGAAGTGAGTATATTACTCACTGGGGGTTTTTCTAACCCCTACAGTCAGTCCCTCAGTCTCCAGTGGCAGCCACTAGAGAGCTCAGAAAAAAAATTCAGATTTAAGCCACTGAGAAGCGAAAATTGGTTGTAGGCAGAGAGCTGTATTACAGGTCTGTAATTAGTAAGGAAAGGTCTGAATTTTAGAAACATCAGTTAACAATTGCCGTATTTGTCTCCTCAGCCATAAAATGAGCAAACTATTAGGTTCTCACTGGACTAAATGAAATTATATATGTATTAAACCCTTTGTAAACTTTTTTTTACACTACATACATGTCAGATGCTATCTTATAATTATTGGAAGAAGATTACTCAAACAAAATTGAGAAATATTATTTAATTATAGATTAAATGTAAATAAAAATAACAAATGTCAAAACACCTATTGCAATCTTTACCAGGCAGGAGTTAAGTGCAACCCCAAAGTCTAAGGGCCATCATGCTACTCCACTCCTACTGTCAGCCAAGACCAAGATTATTATTGTAGTCTACTGTGACGTAAGAACCTACACACACAGGACACCAAGGAGTGTGGAAATCAAGCGTTAGAAGGCATGACATAAGGATCAGGAACAATGACCTTAGAACAAAGAGATTGTGAGAAACCAAAGTGTAATCTTGACCTACTCACACTTGGAACCAATGAACAGGCTGTGAAGTTTGAAGAATGTCCCCTGGGCAGATACCTAGTGCCCCCTAGTGTGTTCAAAAGAGATATAACTTTTTATTTCTTCCCAAACAACCGTTGAAAATGTACTTAACATTTGTATACTTTATTATTAAGTGGAGCCTTAATATTAATAAAAAAATGTAAGAAATGTAAGAAAAGCCTAACATCAATAAAACAAGTTGATAACAGCTAATGATATGGTTATGCATACTACTACCATTTGTTAAACCACCTTTCACTTTAGAGAGAAGTCACCTTTTCATGTCAATATTCACAAGGTCTTCTTCATGCCACTCCACTCTACTTCTCACGGACCCTCTTACTGGCTTGATGGACTCTTTGTAGTAAATGTTTTACTTAGTGGGCATGCAAATAACAAGAACAGCTAATACTTATTGACTGCCTGACATGTGCCAAATACCTTAGATGTATTATCATGTGTAATCCTCATATCACCCTTGAAGAAGGTACTGCTATGCTTCCCATCTTACAGATGAGGAGATGTACAAGATCTCAGAGCTGCTAGGTGAAACTTTGGCATTCTGATTCCATGGCCCATGATTTTTAACCCCTATGCTAAATATCACCTCCTTGAGTAACAACAGCTAGTCAGGACAAGCTGTGTTTTGAAATGACACATACATACATACACATTATGCATATACATTTTTAATTTAGGATCAGAAAGCAAATACTAAATAATAAGTTACTTAATAATTACTGATGCTCACTGTGTGCCGGACACTGTTTTAAGTATTTTACAGGTATTAACTCTTAATCCTCACAACCCTATGAGGCAAATACTTCTACTGATCTCTTTTTCACAGTTAAAGAAAGGCAGATCAGGAGAAGTACAGTAGCCTGCCGAAGATCAATGTTAGGATTCAAACCCAGATCACTGGGCTCCAGAGTCTGTACTCCTAACTGCTTACATAATCTTCCCTCTCAAAAAGTATTTTCCAAACTCCCTAACACTACCTCTTTTCTCATAGTACCAGCCAAAAAGTCAATAATCACCTCTTTAACTGCTATACGATAAAAACAATTGTAGAGAAGCAAACTAAATTCCAAAACTTTAACTCATATTTGTCTCAAAAAAATATCAGTGCTAAAGCTTAAGGAGGGGAAAGATTGCCTTCATTTTTGTACAATAACACGATTCTTCCCTACCTCAAAACTGTGCGGGGACAGTCAAAACTCACTTTCTACTTGACACCTGCCATCTTTTCCAAATAACGGTGAAATCAGGTTAGCAGTTCTTTTTTACTACAGATAATCTGGGCTGACCAAGCACATAAGATACATTTAATATCAGACAAACCAATATACTCCACTGCCCATACCAACCCACCCACACACACACACACACACACAACACAAAAATGCAAACTACCCCTATTAATGTGAATTGTCAAATATTAGTAACCCGAGATCATATAGTAATAAAACAAACACACCCTCTCCAAAATTTCAAGGAAGTCACATACTGAGCTGCTTGAAATTCAAAACTGAGCTTACTGCTCTGAAGGGCCACCAATCTGGAGTAGTTCAGGTCTATACTGACTGTGAGGGAAAAGGCACACACCATATAGTTAAATCGTTATTAATAAAGGGTGAAATTTCAATATGAAGACCATTCTCTAGTTATTGCGATATCCATGAAAGAAATTCTACAACAGAAGCACAAAGAGTACAATTTGATTTTTAAAAATATATTCAAGGCACCAAGCTGGGTATTTAATATAGTTTGTATTTCGGTAGTGCAATAGGTTTTCTATTTCAGACAGCTAAGAATCCCTTACAGATTAGTCTAATTTGCTAAATTGAGATACTCAGTGTTTTACTTTTCTTATTTGCCTTTTTATGGTCTATCTGGGTGGACTTAATTGGCACATCTGAGCAGATGAAATACCCTCAGATAGGAGTCCAGATCTCACAGAGTAAATTAAGACTGATGCAGACAATTACGCACTGGAGCTGAGAATGTGAGGTGTGTGCAGAGCACGAAGCAAAATTAGTCTTCATTTGTGTCTTAGCTTCGTCATTTAAAAGCAGCTAAGACACTCTCTAAGAAAATTCCTTAAGGGAGTAACTTTTTCTTCTCTTTAAAACACAGATTCTTAGAAGAAGAAAAAAAATTATTTCTTGAGAAAGAAATTAACTCCCAGAAACTGATAAGAACAATCTTCAAATCATTATATTTAGGTTGCTGGCTCAAATCTAGATTTTTACTAAATTCAGATTTTTAGAGATCAAATGATTTTTTTTAAGGTCAAAAAAATCAAGCTCACAATTTTGGTCTTTGCCTAAGTGCAACCTGAAGGTGCTGAATCTTCATCCAGGGCAAACAAAAATCCAAATGAAGGACAAATGGGACAATCCCAGTAAAATGGGAGGCAACTCTAGGGAAAAGGAAGCGAGAAAGGTTCTATGAAGACAATCAAATGGAGACAGAGCAACTAGGAGAGTGGTTCTAGGAGGCATGACCTTTAGCAGAATTTCAGGTGAGAAATGAGACCTGCAGAAAGTATGTAGTTGGTCTCCATCAAGTAAAAGGAAAAACTGGTTGCTGAGGTAATGTTCTCAGTCCATCATAACAGACCAAGATGATAGATGGCTCCCACCTGACCCAAACAACCTTCAGACCCCAAATTACCTCAGCTTTCTGGGCTAAGATTCCTATTCTCCTATGGGCTTGTGAAAGAATTAAACCAATGAACTCACATAACACGAAGCACTGCCAAATGGTAAGCATTCATTAATGTTAGCTATCACTGTCATTTTCATATAACCTCCTCCCATCCCCCACAGATGCCACCTTGCTCAGGACACTGAGGCCTCCAAATGTGCAAATCAAAAAGGCTTTTTTCAACATTTATCCTATTTTGTTTGACCTATATCAGCATCTGAAAATGGTGAAACCCTTCCTCTTCTGTAATTATGCTTATTTACAGCGGAACCCTCCAAACCAGGATCGAATTTGCCCCTTGGCCACAGAAGCCCCAATACTCAGGGAGGGGGACAACAGAGACTTTGTTTTCCCAAATGATTAAGCCCTGTAGACTATTAGAAGAGATCCTCTAAGATCTACATAATGAATAGAGTCATCAGTCCTTTTTAACTTAAAAGTTATTCATGTAAAATAAAGTAAATAGGGCAGAAGAAATATCTTTACAAGGTCAAAAATGTTTTTAAAAAGTTACATCAACAAGCATCATGACCACAGATTCAGATTACATCAGACCAAGAGGCAAATTCTATCCCCATCCACACCAAATCTCCCCAAATCTTTATCCAACTGGCTTAGTTTTTGGTTTGGTTTCTAGTCCTGGGAGGTGGAGGCAACTATGTGCTGATTCTTGGCACCACCTTGTGGCCACATCTAGATATGCATGTTCCATATAGTTCCACAAACGGAAGGAAATTGACATTTACATAATCCTGTCCTGTCTCCCAGTCCCAGTTCTACCTCTTAACAGTGAGATCATGAACAAGCTGATCAACCTGAATGGGTCAAGATTTGTATACATAGAATCAAAGACTAAAATGAAATGTAGGAAAATAACAAAAAATATGAAGAGGTATAAATTTTTTGCATCTTATTATAATTTTACTATTTAAAAAAAGGAATCATCAGAAGTGAAAGTGGAGGGTGGCAGGGAAGCCTATAAACGATTCAGAGGTACAAACGAATCAATTTCAGGCTGTGATCTTAGCTGCTTGGCTCAAACTACCAGATAATCTGAGGAGGCTCAGGCACTGCCTACTGGAGTCTATTTCTGAACTCTACTGTGTTTCACTGACTGGGGGTGGTTGTGGCGGTAGGGTAGACATGTATATATTCCAGCAGCAACACCAAGATGACTTAGGGCTAGAGAAAAAAGTACTACATTCTCAAACCCCAATATCCTTACCAACAATACATCCCATCCACTTCAAAGGTTTACTAAATGGGAACATTAAAGCCTATGATAATGGAGAATGCCATCAACCTCACCTCAAAATTAGTGGGAACTCAGTCAAAAAGTGCAGTGCCTACCACCCCTGACCTACTGTCTCAGATGCTCCAGGCTGAGCCATGAAGATATTACTCAGGCGATACTGAAGCACACCATGATAAGAATCAGATGATCTATTATGTACAGCATTTAACTAAATGAACTGACCCCAAAGGTCCTCTCCAGGTCCTCTCTTACATAAACACAATTTGCAGGATTTTAGAAAAACTGATATACAAACCCAATCTGCCAAAAGCTACTGCTTCAGAAAGGAAAAAAATGTATAAATCAACTTACATACATGAACTGGTTCCGAAACTTGACTGCATCAGAATCACAGGAAAGCTTTTTAAAATTACTGCCTGGTAGTCAGTCCCACACTAGATCTCTTGAATTGGTACCTCCAACAGCTGGACTCCCAAGTGAATCTACAAAGCCAGTCTGTATATTAGCAACCTTTGCTTTAGTTTATTCTCACTGCCAAGGAAATGAAGGCTGTTAGGTAAGCAAGTCAGACAATAATGGCTGGCAAAAGAAAACAGAAAGAGCTTCAGGGTATGGGTTTAAGTTAAATTATAAATTCTAACCCTAGTCATGCCACCCGAAGACAAAACTTATTTAGAAATGCATCTTCTCACTCAAGATGTAATCTGACCTATACCCCAAGTCTAACCCAAACAATACTGATTGCTGTTGGGGAAAGAAGCAAGTTGGTGACATTTTTTTGTTTGTATTTTATCTCAAGGTTGGCAAATAGCTGGCACGAATATTGCTGCTTTGCCTCTCTGTACCCTCACCCAATTTAGACATCACTAATGGGCCACATGCAGCACTCTTTCCCAGGGAACCCAAGCAGGGCCTCAGTCTACCCCTGAACAGACTACCACTGCCCAAGATGGGAGCTGGCTGATAAGGCAATGGCTTGTGCCCTCCCTGTCTGGGGGTAGAGAGCTTAGAACCAGGCCTCTCTGCAGAACACAGCCATCACACCAATATCTAAGGCAATCAAATTGAGACCCCTGAGGAAATAATGTTTCCAAGCAAAACAAGAATTTTCCTTTCCAATGATGCACCTGACATTTGGGGCAAATGTGTCAAGTGTTTAACCTGCATCCCAAGGTCCATATCAACATATCTGAACTAGCCCACAGATGACGCCCTGTGCTGGGATGAACGTTCTCCACGAAGTCTTCTCCGAATACCCAGTGTGAATTCATTATTCCCTTCACACTGGCTAGCTCCTACCTGTATCCATGTCCCCTAAAAGACTGCAAGTTCTTTGCTGGGGACCCCAGAAGCCAGTCCGACAACGGAGACACACATTCACACAGCGAGAGCAAAGACGAAACAACAGCCATTGACCTATCTCAACTGGGAACTGACTCAACAATGGAGGTAGCAAGGACTGCTGATCTTTGATCCCCTTGAGGGGAAAGGTGCACATATGGAATGTTTGGTCTTCTAGGCCACTCTGGGCTGTCCTGGCTGTACAAACTGAACGAGATAAGCAACAAGTAAGTGCTCATCGGGGACACATATCACTCAAACACTGGAAGTATGTTATTTCTATTAAGTCTTTACTTGGCTCCTGGAACTCCCAGACCCAAGCTGTCCAAAGCAGCAATATATTTTAAGAGCTAAACCTCCTTCCTAAGAGCCCTAATGGAAACTTTGGTACTACAAAATTAAAACTAAAAAACAATGGATGTTTTGTAAGATCTGCATACCACTTACATTTAAGAACTCACAGAATATTTACATCTAAGAAGTGGCTTACCCATCCTGGTACATTATCAGATATATGAAAATCAGGGAACACCAATGAGGAGAGTCTCTAAATGCAATTTGGTACAGAGAAAGAAGCAGGATAAAAATGTGGGAAAAGCAAATACATGGGCAGTTTAAGAAATGGTTAAAACTAAAAAGACTGATCTGAGGTCTTGGCCTAAATCAGAAAGTAGGATCATAAGGGCTATTATCCAGTTCCAGAAAAGGTTAAGCTGTAGAGAAGACTTGGTAGGAAATTCCCAGTGAGCATCAGCTAAAAATAAAGATACCTAGTTAGGACTAACCTAGAACTAATGAAAGATCTATGGCTCTCAAGTTGAGAGAATAAGGGGCTGAGATGTCTAAGAGTCACCCACTTTCACTTCTATGAGTTTAGAAGAGCATTATTATTAACAGCTTTAACTAATGCATATTTAAGTTCAAAAAAGATGCCTAGCCTGGGTACATATTCCTAAATGGTAACCATCAGGAAAAACTCATTTTCTACAGTTGTAAACTGTATGGGGCTTTATTCTGATCATCTATCATCAAACCATTGCTAAGAAATCCTTAAGTCTTCTGCAATGTCTACAAGGATCAACAAGAAGAAATAATAAAATATAGAGTGACTAGCAGTTCTAAAATGTTCTTAATGTTTCTCAATTCTGAGCATTTTATTTTCTTTTAACATCTCCCAATCCAAAGAGTACCAGAGATGTAGTATAAGCATTTCAATATGGATATGTGCAGTTTAATAGCCTTAATAACTGTTGCTATAAAATTTTAAGAGCTGTAGTATTTTGGTGGCAATTAGAGTTATTGATATTTTTGAAATTCATTTGAGGTTTAACTGTAACTTTAGCAAAAAAATTGACTTATGATATGGCTTTGGAAATAACAGTTTTACAATGCTAACATTATTAAGAAAAACTTAGAATTTAAACTAAACCCATATTTAAAATTCAATCAAAATAAATTGCTCTTGATCAAAATTCTGACATATTTAAAATATACTTAATATTGACCCAATTCAATGGGAAGAATATATTGCTCCATTTATAATCAATACATTGAAATTAACACTTTTATTAATTCTCTGCAGCGTTTAAAATAGACTGACACTGCTCACTGTTCAAGAGTATTGAGCAATATCCCTCAAAAATTTCAGATGTGCAAAATAACTTTAAAGTTGCAATGAGAGGTGACAAATTGAAACCTCTTCAACAATGTATCACTATGTAAGGTACTACTACCATGTGAGTGTAACAGCTCTAAACAACTGGATTTAGGTCACAGGTCCTCAAATTATTCCTGAAAAGAACTATGCTGCCTCTCCTTTAAAGGGTTATGGAATGTATATGGCAGTCTGGATGTGGATGATCAGCAGTTCTCAATAACAAGAAAAAAGGTCAATCTTCCTTCATGAAGGCCAGTGGAAAGCTACAAGAAATACAATAAACTAGGTCTCCCTACATTGAGAAACAGGAAAAACCAGTTGAGGACTGGGATAAAAGCCATCCTGGGAGCAAATATTTAAAAAGTAATCTGTTAAATGGATTCCTTTATTCCTGTAAGCTTCTTAGCACTCTTAGTAAACTCAAGTGTGAGACTGGAGACACAGCAGTGGAGAAACCTGCAGCATACACTGTTTTTGGCTCACAGAAAATGTGTGGCAACATGCAATACTGACTACAAGCGAACGCATTTACCTTCCCTTTTCTCTTATAGCTTACTTGCATCATATACTGACAAAGTCATGGAAATAAAAAGCCAAAGTAAGTCGCTAGCATAAAAAAATGACAATGAACAAGAAAGGTATGCTGTGTATACAAAGTACATTTCTGGCACAACGGTGGTTTATAATTCTGTAGATAACTACTTTTTTGAGACAAGGAGGGAGGAATTAAGAAAGCAAGCTTATCCTTTCATATGTTAAAGCTTAAATTTCAGCTCTTATTTGAAGGAAAGTCCTCTAAAATTACTTTCCTTCCTCAAAAGAAAAAACAAACCACCCAATATACACTGTGTAAGCCAACCTTTTCCTTCTCCTGATTCTGTCTCAGGGCAACCACTCTCGGTAAAAGCACACAGCTCCTGCTTCAGGTTTCTGCATTGTCTCTCACCCCAGCCCTTCCCCTAGGTTTTTCTTCTTAGACTAGCCTCCAAACTGGAGTGAAGACCCAGAAGTAGAAGCATTTTGGGTGAGCTCCAAGGAATACTCAGGGCTCTGCTGGTTCTAGGAGGCTAAGGCTGCAGGAAGTCCAACCTTTGGATAAACAGGGGTCTAATATATTAAGGTGGATCTAGAACTCTTATTCATAAACCTACAGCCTAAAATAAAGCAAGCAATCTGTTTATAATCTCTGCGGACTGACCTTAACCGTTGCTTATAATAATCTTCATCTCCATCATCTCGGCATCTCACTACTTTCCGACTTCCTCCTCCTCTTCCTCCTATGATTTCATCTTCTTCCCCAGAACTTGAAAAAAAGTCGTCATCCACCTCTTGTGCCTTGACTTTCTTCTGCCATTTCTGGTGCTTGAGCACAGATCCCAGTTCAGCCTCAGTACCTTCTCCTGACACATCAGCCCCTGCTGCCTCCTCCTGCTCCTCTTCCTCTGTGGGTATGTACTCAGACTCTTCACCCTCAGAGTCTCCCTCAGCCATTGGCTTCATATTAGACTCCAAGGGTTTCTTTCCCATCAGCAGTCTCACTTTCCCCTGGAACTGAAGAGCTCTCTTCTGGAGTTTCTTGATGTGTTTTTTCAAGCGCTTGTCTGTTTTTGAGAGAACTTTGCTTCTCTTATTTGGTTTCTTTTCATTGAGTGTTGGGCTCAGCTTAGAATTGACAAAGGCTGGAGTTTTTCTAGCTGCCCTTTTATTACAAGCTTGCTTCTTCCTTTCAAAAGATAGTTCTTCCTGATCTGCCAAATACTTTTCAAAGCCTGATGCTTCGTTGAGCATTAGTTTTCTAGGCTTTTTCTCCTGTTTCTGAGGAATCTGGGTGCCAAAAGGTGTCATCTGGCCAGTGCGAATGAGCTCTTCCCAAGCAGTCTCCTGAACAGGCATGAGCATGCTGCCAAGACAGGACGGCCCTGCTTCTGAAAGAGAGAGACAATGCATTGGGCACTAGCATAAAATTTTCTAAGAGTACAACGGATGTATTCACTTATTCAATAGTAGACACTTACGAATAAGTCATATTAAAAAAATATTGTACTAAAGCATATTATCTATAAAGATTAAAGTGAAATTTATTATAGCATTCATCATGCCACCTTTAATATACCTCTGTTCACAAAGGTGATTTCTCAATAACTTTTCCCAAGGTATGACATTATTAAATATACTCTGTGCATCCAAAGACAGACCTAGTCATATGTAACATACAGACAGACAGATAAATTTAGCTATGTTTCCTCATCAATTCAACAGTAACCTGGGAGGAAGCAATCTTCCAAGTTTCCATGTCATTGCTAATACCAGCATTTAGGTGGGCTTAAATTCAAGACGCAGTAAAAACTGAAAAGAGACAGCTAAAGAATCAGCATGCCCCTAATAAGTAAAATATAAATGTGAAATCTGCACTGTTCAATATAATAGTTACCATGTGGCTATTTAAATTTAAGTTGAAAATTCAGTTCCTGAGTTACACCTGCCATATTTCAAGTGCTCAGTAGCCATGTGTGGCTAATGGCTACCATAATGGACAACACAGACAGACAACATTCCCAGCACTGCAAAAAGGTCTTTTGGACAGCACTATGTGTGAAGTTAACCAGCTAAAGAGATGTACTAAAATGGGAAGTTATGACATAATAACATAAAGTTACTCAAAAATCACCCCTCTTTTATTAGTTGAAATTAATCTCTGGCAGGATTACTTTACCGGTACATTGCCAAAATACCAAAAGAAGTAAGGCTTAACAGGAAGGAATCCATATTCTAAAATCTACATTTCTTCTAGGCTAATAATACCAGCCAATTTCTCATTCGACTTGTAATGAAAAATAATTTCAACATGAAGTACACAAATCCTAAATGTACAGCTCAAAGAATTTTCAGAAAAAACACACCCATACGCACACCAGCATCTAGATCAAGAATTAGAAATTACTAGCACCTCAGATGTGCCCTTCTTGGTGCCATCAAGCCTACACCCCACTGCAAGATAACTTATTAACAGTATAAACAAGTTAATTTGACTTTGAATTTTATGTAAATAGAAATGTTCATATTCTTGTGTCTAGCTTCTTCTGCTCAACCTTATGTTTATAAGAATCACCCTTATTGAATATAGTTACAGTTTTGATTCTCATTGCTATTATATTCTATTACATAACTATCCTACAGTCTTTCATCCAATCCACAGGTAATGGACATTTGGGTAGTTTCCAGGTTTTGGCTACTAGAAATAATGTTGCTATGAATATTCTGATATATATTGTGTGATAATATATGCATATAATTCTTTGGGTATGTTAAGCTTTAACAGACATGCCAGACAGTTTTCCAAAATGATCCTATTGACTTTAAGTTCCAGCAACAATGTTTGAGTTTCAATTAGTCCACATTCTTGACATTCCATTTTACCTATTCTGGTAGACATGTAGCATTACTACTGCATGATGAAATTTGTATTTCCCTGATGACTGATGAACTATGGTACCTTTTCATAGATTTACTGATCTTTTAGATAGCCTCTTTTGAAAAAAATGTTCATGTCTTTTGCCCATTTTTCTCATAGGACACCTGCCTTAAAAAAAAGAGAGACTTCTAAGAGTTCTTTAGATATTCTGGGTTCAAGTCCTTTGATTGATACTTGTATTGGAAATGTCTTCCCTAACTCTGCAGTTTGCCTTTCACTCTCTCAATGTTATCTTTTGATAGACAAAATTTCTTAGTTGTAATAGAGTTCATTTATCGTAACTTTTCCTTTACAGTGAGCATTTTTGTGTCTCATTAAGTCTTCGCCCAAGATCATGGAAATGTTTTCCAATGTTGTAAAAGCTTTGTTTTAACACTCACATTCAGATCTACAATCCATATGGCATTTATTTTTGTACATGGTATAATGGGCCAAGGTTCATTTTATCTTCATGGGGATTAACCCAGCACACTTATTAAAAAAATTCTTCTTCTCCACAGCACTGCACTGCCACATCTGTCATAAATCAAGTGACCATATATGGACGGGTCTGTTTGCTAGACCCTCTATTCTGTTCTACCAGTCAGTCCATCACTGTGCCATTACTCAGTGACTTAATTACTATAGCTTGATAATAGGTCTGGATACCTCGTTCTTTAAGATTGCCTTACCTATTCTTGGCCCAATGCATTTTTATATAAATTTTAGAGTCCGTCTGTTTAATGCCTCCCACCCTCACCCTACACTTCTCACTCCACACCTTCTCCCTCAAAATCCCCCCTAAAATTTATATTGAAGTGCACTGAAACTGCAGATTAATAGAACTGATATCATTATAATATTGTATCTTCTAATCCATTACCATGGTGTGTTTTTTCCCATTTATTTAAGTCTTCTTTAATTTTTAAATAACATTTTCTAGTTTTTAATATAGAAAACACTGTAGGAAACATTTTTTTCTAAGATTTATTTTTAGGTATTTGATTATAACTGGCAGCTTTATTAAATTTTTTGTTTTTGCTGGTATACAGAAATATGACTGATTTTTATATATTGGACTTATTTATATTCAGAAATATTGCCAAATTCACATATTAATTCCAACAGATTATCCATTGATTCTTTTGGCTTTTCTACATAAACAATCATGTATTTTGTGAATAATAATGGTTTTATTACTTCATTTCAATCATTACACTTTATTTTTCTTCCATTACTACACTGTCCAGTACAATGTTTAATAGAAAAGGAGATGAGCATGTCACTTCATCCCAGATCAGAGGAACAAAGCCAAGTGTTGTGAAGTGTACCCTGCCTACTTCCAGGAAAGGATTTTTTATCAGATAATCCTCACAACAATCTCTGAAATGGATCTATGTGGAGAACAGGGGAAAAGAAACCTCAGGGGAGTACATGAGTAGAGAAATGAAGGTCTATCATACCTATGCCTACCTCATGAGTTCAAAACAAATTTGGAACAGTTAAGAAATGCACCAAGGTGTACGCTTAGGCAATGCAGAGCTGGTGTGCACAAAGCCTGGGCTCCTAGACACTCTGCTCCACTGCCTCTCCAAATAGGGCACAGGGTACCAGAGATCCAGAAGGGCAGAGGAGGGAGGAAAATAGAGAGACCATGAGTCTGAAGTGCTGGCTGATGCCTCCAATGGAGAAATATAATAGGAACTAGGAGCACAGAAAAAGGTCTACAGATTTGTAAGATACTATAACCTAGGTGCCCCCCAAAGCTACGAGGAGTGGATGAAATTATTTGGGGAGAGATATAAAAAGAAGGATCAGCAAGAAATCCTTAGAACAATCAACATTTAAGATAAGGCCATAAAAGCCTGCCAAAAATAACTAAACAGAAATGGTCAGAAAGCCAAAAGGAAAATCAGGAGAGAAAAGGCTCCCAAAAGGCACAGAAATATCAGTTGCTAATACAGGCCAAGTGGAGTAAGAGTGAAAAGAGGCTTTTGGATTTAAAGAAGTAACTATTAATCTTGGGCAAAATTTTACCAAAGAAGCAGCAGAAGGTGAAAGTTATCAGCTAGTTTAGGCAGCCTGACATAAACAAAAATCTGTTACCAGTGAGAAATATGTACCTCAGTAGCAGAAAACATTGGCCATATGTCCACTGAATTCTGAGAGACTGAACTTTAAAAGCACGTCTATTATTTTTTTCTATTGCCTCAATTAATTCTTCATAATTCTCTTGTCTTATTGAATAAATTTCTGGAGCTAGTAAAAAATATTTGCTTGAAGAGCTTAAATGCTAAGAAGCCTTAATCTATATTTTAAGTAGTAAATGACTAAACAGCTACCAACAACTTCTAAACACACATATACATACACAGTGTAGAGATATTTTGTTTCAGAGCTTATGCATTTTCCCAAAAGGTCTTCCAAAAGATGCCCATCCAAGGAGGTGATACCAACAAAATCATGGCCATGGTATAACTGTAATGAAAGTGTCTTTTCTTAAACAAAAAATTGATACTTGGAAAGCCTAATGTCTCAAAAAGATATGTGAAAGCAATTCTATGAATGCTGATTGATGATGCTAAGCTTACAAAATGTAATTCAATCAAGATGTTGTCTTTATGAAATTAACCATATAATAATGTTAAGATTTCTAATTTATTAAACATAATAATAACTGTGCACTAGCTGCCAATAGTAGACTGAGTTAAAAATTTGCTTTCATTCTCTAAAAACCCCACGCGACTTAAAAAGAGATTTGTTTCTACAGGTGTAGAGAATAAAATTTACCTAAATCAGTATAACACTAAGGCAAAAAAATATCTTTTTCTCAAAACCAAGGCCAGGACTGAAGAGACACCCTCCACTGACTATAGGCATCAGGCGTCAATTCAAGAACACATAGACACTGTTCCCAGCATCCTCACCTGCATCCTCCTCCTCCAGACTGGCATGATCTATTTCAACTTCTATCTCCACTCCTCCAAGAATGGCCTGGAGACGTTTTTGTTTTGCTGTGATCTTCTTTAGCTGTTGTTCCTTAAATGGTAAATATTAAACACAGAAAACAACAAAGAAGTGATTTATTGTTAAATACAAAAGACAACATTACAAAATTTAAAAACTTCAATCAAGAGCAAAATAAAACAGAAATTCCATATATTATTATTACTACAGAGAACCTTGTATGAGCAACTGCCACTTTTCTAGAAGGAAGTAGGACTCAAAGCATTTCCATCAAGTAAGCATCCCTGTCCCTACCCACTCTCCTGACTAGGCAGCACAGAGTTTTCTATGTGCCAAGTGCTGATGTTCATGTGTACTGACTCTGCTGAGTTGAGAGGTGGAGCTGCTCTATTTGGTTCCCCCATTAAAAACTAGGTAAATCACCATACTTCTCTGTGTTTCTGACCTTAGCAGCCAATAGGCTGTAGGGATAAGAAACAGAAACACAAATGTTCGAAGGTTGAAACCATATAATAATGTTAAGATTTCTACCATATTTTTTGATTGTCCTTTAGTATTCTATCCAATCACAAAATTTTTAAACAAAAATATCTTCTGACATATCCTTTGACTCCACTCATCCCAGACTCTTCATCTTGCCACCTTCTATATCACCAGAGCTCACAAATGAGGCCATCCCCAAATAAGTAGGCCTGCTGGTACCTGGTTCCTCCTAAGGTCAAGAATGCTTAAATACCAAATATGAGTGTGGGGCAAGGGGAAATCCTGAATATAGAGACCATGTTATGATTTGTAATTTGTTTTCTCTTGCAGTTTTTTTCAGCAAAATCTCATTTAAAACAGCCTTTCTCTCTGAATAGTCTATCTCTAAATATCAAAGAGCTACTCAAGGAAGACAGGAAAATATAATTGAGCTGGCCTATTATCTAAAGTAGCCTGATGTTTGATCCTCTATTCTCCCTGAAACCCCGGCCTACCAGAAACCCAAAGGCAGAAAAGGTCTCTGCACATTAATTTATATGTTCCCACAAGAGGCCAGATGCTCCCCATCCTCTCTGATTTGGAGAAACCGAAGCTGCCTCAAGCCACGGCTAGTTGTGACTTTTAGGCTGCTATTATGGAGGTAAGTGACAGAAGACGGGGTGGTAAATATAATGGACCAGTGAGTGGAAAGCAAAAGATAGAACTGAGTCTATACACACCCCCACTAGTAGAGCTTAAATGAAAGATGCAAGTACTCTACTCACAGCGATGAAACAATTGCAAGCACAAAGATATCTAGTAGTAAAATGATCAAAACTAGTCATTCCTACCTGCTGCAATGTATTTTCATAAAATGTACATAAATTCTAAAAAGTGTTTCAAACCTCATAAAAACAATGTCATAAGAAACAGATATTCCCTACCCATAAATTCTACAACTCTAAGTGCATAGGCAGTGTGGCTGGGAGATGACTATAACACCTAAGGCCAGCCTCTCAGAACAGTGCACACGAGTGTGTGAGGGGTGATGGCTGTATCAACAGGAAATAGAATGTAAACAATCAGTGCAAGCAGGAGCTAAGCAGAAAAAAACAATTCCCAGGAGACTGAGTGGAGACTGGCATACCAAACAGGAGCCTAAGCTGGATAAAAGAAAATGATCAAGCTAGAAAGACTACGAAAGTACACAAGTGAGCAGGCACACAAAGCCAAAAAAGGAACTTTTTCTCGAATATGTATGAGTATTTATGTGTATATTCTTAAAAATACTCTTTAACAGATGTTAAAAGGAAATGGCTGAAAAATTAAAGATACAAAAAGGAATTCGAAATTTTCTATTAGAAATATTTGCTTTATACCTTGTAAGTACTTTTCAGAATGCTTCCTAAATATTAAATGAGCCTAAATGATGACAGTTTCAAAAATGCAATACTTAATATGTTTCTTGGAATCACCTTATTATACTTCTGCCGTTTTACAGAATCTAGTTTCCTGTTGATGTCTCTGTTGGTGGCAGCTTGAGGACTAAGTTGTTCAATAATTTTATTGATTTGCCTTAGGGATGTCGTACATGACCTGAAAAATAAGATACAATGTCTATTTTCCACTCTGATAACATTTTTCATAGTATAAGAAAGAATACTAAAAACATGTTCTTTTTACTTCTTCTTAGCTAAAAGATAAAAGAAACTAAACCAGAATGTATTTTCTTGTTGGCCACAAACAGAACTTTCATCTGGCTTATTTAAATTAGCTCATTCCACTTTGTAAGCTGATTCAGTCATTCTACTTTATTCAAGAGACTATGTTAAAACAATGTGCAATGAATTGTCCTTTTATATTAAAAAAAATGCTTACATGGCTTTTTTTAAAGACTATTTTTAGAGCAGTTTTAGGTTCACAGCAAAATTGAGAGGACGGTACAGAGATTTCCCATAAACTCCCTGACTCAAACATACATAGCCACCCCCCATCATCAGCAACCCATACATGGCTTTCTAAAGCTCATGGAACTCTGTCAAAGTTCAGAAAAGTACTAAAAATGCTTAAACATTTTCTTATATGTCAGACATCTGTGACAATACTTTTCTTTCACATGACTAGAAGACATATTTGCTAAGGCATTACACTTTGTAGGGCAAAGGAAAAAAAGTCAATTTATAATACACTACTCCTAAAATAGACACCATAGGTAACTCCCGACTTTCAAAACACAAATTTAATCTTGACATTTGTATAATTTGCTATTTATATCCTTTATGGATTTTAACAAAAGATGTTATCAATACAAGTTACAGGTGGTCTAAGCACCATGTGTCGACCATCTACCTAGTGTTAGCCTGCCTTGTGACTGCAGCACTCTGATCTGTCACCTCCATACCTCCATAAGCAGTAGATACATTTCTAAGGTCAAATGTAAAAGGAGTGTTCATTACAAAGAGATGAGGTGCTCACACCCTGAAAGTCAGACTGCCACTATTCAAGAGAACACCTGCTTACTCAAAGAGGCCAAAAGAATGTATCAAGAAACTGTTAAAAAAAAAAAAAAAAAGTCCTTTAAGTGCCAACAGCCACCATAATGCAACCTTCCCCAGTGGGTAGCCAACAGCTCCACATTCCTCCTTCCTCTCCACTCCCTCACACCAATCTAAGACTACACCATCCTTCCACCCAGTCCTCCTCTTCCTTTCTTGATCACCTGACACTGCCTGGAACACTGGACAAGGGAGAAAAGACCAGCAATGAAGAGTGAGCTCAATCCTCCAGCCCTCTTCTAGGCCAAGTCCAGACCCTCCCCCTTCCCCAACAATGTGTTATGCTCAACAGAGCTCAAGTCTGTTTCTCCTCTAAAACAAATGAAATCTCCATGGAACTTCTTCTTCCCTTACAGAGTCAAAAGTAGACAGAAAAAAGGAAAAGCAAGGAAGTATTTCTCATTATTTCGAGAAATACAAATCTGAAGAATTACCAAAAGACTCATACTCGATTTAGAGACTGGAAAGAAACTATATGACAGAGGAAAATGTGAGGGGGTGGATATGTTCCCAGTATCTTGAGTAGGACACATCAGAACTATAGATACATCTTTCCTTAAAATCTTGTGAGTCCAGGGCCACTTCTCACTAGAATATTATACATAAACAGGCTGTTGTGAGCTGGACTGAGACCCTAACTACTATGTATAATGCTGCTCCAGAATGAAAGAGCTGAAGTTCAAACACAAAGTCTAGGACTGCCGAATTGCCTCCATCCTCTGAATAAGGGGTTCTATAAATCTCCTAAATTTCTGAAATACTGCAGCTATTACCTGAATTTCTCCATCAAATGTAAACACAAACTCTGCAATCAGAGAGAAGATGGTCCATACTCACGTGAGGTCATCCAGGACTGACCGATATTCCTTCTCTGCATCAGCGAGTTGGGCGGCATGGGTTACCTCATGGATGGCACTGTCCACCTGCTGAAGTACACCTTGCTCCAACACATCCTGGTCATAGACATCCACACCCAACCCCTGCAGTTCAAGGGCCTGTGCACTAGGCTCTACCGCCTGGATCTGATGTCTGTTGATATGGAGCAGGGCAGGCCCCCTCCTCAGAACTTCCGATGGACACCCCTCAGTGGAAGTGTATGGCCCATTAGCAGAGGAACAAGAGGGGAGACTTTCCTCCATCTCTGCATCACCATCATTTTCTTGCTTTATTGTTATTTCTTCATCATCACTGACATGCTGACTCTGTAAACAGTCTTGCTCCTCCTGAGTTTGACTTGAGTGGGGGATTCTCTCATTTGACATCCTCTACAGATTATCTAAAAGGAAAAAAATTTTTTTCAGTAAGTCTTTTAGTTATATAGAATTGATAGTTATTTAGTTTCTTATTTTATAAGCAAACTGATTTCTCAAAAGATGAAGTAATAATCCTCCAATTACATAAATATGAGTTCCCAAGTATTCTTTTTCTTAAAAGCTATATATCTTCTTGAGTTCTAATAATAAATAAGAAAAACTGACACCCCCTGCCCCCAAAAAACTGTATCATCAAAAAAGGGCATTTTGAGTAGCCAGCTAAGAAAGGTGGCATCCAAAATCCTGAGAGATACCCAGGGTGGTCTCTAAATCAACTTAAGTCATTTGATTGCTGCTTTCCAAGTCAGTATCTTCACTGCATTATGGCACAAATGATATACATCATAGCAGCATCATCAACTATAACACACAGAGTTAGATCTAGTGATGTAAGGGAGAGCTTCTGTAGGAATCTGACCCTAGAACTTTAAGCTTGAACATTTACTCCACAAACTCTGAACAAGAGATAATTACAGTGTCACTCGAATTATAATCTGAGAAAAATTAAAATATTCTCAAAAATAACTCCATTTCAATGTGTGATATAATTTCTAACCCATCAGGTTGGTAAAAACATAAGGCTGGATAATACCCAATATAGACCAAGAAGATCCACCCTCACCCAATGCTGGTGAGAATATAAATTAGTAAAGCTCTTTTGGAAAGCAATTTAACAATATCTATTAAGATTTAAAAGGCACATGACTAGGTACTTATTCCAGAGAAATACACATGTACAAGCATGTTTATTGTAGCATGTTTTTAATAGTTTAACGTAGGCCGTAAGCATATCCAGTGGTACTGATATAAAGGTAAAGTGAAAAAAGCCACATAGTATGAACACACTTATGTTGGAAAAAAAATGTATAACTGCATCTGTGTGTATAGAATGAATTCAAAGTGATCTGTAGATACACACTAAAACTTCAATAGTTGGGAGGGGGAAGCAGAAAGGGCAGGGAGGAATGAAGAGGAACTTTCACATTTTACTCCAAGTACTAAGAAACTCTTTGAATGAAAATGTATTCACTATATTGCCTAAATAACTCTATCTGATAAGTGGATTAAAAAGCAACACAATGATCAAGAGACAGCCTTGCTTTTAAGTTAACTGACAAAAAAACTAAGGATTCTTTCAGCACTGAAACTTTATTTCCATGAAATGACAACAAGTTCCCCCAATAAGCCCCACTCATTCCTCATTAAATAAAACAATCCCAGCAGCCAAGCCCTGGGATACAGATGTGCCAGGATCCTGCCCTGAGTGGCTCACTCTCTAGTGGAAAAGTGTGTCAAGACTACCAAAGTGAGGCATCTATAGAATAGACATGGACAAGAGACCACACGAACACAGAGGAAGGGACAATGCATTGGGTCTGGAGTACAAGAAAGAGGTACAAGCTAAGATTTAAACACCTGACCCAAGGTATGATACTCAGGAGGTGCTCAATATATGCTGAAAGGAAGTCAGGTTCAGAGATGGTCTTAAATAGCAAGTCTGGTCTGGACAACTGAATCACTGGTAAATTCAGTCACAAAAAATGATTATCTCAGAAAGGAAGCAGATGGGAAGCAGGGAGGCAGAGAGCTTTTAAAACCTCTAGTAACATGGCCAGGATGTAATCAAAAGTGCAAATCTGGGCTCAAGAGAAAGAAATGTGGATACATGACCAGAGCAAACAGCTCCAAGGATCACAAGGCTATGACAGGTACCAGAGATCCTATTAGAGGGTAAGAAGAGGCTAACAATCAAAGGTTAAAAGTAAACAACATTAAGCACGTTCCTTCATTTTGAGGCCTTCTGATTATTTTCAGAAGAAAGGATTCCCTTAGTGTTCTATCATTAACCAGTCTCCATTTTCAACAGAGAATGCAGGATTCTTGCTCAGTGCCTTAATATCACCTGAAATGTAACTGTTTTCATTTTTATTTGTATGCATGCAAGTCTTTATTTTTCAGCTAAAAAAGACATTAATTCAACCAAAAATATTAATAATATTGTAGCATGAAGATAAGGTTAAAATAATGATGTTTGAAGACAACTAATAACAGAAAAGAGTGAATGGTTAAAAGTGGAAACTGATGTGGCAAGTTTACATAAGGAAACTAGGAAGAGTCCAGTGGATTTAGAAATTAGCAGGTCAATTCAATTGAGCAACGAGGACAAAAACCAGACTGTAGTGAGTTAAGTGAGTAAATGAGGAAACAGAGGACACAAGCGGGTAGCCCACCCTTTAAAAAGAGTTTGCCTGTGGAAGGGAGACAGCTGGAATAATAAAGTAATAATGGGCTTGGGGAGGAAAATTAGGTCAAGAAAAACTATAATGTAATAGCTGGAGGGGGAGTAGAGAGATAATGTACACAGAATGTTTATAAGAGACAAAAGCAGGAAAAGATCAAGTACAGAAGTAAACAGAAGGCACAACACATCCTTCTCTGACTACTGATGTACCTAAATTTTTAGGTACAGAATAGAGAAGCTGAGGTGGACCACAGAGAAATATCCTATAAGGTAAGAAGTTTGGGCACTTCCTGAGTCAGGGGACAAGCTTGGGATGCAGGTTAGAGAACAAGAATCTGAAATAAATGTCCTGTAGAAGAGAAGAGCTAATGGGGAACAAACATTGGTGACATGTATGGAGGAACTACCTGAGCCCCCCCAAACTATATATTGCCAACAATCCCCAAGGAAGTAAAATTTCCTCTGTCGGTTATTAACAGTCCCAGGGGAAATGTCACTGTTGGAGGTTTTCAGAGCAGAAGTAGCAGGAAAAAAGGACATGGGGTAAAGATGCTAAGGAGAATAGTTCAAGCTACTGACCTTAGGGCTCAAGCTGGGTAGGGGGTGGGGGGAAGCCAGAAGGGACTAGAAGAGGAAGAGAGGGAGAGTGGGAGGGAGGAAGGAAGGATGAAAGGAAGAAAGACATCAAGAAGCCACTTAGAGAGGGAGAGACTGTGGACCAAAGGCACATTTCCTGGAGAGTTGAAAACCAAGAGGTTCTCATCAGAAGGTAAAGGTTTTCAAAAGTGAAATAAATCATCCATTCAACAAATACTTATTGAGAGTCAATTATATCAGGCAATGTACTAGGTTAACTAGTTTCTGCCCCTCATAGAGGTTAGAGTCTCTAAGGGAAGACACTTACTTTAAGAATTATATATATATATATATATATATATATATATATATATATATATATATGTATTTATGTATACATATGTATATATAAACTATACACACACGCACAAATGTAATTGTGGTAACTGCTGTATGAGGAAACTACAGGATTCTTTATGACAAAATAACAGGTACCTAATTGACACTGAGGAAGTAGGTGTGAGGTCAGGGAGGCCTCAATGATAAAGTAACCAAAGAATGAATAGGAGTTAATCAGGCCAAAAGTGTAGTGAACATCTTGTAAATAAACAGTATGTATAATTTCTAAGGCTGTTAAGAGCTGGTGCATTTTGGGAAAATGGAAGAAGGCTGAGGTACAGTGATAATTTATTTTACATAAATAACTATATTAAAGAAACTGTTAAGGACTTCACTCATTGTGTAAATCTCACAAAATATCTTCTAACGTTCTGCAAGGCTTATATCATCTGAAAAAAAACAGTATCTTCATTGTCCTCCCCTTTAACACTGGAGTTTCTGTGCAACGACTTGGTTTGGAGGTTTGGCTGCATACATACCTAACTAAGGAGAAAGGGCATAAGCGAAGACGCAGAATAGAAAAGAACCAGATCACATACGACCTAGGAAAACACAGCTTGGATTTCATTCCAAGTGCAACAGAATGACTCTGAAGAGCTTTAAACATGGAAATATAATGTCATGACCCAATTAATGTTTGTAAAATACTTGGGCTACTGTATCAATAACGGATTGGAGGAAACAATGCAACAAGGAGATGGGAGACATACAAATGAAAAGTGACAGCAGCTGAGAAGAGCGTGTCGGCAGTAACGATGGATGCTACATGGAAAATCATTGTTACAGCACTTACATGCAGATTGCTCAATCCTCCTTCACATACTCCTACTTGTATATATCAATGCCCTGAGCGCTTGACTTGTATTTAGCCCGATTCTCTCTTTCGAATAACTCTTGGTGTTTGTTTAATCGCGCGATCAAACAGGGCCTAGGCTTAGCCTGAGCCTGCGCGCAGGGGTCTGACACATAGCCAAGAAGCTAAAGCTTCGCCGGTGGCTCGCCAGCCTGGCGCCGGGCCGGAGGTAAGGGTCTCAGCCGCCTTAGGAGAGCGCTCGCCGCATCGTCACTTCCGGGCGCAGGTGGGCCCGGAAGGAAAGCGCGCGCCAAGCCTGAGAGCCGGCAGCTCACGAGGACAGGCTCTTTGACAGCGACAGGAGGCCAGGAGCCCAAAGCAGGGCAGCGGCTGCCTGGAGGGCCCGTGCGAGGCCAAGACATCCCCCGCCTCACTTTCAACCCGGCCGCGCGAACACTCACCCCAGAGCCACGCAGCCGCGGATTAGAAAACGTAGACGCTGACCCCCAAAACCAGCAGCCGAGAACTTCGACTGGAAGCGGCCACGGCGCATGCGTCCTGGGCGGGCCGTCAGCTCCGCCCCCAACAGCGACTCCAAGGGCTGGCGCGGGTAAGGACTACAGTGCATGCGCAGGACTGCCAGGTTGCTTTGGAACGGCCCTCAGAGCAACGTGGTTTGAGCGAAGGATGAAGGCCCGCCTTTCTGCCTCCGAGCAGGATGTTAAGACTCTGAACCAAGCTGTGTGGCCTGGGACAGGTGCTTCGCTCCTTATGAAAATGCCCCTCTAGTAAGGAGGTTATAAGGATTAAAAGACATGTTTCCAGAAAAAGAAGGAGAGGTATTCGAGTAGGCCGTATGACTGTAAATGTTTACAATTAACCGTGAACCCCCCCAAAAGAAAGTAAGCTTAGAGAAAGGAGCTGGCTTGAGCGCTGAAAATTTCAGTAGCCACGAGCAGGAGGCACTGTGACCTCCACTGGACACTTAACACGGCTGTGAACACGTAAAAAATAGGGAGAGGACTTAGGGCTGTACTCCCCTCCACCTCTCTCTCTCTCTCTCTCTCACACACACACACACACACACACACACACACACACACACACACACACACACACCCTGGGCAAAGGTAGTGTATGTGCATAGTGGGCCTATATGAATGTCTTGGTTACATTAGTCAGTCAATCATTTAATATCTGTCCTCAAGTCAAATTGATAAGGAGGATTTTGAACCAGATGATAATTTTAGCTTGGAACATTTAAAGAAACAAAATGTCCACACATAGGTTCAGAACGAAGGGAGGAAATTGAGATTCAGCTCTCACCCCAGAGATTCCAGTGCTTGGAGAGGATAGATTTTTCCAGGGGCCACAGCCAGAAAGTCCTCTGGGAGTGACGGAACTGTGGGCAGGATCTCTGGAGCCTGGGTAGGGAAGTGCCTTACTCACTTTGAAGACTGAAAGTGCAGTTGGCAATGCTCCGTAATACCACCATCTCTCTCCTGTTAGCAGCGCTAATGTACATATGCTTTCTGTCATCCCACATAAAAACATAACTTGTTTTTTTGATGGGATAGAGAATACTAGTAGTCTTGTGAATAAAATATTGAGAATAGAAAAGCAGTTTGTAAGATATTAGTTTTCAAACTTGAATCTGAAAGCAGAATTTCCTCCGGATACTGTTCCCAACCACTACGTAATAAGTTCACATTAGCAGCAATAACTCAGACTTTGATGATTCTTGTCCCCATTTGAATACTCAGGACCTGTCTTTTCACTCATGCCCTTAAGAATGCCCTTGTAAAAGAGAGATCCCTTGCCCTTCCCATCAGTGAAGACAGTGAAAAAGATGGTCGTCTATGAACCAGGAAGTGTGCTCTCACCAGACACTGAATCTGCCAGCATTTTTATCTTGGACTTCTCAGCTTTCAGACTGTGAGAAATAAATTTCTGTTGTTTATAAGCCACCCCCAGTCTGTAGTATTTTGTTAACAGCCTAAATGGACTAAGACACAATATAAGAAATGGTGGGATTTTTAGTAACTTATTTGTAATACTATTACAAACTTAGATTTCTGGATGTCAACCAAGATCTCCCCTTTCCTCCCTACATACACTTAGTCCCAAAGTTCCATCGGTTCTGCCTCTATCACTTACACAACTAGCCCATCTTCTCCAATAGTTGCCTTGACTATTGCACCCAGTCTCCTGGCTCCACTCCTTTCCCTACTCACGAGTTTGCATACAGTTGCCAGAGGGATTTAAGATGTTGCTCAGATCATGTCTCACCTCCACCTCAGACCCACCCCTGCAGCATACAATCTAAGCTATTTAACACATTATCCAAGCCATTTTCTTATCTTGCCCAATCTAATATTTCTGTATCATTTCTGTTTCTTTCTCCCTGGATACCAGTGTCCAAGATTTATGAAACTACTTACTATTCTCCTTTTTGTGACTTGCTGCAGTCATCTCCTACTGGCTAGCAAGCCTATTGTGTACATCTTATTCCAATTATCTTATTCATCTGGGGCATAACAAAAATCATACACTGGGTGGCTTCAATAACTGATATTTTTTTCACAGTTCTGGAGGCTGTGAAGTCTAAGATTATGGTGCCTGCTGATTCAATACTGATGAGGACTCTCTGGCTTTCAGACAGCCACCTTCTCACTGTATCTTCAGGTGGTAGAAGGAAAGTTCTGGTGTCTCGTCTCTTTTAGGGGTACCAGCTCATCAGATTAGGACCTACCCCATTCTTAAGACCTCATTTAACTTTAAGTACCTCCTATAGGCCCTGTCTACAATACAGTTCCATTGGGGGTTCGGGCTTCAGAGTAGGGGCAGGTAGGGGGATGATGACACAATTTAGTCCACAACCAACTCTGCCTTCAGAGGCCTCACATTGGTAGCTTGAAATTGACAATATAGGGGTATTTACACTACAGGAATAGACAAACTCTACGAACCCAGGCTTTTGGTGGGAGGAGGACAGTTAATCACTTCCCAGCATACATTTACTTGTTATTCTCAGGGTCTCTCTACATGGAATTCTTTCACCCATTTCAAACTCATCCCAAACATTCTTTTTTCTGAAGCTTTCCTCAATCCTCTAAACAGAATTAGACCCTTGCAACTCCCCCAGCCCCCTAAAGCAGTATTTCTAAGATCTCTAGTAGAGCACTTATTGCTTTGGATTTTTATGTATTTTGCTTAACAGGCATTTATGGAGTCCTACTGTAGGCTGAGTTTTGTCCCAAGTGCTTTACAAATATTAACTCATTTAAATATGACCAGAATTGTCCTTGTGTCTTTACTTCTATTTAGTGTTCAGTGTAAGAAACTCTGCCTTTACTCTTACAAAGCAGATGGGCTAAGTTGACTCTCACTTTTCAAAGCCCCAGGGTAATGACAATGTGCCAGCTTGGTTCTCCATTTCCTACAAACATGGAAAAACTAATGAAAATGTAGTAACATATTGGAAATTCACTGAATACTGTGCCAAATTGATCAATCTAAAAATAGAGGTAAAAGCATATTACTCAGAATAATGTTGGCAACCACTAGAAAAAACTAATGCTAAATATATGTTGAATAAATGAGTAAATAATTTTAAAAGCAATGGACATATAAAATCATAAGATGCCTTTGAAATGGGTGTGTGTGTGGGGGGGGAGTATAGGGTGTGAGGAACAGTCTCCTTACTTTTGGGTCACACCTCTACCATGATGTTCTGTGCCTTTATCTTTCTTAATCTCATTGTTTCATATATTCTGTCCAACTCTGTCTTTGCCCTAACTTTTCCTCAAATCCCTCCATGACTAATTTTTGGCATTGCTTTTTTTCTAATCTTTTAGGGTCATTTTTATAATCTCCAGCAAACACCTTACTCTCCAAAGTTGATATAAAAAGTAAGAGAACAGATATGTATGAGCAAAGCTCTACTCAGACTTTAGAAGAAAGTAAAGGTTAATTCATCTCAGTGTGCCCTGATTTTAGCAGACTCCAGTATTTCATGAATTTTGCAATTAATGACAGCATTGTAACATACATCTGCACTTATACATTAAGGAGATTTTAATGGAATTATGATGATTCTGAACAAATAAGAAAAGTTATTGTTGATCTTTCTTCATATCAATGGAAACTGAGAGTTAAACATAAAGAAGAATTTAGCAATAGTGAGAATAACCTGAGGACATGGATATGTTTACAGAATATCTAGAAAAAAAAGTGGAATCCTGTGATCTTAGTATGCTGTGGGGCAATTCACTTGTTGGTTCATTATCAGTGTAGCTAGCTCCCTTTAGCAGCTGACTCTCAGAGAGTACTATTCACCAAATGCCCACTAGAGGAACAGAGCACCAACTATGTAATGGTTTGGGGTAATTTCTTTCAACATGCATTTTGTTGAGTAGCTACAATGAGCCAGGTGCTGAGTAGGATTTGGGGATATAGGTGAACAAGGAAAACAAGACCCTGCTCTTGTGGGGCTTACATTCTAGTAGAGGTAAAAATTATAAATGCATTAAGCAAATAAAATATAAAGTAATAACTGCTACTGAGAAAAATAAAATTAGATAATGTATTAGAGAGCAACTGGGATGCTCTTTAATAGGTGTGAAGTAGTATCTGAATAGGAGACTTCTTGGCTACCGTCTGAATGTGGGATTAAGAAGAAAAGGATTCTCGACAGGAAACTGTAGTGCATAGAGGGTAAGGCAAGCACAAACTTGGCAAATTTAAAGGCTAGAAATTGAGTCCTGCCTGAAGCCAGGCAGGGAGGAGTTCCAGATATCTAGAACTTTATCAGCTAGGCATGGAATTTATATTTTATTTCATGTACAAAGCAATTCATTGAAGAGTTTTAAGTAAGGAAGTGACATAAATTTACATTTTAAAATATTATTTTGGCATAAAGATAGTCATGGAGATCAATGGAATAGAATTGAGAGTACAGAAATAAACCCACATATCTATAGTCAATTGATTTTCAACACAAGTGCCAAGACTATTTCATGAGGAGAGAATGGTCTTCAAACCAAGATGGCTACTGGGAAAACCTGGATATTCACATGCAGAAGAATGATGTTGGAAATCCACCTCAAACTAAATACAAAAATTGACTCAAAGACCTAAATGAAAGAGCTAAAACTACAAAACTCTTAGAAGAAAACTTAGGAGTAAATCTTTATGACCTTGCATTTGGCAATGAATTCTTAGATATGACATCAAAAGTTCACCAACAAAAGAAAAGATAGGTTAATTGCACTTCATCAAAATGAAAAACTTTTCTTCACCAAAGAACACTATCTAGAAAGTGAAAGAAAATCCACAGAATAGGAGAAAATATTTGCAAATCATACAACTGATAAGAGCTATTATCCAGAATAAAGGACTCTTTTAACTCAAAACAAAAAGAATAACTAATTTAAAAAGGCAAAAGACTTGAATAAACATTTTTCAAAAATTATATAAAATGCCAACAAACACATACCTGAAAAGATGCTCAGCATCATTAGTCCTTACGGAAATGCAAATTAGATCGTAATGGATACCACTTTGTATCACTAGGATGGCTGTGATCAAAAAGTGAAAAATAATAAGTGTTGGAGAGGATGTGGAGATATTGGAACCTTCATATGTTGCTAGTGGTGATGTAAAAATGCTACAACTGCTTGGAAAATAGTTTGACAATTCCTCAAAAATTGTCATATGACTGAGCAATTCCACTTCTTGATATATAACCAAGAGAATTGAAAGCATAAGTCCACATAAAAAAAAAATGTTGTACACAAAGGTTCACAGCAGTGTTATTTGTAATAGCCAAAAGGTGGAAAAATCCAAAAGTTCATCAACTGATGAATAAACAAAATGTTGTATGTCCATAAATGGAAAATTATTCAGCCATAAAAAAGAATGAATATGGATAAACCTTGTAAACATCATGCCATGTTAAAGAAACTAGAGACAAAAAAAAACCCCACATATTATATAATACCATTTGTATGAAATGTCCAGAATAGGCAAATGCATAGTGACAAATGTAGACAAGTAATTCCCAGAGCATGGGGAAGAGAGGAGTTGGAGAGTTACTGCTAGTAAGTATAGGTTTCCTTTTGGAGATGATGAAAATGTTCTGAAATTAGTGGTAATGGTTACACAATTTTGCAAATATCCTAAAAGCCACTGAATTTTACACTTTAAAAGTTAATTTTATGATGTTTAAATTATATATCGATAAAATAATTTTTAAAAAACATCTTTAGTGCCTTGGGGCTTGATATGTTGTTTTTCTTGGCAAATAAGCTCAGTGGACATCAGACCAAATCAAGATGTGTGGGTGAGGACATTCCATACTATTTAGCCCCAACAGAGAACTGAGCCTTCAGCTGACCACAGCGATCAGTGGAGATGACCTGGACCAGAGAAAGTACTTGCTGACCTGAAGAGTTTGAAAACTAATAAATATTGGTTGTGTCAAGCACTATATTCTACAGTACTTTCTTATGCAGTAATAGTTAACTGATATGGATGGAAGGTGACTCAAATGGTTGTTACAATGCTCAGTGCCAGAAATGTGGAAGGCAACAAGATGGCTTTTTTGAAGGCTCATGGTACCAGGGATGATCTGCCATTTACGCAAAGACGCTGGCAGCCAGCAATCACTGCACTGTTACCCAGAGAACATGCAGATTCATGGGGACTCTAAAGTCTGCACAGATTGCTAGCACTGAAAGGAAATACAGGAATGAACAAAGAGAGCCACTCCTGCTTTCATCAAGAGCAGATGGTCCCTAAGAAGGACTGTTCCTCATTCTTCCCCCAGCACACTGTCTGCAGGGGCTCAGATACTTGGGGCAGGGAGGGGAGGCTAGGGTGGGGGAGGAGGGAACAGGCCACGTGCACTTTTCTGCCAGTGCTCATTGTTTCTGAAGACCTGAGCAGAGGATTGTAACACCCAAATAAGATGAATATTTACCTGGAAAGACACGAAAATTTTAACTCTGTATTAGAATATCAGCCAAACTTATAAGATGTGACCCAGATAATATTTCTCACAAGAGAAATATTTTCTTTCCTATCTACTTTCAGGAAGAGAAAAATAACCTGAGAAAGCAATGCTGATGGTAATGGTTAATGGAAGAGGGGAAATCACATTTGCATGTTTCTGGGTTAAACTTCCCCAATTCAGGCTGTTACATTTTCATTAGTTTTTCTGCCGTCATGTTTGAAGCTAGTAATGTGCCTGGCCCTTGGAAAGTGGAGAAATAAATGTCTGGCTCTTTGCTCATGTCCTCCTTCTCTTCAGATTGTCAGGTGGTGATATTCTAGGGTCCTCCATGATTTAACTCAAAGTCCAGCCCTTTCACAAAGCTTTCCCAACACTCACCTTCAGACTGTAGGGAGTCCTCCCTGTTCTCTGTTCTTAACTCCAACACAGCATCCCTTAGACTATTTTGTAGCTGGCTGGGTCATTGTCCATTTCCCGTACTAACTGGGGAATGAGATCTCTGCCACTCTCTCCCCTACAAACTTGGTCCTTTCCCTCCAGTGATACAGGATGCTACTCTCCCAGGCACTGTAGATGAAGAGATAATGTCCCTGCCTCTCAATGAATCAGCCCCTTAGGGAAAACAGACCTCAGAGCCATTAGCCATTCTGAGGTTGTATGAAGTGGTGAAGCTTCAAAAACTTGCCTCCTCCAGCCTGGCAGGAGCCCTTACTCACAGCCCACCCCATTTCTGTGAGGTCTATGTTTAGAGACCGCAGATTCCTCAAGATGCTTTTTAAGATTTCCTGTTCTTTATTGGCAAATTATTAATCCATTTGTGGCAGCATAAATAAAATTAGAGTTTAATTAGAACTAATGAATGAGTAAGTGGAGACCAGCCTTGCCGCTTTTCTCCCTGAACCTCGAAGCAGCAAATAATGAAAATGTCACACAGCAAGCAATATGTTTTGGCAGAAGTGTAGGGCCAGCGGAACGAGGCCACAGAGAGCTCCTCCACCCAGGTGCGATTTGTAAGTTGGTAAAATCCCCATTTTGGTGTGTCTTATTAACTAAATCTATACAAACTGTTTTAGTTTTCTGGTCCTTTCAAAAAAAGAGTGGGAAATGGGTAGCATGCAGGATGACCATCTCTGCTTATCATTGGTGTGTTTTCACAGGACCCCCTTAATGTCCTGGCCCTCATAAAGGGGTGTAGTAGGCAATCATGGGGCTGTACTATAGGCATTTAGTGGGCAGGGGTCTGGAATTCTGACATCCTTGATATGTAGGATACAAAAGGGAGCATTGTCCTACATCCCATCTGTATTTCAAATACTTTCCCAGACATTTGTGTGCTAAAAACCTGTTTTTAAGTATTTGAGCTTAGACCTGAACTCCAAGTAAACATGAAGTCCTTTTTGCAAAGTTTTACTAAGGAATTTTCCAGATATGCAACTACTTGAGTGAGGTAAGCTGGGACTTAGACAGCATTTTAAGTCACATCCCCAATGCCAACACTCCTCCCAGTATCCACCTCTCTGGTATAACACCTGCATTAGTCAGTCTGCACTGATTCTTGTCACTTTCAAGGTGATTTCACATACAGATAGATACAAGCATCTTTCTATTTACTCTGTCCTGTCCCTGCTTAAGCATTTACATGTTGAAATGAATATTATTTTATTATGAATTACTTGCCTTTTATTTTACTTAAGTAAGACATTATACCGATTTCAAAAAACTGTGCATGTGTGTAAAGAGTGTTAAGAAATATTTGTTTATGGAAAAGGGCGCATTGGATTAGATGAGTCTGAAGACCACTGTTCATGCCAGTTTATGACTATGAAAATTGCTGGGAGAATTTTGGAAAATGTGCTCTCCCACTGCTCTTCTTATCCCCTGTTCCCATCACCTTCTCAGCTCTGATTCAAGTTCCAGGGACTTCCAGAAGCCATTTCTGGGCTTGGCCTAAATCCTTCATCCAGCTGGCTGTCATACTCAGTTCTTTCTCTAGCTCTCTGGTCCCCCACACTCCACATCCACTCCAGCTCCTGTAACTATTGAGGAAACCTAAAAGTTTGCCTCACTTGATTTTCCTTACTTTTCCACTTACCATTATGTCCAGGGGTTAGAGGCCATGAGGGTAGGGGCCTAGGCTGGACACTGGGGCAGTGTTGTAGGCAGGATTCCAAAATGGCCTCCTGATTCCCCACCCCTGCTGGACGTGCCCTGCATAGTCCCTGCGTGGTGGATTTTACCCTTATGACCAGGTTATGTTTATACAGCACGGTTGATATTAATTAAGATAGGGAGATTTGCTACATGGGCCTTACCTAATTATTCAAACCCTTTAAGAGCAGACAGTTTTCTCCGGCTAGTGGTAGAAGGGAAAGGCAGAGGTTCCCAATGTGTCACTGCTGCATTGAAAATGGAGAGGGCCACAATACAAGGAATTGAAGTGACAAGACTAGGAGCTGAGAGCTGCCCCAGCTGAATTTCAACAAGAAAAGGGGACTACAGTTCTACAGGGAACTGACTTCTGCACTTAGAAAGAGATATTTCCTCTAAAGCATCCTGCCGATCCCTTGATTTTAGTCAGTGATACTCTGAACAGAGTCATACTCTCTTCCAGTCATGCTATACCAGTTTTCTGACTTCAGAACTGGGAGAAAATAAGGAGAAAATAAATGGGAGCTATTTTAAGCTGTTAGCTTTGTGGTAATTTGTTGTGCGGCAATAGAAAATTAATTCCGACAGGCACTCTTTTTCTGAGGACAATGAGATAAGGTATTTGGAAGTGATCTGAGAAGTAGTATTTGTGAGGAGTTGAAGCCAAGAGGGAAAAGTACAGTACAGGGGCAGATGTAAGGTCCAAGAAGAAGTAGGAGTCAGCCTGGTGTCTCTGGCATTGACAAGGTGGCTAGTTCCCTTTAAAATGTCTTTTTCTCTCTCTATATAAAGGTAACACAGACTTGTTAAAGGAAATTCAAACGCCACCAAAAAGTAGTAAGAAAAACCCAGAAATCTTAACACTGGGAGACAACCACTATCAATCATGGTTTATATCCTTTATATATCTATGCAACATGGAGATAAATAATTTGACATAATAATTATGACTAATTTAATTGATGACTTGCCATGGGTCAGTACTGTGCAAAATGCTTAATATGTAGTAACTTATTTAATCCTTACAACACTTACGTACTCATGCATACTTATATGATAAGTACTTATGTTCTTACTCATAAGTATTACTCTTATCTGCATTTTACTGTGGATTCACTGAGGCCCAGAGAAATGGAACAAATTTTCTATGGTTGCCCTGCTGTAAGTACCACAGCTCGGATTGGAACTCAGGCACTTGGACTCCAGAAGCTATGCTCTTAGCTGCTACCTCTCTAATGCCTCATGTAAACAATATTTCATAATGAATGCAATTTTACAAAATGCTTTTTTCAGTAATGTGTTATAAGCAGTATCCCAGGTTGGGTCCCTTGGGAAACAGGTGCTAAGCTGGAGATTTTTGTGTAGGAGATTTATGGGGAGTGAGGGAAGCAAGCCTGGGCTGAGTGGGCCATAGTGCAGTTTCAAAACAGGCTTTGGCTCATCCCATAAGGAGCTTTGGAGCTTAAATAGCCATCAGATTGAGGCTCAGGGGCAATAAGTTTTGCCTTTTACCCCAGAACACAATACTGTTTTTGATTTGCTGTCTTATCTGGAGATGGAGGGGAGCAGTTTCAGAAATTCCTACTTGGCCTTCTCTATTGCACTAGCTCTTACCCCATAGGCCAAGGGACCACTGTGGGTATTCTGTCAACTGTTGAGTATGTGCTTTCTAATTATACATTTAGGGTCTGGGCAAATCACCACTGGGTGCATCTGTAAGTCTCACCATAGAAATCGTCCTCAGCTAAAGGAAGCTAGCTGCCTTGTCCAAAGTTACCTACCCTCTAATGACTGGTCAGTGTAGGGGTACAAAGAGCAGCCTCCATGCTGCTATTTAAAACATCTATGAAGGGCCAGCCCAGATTGGAAAGGATTGGCTTCTGCTTTTCTTGCAACTATGTTGCTGTTCCTCCCTCTGCTCAGTCTTGTTTTCCTCACTCCACATTGTGCTGCTACCAAGAGCTCTTCCCAATAAGCTTCCTCTTCCTGAGAGTCTGTTTCCCAGAGATCATGACCTAAAACAGCTGCAGTCAGGAGTAGTTCAAGGAGAAATTCAAGGAAGCAGGCTCTAAAATGAGATTTTTGGATTGTACCACCCACTGGCTGACAGTGAAGACCCCATAACTGGAATAGATAGAATAGACAGCCCCTAGCATGCTGAAGCAGTGCAGTTTTTAAAACCTACACCAGTCAAAAGCTGGAATGGGACAGCAATAAACAGACATTACAGATGTAATGTCTCAGCCTTCTGAGAAGCTCAAGAGAAGTAATGATCATAAAAACAATAAAATTGGTTGCATCTTACTGAGTGCCACTGATGCTCAGTGAAAGAAAGACAATGAAAGGCTGACGGTGATTAATCATCAATTAAATGTATAGTGTGAAAGTCAGAGCTTGCTTAACAACATCGAAAGAGATCCCCATCTCTTGCAGAAGGAGCCAAGATCAGGACTAGGATTAACTATGAAGGTAGTGGAACTTCAAGGAAGATTGAATTCTTAACCCCAGCAAGTCCACTATGCCAAAGTTAGAGCCAGGGATGAAAAGGGTTGAGACCTTGAAATGAGATGTGTACGTCTGGGTTAATGTTTTGGAGAACTTTGAAACTCCATGTCCTCCTGAACTTTTGGGTCTTTGGAAGTAGCCCCTCCTCCTTATTAAAAACCAAGACACATCCCCCTCCCCTGCTTAAAGACAGAGAGACATCTCTGCTTTGCAAGGCAACAACACCTCCTCAGGATCTACCTTCACCTCCTCTACTAATCGCCAGATCAATAACTAGGGTCATGTCACAACATAACGTGGCTAGAAGAGTACTAATCTGACTGAAGGAGAAAAGAAACTTTAAGACCTAACTAACATTTACCAGCAAGAGCTCAGATGGAAAAAACAAGAGCCTGGCCTATAGAGAGATATAGAGATGAAAAAATATAACATGTAATATAACATGCAATTCCTAAGAACGAGAAAGGTGGTCAGTCTGTGAGGGTCTTGCTTTACCTATATACTCAAAAAAGAAAAAAAGTCAAGAGGGATGAGCTGATGACAGCCACTCCAATAAAAACTCAAATTCTATTTCAGTCAGCTCAGGCTGCCATAACAAAATACCATTGACTGGGTGGCTTAACAAAACAGAAATTTATTTCTCACAGTTCCGGATGCTGGGAATACCAAGATAAAGGTGCCGGCATTATACATTTCATTCTGAGGACTTTTTTCTTGGCCTGTGCATGACTGCCATTTCACTATGTGCTCATGTGTCCTCTTCTTTGTGTGCATGTGGGGAGAGAGGGAGGAAGAAAGCTCTCTGTCTAATCTTATAACAGCATTAATCCCATGATGAGGGCCCACTCTCATGACCTCATTTAACAGTAATCAGTTCCCAAAAGCCCTATCTTTAAATACTCTAACTTTGGGGATTAGGGCTTCATCATGTGAATTGGGCAAAGACACAAACATTCAGCTCATAACAATCCTTTACCCAGTTTCCAGACCTGAGCCAAATAGGTAATCTGAAGCTCATTGACTGAAAGAGAGGCTGGGTCCCCAGCAAGATGGACCCTGTAGCCCTAGGATGATTTACCAGCCCTAGGAAATCATTTCTTTGGTTGCTCTACCTCATCCCTAGAAGTAGTGACTGTTCTTTACATCTGCTATTCCTGTGTTTTTAAGAGTAATCTTTATTTGTTTACTATTCAATTCTTTATTACTTCATTCCCCTGTTACAGTTAATAATTCTTTATATTAAATTATCTGTATTTAAATTAATATGTAATTTCTCTTTCCTGATTAAACCATGACTGATACAGAATTGGTACCAGGAATGATTTTATTTTTGACCCTCTAACATACCTCATATTTATCTCACTAAGCATCTAAAGAACTTACTTCATGTTCTTCAGATCTGATATATTAGTGAAGAGAGTGTCTCCTGGGCCTTCTCCAGGAACATGGGTGGAGAACAGGTGGTACATGATAAATCCAGTCCAACATTCATGCCAGCTGCCCTGGCATGATGCAGAGAATGGAATTTAAAGGCTAGATAGATACATTTCTATCTATATTTCTATCTATCTAACCTTTAAATTCCATTCTCTGCATCATGCCAGGGCAGCTTTACCACCTCAACCTTATCAAATGTAGGCTGGCATTGAGTCCAAGTTTCAGTCAACCAACCAAATAAGCTATTAGAATCACCTCCAGCTGCATGAACTAACACATTAAATATATATGTGTGTGTGTGTGTATATATATATATACACACATAGATATACATATATATATATATGCATATATACATATATAGAGAGAGACATATAGAGAAAGACATATATACACATGTATATATCTTACACAAACATATTCAAAGAAGGAAATGCACACGATAATTATAGTCTCATACTAAGAGACACCCAAAGGCATCAGATATTCCCTTCTTTGCCTCCATTTTGGTAGTAGTGTTACTGAACTCAAGGGGTTCATTTTGCTTGCATGCATTAAAGCCAAAAGAGACAAAGACAGGAGTTTGCAGCAAAGAGAGTACAGATACATTAAAGGAAATGGTGCCAAGCCTGAGACACAGGTGAGATAGCACTCAAAGCCTTGGCTACACAGTGGCCTTTAAGGGATTAGTTATATAGGGGAAAACTCATGAGCAGCTAAGGTAGTTGTGGCCATGAGCTCTACTGATTGGTCAGGGCTAAGGTAGGAGGCAGCTGATCATTACATTAGGTCTTAGTGTCATTTCATGGTGTCATTATATCTGGTTTCAAGGGGTTGCTTGTAGGGTCTTTCCACATTCATGGGTGTAGAGCTGCAAGATGTTATCTTCAGTTTGACCAAAACTCTGTTTCTGTGGTCAACAGACCTGAGACTTTGTCCCTAAGACTATTTGATGCTGACTTACGGGCTTAATGATTAAGGGAGTGATCATGTAGTATGCAGAAGGGTAAGGAAAGAAAAGAAGCAAGTGAGCCCAAGGCCAGTTGAATCAAGGAGAAAGAGAAGAGGAAAAGTCATTTTAAAGAAGTGAAGATTTGTATGGTTACAGTAGTCTAATTTCCCCTTGGTAGTCAAAATCAATCACCCCAGCCAACACCATAATTACCTATTTGCCTATTAATTTGGAAGCATGAGGAGCCAAAGTAGCCAGATGATAATCTAAACTTCCAAATCAATGGAATCCTTATCGTTTCTCCTGGTGAAAGCATTCCTTCCTCTGGAACCAAGATCTCTAGCCCAGCATAAAAAATTGCTAGTGGGATAAAAGCAAGTGGTGCTGCTTCCATTTCCATCCCTTGATTCATGTACCAATAAATCCTGGCTATTGGAGAAACAACACTATGTATTAGACACTGATTCAGAGGAGATATAGTCTTCTAGAGGACCTTATTCCAGCCCTGCAAAGTATTGTCACCTAGCTGGCACTGTAACTGAGTCTTCAAAAGGCCACTCCACTAGTCTATCAAGCCAATTGCTTCAGGATAGGGATACCAGTGAATTCTGTGAGCATGAGCCCATTGCCTCACTTCTTTTGCTATGAAGTGAGTTCTTTTGATCAGAAGCAATACTGTGTGGAATACCATGGCAGTGAAGAAGACATTCTATAAATCCACAGATTGAACATTTGAGAATGAATGCATGGAAAGCAAATCTGTATCCATAATCAGTGTCTAATTCAGTAAGGACAAAATGCCACCCCTTCCATGATAAAAAGCAATCCAATGTAATCAACCTACCACTAGGTACCTGGCTCATCACCCCAGGAAATGGTGCCGTATTTGGGACTCAGTGTTGGTTTCTGCTGCTGGCATATTGGGCGCTCAGAGGTGGCCATAGCCAGGTCAGCCTTGGTGAGTGGAAGTCCACATTGCTGATCCTATGCATAACCTCCATCTCTGTGACCATGGCCATTTTGTCCACGGGCCATTGGACACTGACAGAGGTGGCTGGGGAAAGAAGCTGAGTGATATCTACAGAATGGGTCATCCATCCACTTAATTATTAAAATCCTCTTCTGCTGAGATTACCCTTTGGTGAACATTTACATGGGACACAAATACATTCACATTTTTTGCCTATTCAGAGAGGTCTATTACATACTTCTACAGATTTCTTTGTCAGCTCTAATACAAATGTGTTCTTTCCAAGTCTCTGATAATGCAGTCAAAACAGCAGGGACAGCCCACGAATCAGTATATAATTGCATTTTGGCCATTTCTCCTTCCAAGCAAAGTGGACAACCAGTGCACTCCTAGAAATTCCACCCACTAGGACTTTTCCTTCATCATTATTCTTCAGGGATGTCCCAGAAAGGGGTTGCAGTGCTGTAGCTGTCTGCTTTTGGGTGGTGGCTGCACATCATGATGAGGTATCTGTAAAACATACCTCAGTCTTCTTTTCCTCTGTTAACTGATGATAAGGAATTTCTCACAAGGCCATAGGTGCAGGTTGGGAGAGAGAAGGCAGTGTGTAGCAGTAGTGGGGACCATGGGCATGTGGGCCACTTCATGTAACTTACTTGTGCCTTCAAGGGCTGCTCGGGCCCATCATATGTATACCACTTGCCATTCAACGTTGGAACATTGCTGTGTACAACCAACGTCATGCTTGGTTAGTCAGATAACTCCCCATTCATGATGAGCCACTCAGGTCACATGTTAACTTGATGGCCTGTGATTAAATGCTCAGTCTCTACAAAGTCCCAGTAACAGAATAAGCATGTTTCTCAAAAGGAGAGTAGTTATCTGTGGTGGATGGCAGGGCTTTGGTCCAAAATCCTAAGGGCCTATACTAAGATTCACCTAGAGAAGCCTGCTGAAGGCTCCAAACCACATCCCTATCTCCATTGACACTTTATTTATTTTAAAAGGCTAAGACAATTTTAAGAAACAGAGTGGATAAGTATGGCATTTATTTTTTCACTTGAGTAGTAGCTTCTCCCATGCTTCAGAAATAATATTTTTAAAATACAGCATGAAGCTTTAGTAGTGAGAGTATGGATCACACTGTGTTATAAGGCCTGAGTATGTATTTTATTCTTAACACATTTCAAGGGCAGAGATAGAAAGTATCCACTGTACCTCCATATCATCCCTGCTTAATGTAATGTCTCAGATATGATCCTGTTTAATGTTTATGGACTGGTACAAGACCAACATGTGAAGGTCTGGAAAGGTCTGGTGGAGAGTTTCCTTCTACCTCCTACCTTCTACCTCCTGAGTCCTGAACACTCTTCTTAGCTTGGCATAGTGCATCTCAAAGGGTGGTCCAAGGTGAACCTACACCAGCATCATGGATGTAGTTGTTAAACACAGATTCCATGTCCCTTCAGGACTTCCAGAACTAAATCCTCAGGAGTGGGCCAGGAACGGACCTGTCTCCCTACTTCCTTAGGGACCTGACACATGTTGAGAGGCAGCCTCTGGGACCTCCAGACCACGGGAGGCATTTCTGACTCCTGCCTCTTTGGAAAAGCTCCTCTCCTCCTTCATTTTCATCCTCATTGCAGTGCCCAAAAGGTTTAGCTTTCCTTACATTGACCTACACCTCCTGGTTATCGCCCTCCCATCAGCTTGGCCTATCTTGTACACCAGAATAACAAATGTGGAATCCGATGGCAATATTTTTCATAAAGTTATACTGTTTCACATTCTCCACTCAAAAAAGTGGTATTTTATTTGTAGCTGGCTGTTCTAGCTGGAATCAACACAGAAATAATTCAGGTAGGGAGTGAAAAGCAAAGGTACAGAAATCAGCAAAGGTCCCAGGAAGAATCCCAACTTAAAAAACAATACTCTCAAATAATGAATATCTTGGGGTCACAATTTTAATTTAAAAAAAATTAAAATCCTATTGAGGTTGAGGATTAGGATTCATTGCCAGCGTGATGTGTTGTTTGTTTTCTGACTGATAAAGGAATTGAGGCTTTTGATCCAGGGTAGAAAATGCCGGACTCAGCAAGATTCCAAAGTGGAAGCAATTTGGAAATGGTTTAGAGATCAATTCCCTGTCCAAGAGATCTGAAAAACCAAAACCAAAGTTTTTTACACAGATGATTAGAAATGAAAGCAAAAATTTTGTCAAAACAAAGGTGTATGTGCAACATATTGGTCCCTGTTGTCACTTAAAGGAAATTAATGTTGAAGACCAAAGAGATGGAGTCTGCAATATGCAATGCTCCAGAGACCTGTCTGCTATTTTGTTCCTAGTGTAACAGAAATAAATGCTGCCAGGAAACCTTCAGGGAGAAATAAGACATATGCATAAGTAAGATTAATCAGTAAAGTTGGCATCGACCTAATGAGTCATCTTTGACATCAACAACTGGAAAAACATGAGGTTGTGGCCTATCAAATTTGCGTACTCTCAGAAGAAGCAAATGAGAGCTTCCTGGGTGCATAGTTGAGGGAAACTCTTGAGCACATTAGGCTCAGAGGGGAAATGATAGATAAATGGTTGTATCGGGTTTTACTGACCTATGTGGGTCTGCTTCTGTGAGGAGACTTGGGGTGGGGTGCTGGGGTGGAGAAAAATGAAGGTTCGGGGGCTCATGCTCCTTCTCCCCTCATGAGCCCCCTTCCTTCCATGCAAATTAAGTTCCCAGGGAGGCTGCATTTTCATCCAAAGAAACCATCCCCAGGATTTCCTTGGATACAGCATCAACTCCTGGAAGACTGGGAAGGAGAAGTGCATAGAGCACACCCAGGACAGGGCATCAATGAAACAGGACCTTCTGAAGGTTCTAGGCCCCACAGAAGACTACTTAGAGTTGCCTTGTGTCCAACTGAGCTGCCAGTTCTCTACCCACTTTGTCACCAGATCCTCGGGGCCAGCCCTCATCTAAAATTAGCTCCTCCTTTCTGCTATGCATCTACACCTACTCACACACAGTGTTTACTTCCTTGAGCCTGAAAAATTCTTCATATTTCTTTCCTCCCAGCCTGATTATCCCCAGACTTAGTCAAGGAAAGCCTGTGGACCATAGTGTTATCCTCATAAATCCGTATTCCTTTAGAAGGTGGTACAATTGATTCAGTGCCTCAGATGACTTCACCTCTGCCACCTTTTGCCATTAGAAGTCAATCTCTTCTTAGGTAATTGTAGTTACATGGCAAGTGATACCAATGCCTCCCAGGTACTTTCTGGTTTTAAAAGCTTTCTTTAAACATCCAAAGAACTGAAACCCACCTTTCCTTTGCTGACTGATTCCATCTAGGTAGTGCACGTCTAAGGGTCCTAGAGAGTTCCTCCATGGTTAGAACCTCCTGAAAGAATAGCCAGGACCCTCAAGTGTGCACAGCCAGGTTCTGTGGGAGCAATGTCCTCCCACAGAGACCACACCACATTGCTCCAGTACTGAACTTGACCTGCACCCAAAGCTCTCCAGCCACTGCACAAACTATCAGTCCCATTGCATACAGCTGGCTACCTGGCTTATTCCACAAGACTCAGTAGCAGCATCTGACATCCTAGGTACACAGCCCCTTCCCTCAAGTGGCTGATCCTAGAAGTCCCTGGCCAAGGGCCTCAGATCTGGCCCTCTTTCTGGGCCATGTGCATGCAACTAGAGGAGAGGTTCCTGGGACTCTTCCTTATGATGGCCACTGACTATACACAAGGGCATGAGCAATGAGGCAACACACCTGGCCCAGTGTCCTGGCTCAGTCACTGATGTGCATCCTGGCAAGTGAGTTTAATATCTTGGAGCCTTGGTTTCCTTATCTTTCTCTCAGTGAATAAATAATTACTATTCCTACTTTGTGCCTACACTGTTCTAGTCAGTGAGGATACAGCAGCAAATAACAAAGATGCAATGTCCTCTCTCCTGGGCTTATATTTTAAAAGAGAAAGAAAGACAAACAATAAGTGAGTAAGCCAATAAATAAATGGAATAATGTCAGCCAGTGATGGATGCCATACAGGAAGTCCACGTGACAGAGGGACTGTGGCTGGATAGACACGAGGGTACTTGGATAGTGTAGTCAAGAAAGACCACTTTGAGATGATATTTGAGATGAAGCATGATAATCCAAGGAAGCCAGCAGTAGGAAGATCTAGAGTGAGATGAAAAAGAGGAAAGCTTGTTTATGTCAGATTGAATTCCCCATATTTGAGGGGCAGCAAGGCAGCAAGTGGAGGGGCTAAGAGGAAGTGGGGGTGATATGAGTCTAAGTTGTGGGCAAGGGCTAGATTATGCAGAGTCTCAGGAGCTACAGGATCTTCCTTGCCTGAATTTTATTCTAGCTGTAATAGAAAACCACTGAATTGTTTTCTGAAAGAGAACAATATCAAAATTTCAGTTTTCGGAATTTTTCTCTGTCTGCCTTCCATCCATGTGATGAGTAGATGATGGCAATGGCAGGGAGTGGGATGAGTGGAATAAAAGCAAGTGACTATTAGGAAGCTTCTGCAATTATCCAAAAGAGAGGTTAGGATGGAAATAGTGGAAACAGAAAGAAGGGAAAGATTTGGGATATGCTTTAGAATAAACCTGACAGGTTTTGCTGATGTATTTGATGTGAGGGTTAAGAAAAGGAAAATTAGGAATGAGTTTAATAACTTTTGCTTGAGCCACCGTTTGGGTGGTAGTACCATTTACTGAGAGGTGGTGCATTACCAAGAAGAGGAAGCCTGGGAAAGAAGTAGATATATGCAGGCAGGGAGGAAACAGGAGAAATGTTTTGGCCAGATTATGTTTGAAAGACCTCTTAGATCTCTGAAAAGAAATCCCAACTATGCAGTTAGATATATGAGCCTAGAGTTGAGGAAGAAGTCCAGAGTGAAACATAAGTTTGGAAGTCTTCAATGCATGGATGGAATGTGAAGTCATTACATTAGATGAGAGCACCTCAAGGCAATATGTAAATAGAAAAGGTGAACCAAGCTCTGGAGCCTCCAACATGTAAAAGTGAAGAATGATAAACCAATGAAAGAGACAGAGAAACAGAGGTAGGAAAAACATTGGAAAGAGAGAATGTCATGAAAGCCAAAAAAAAAAAAAGAGGCTGTTTCAAGAAGCAGCAAGTGGTCCACTGTGTTTATACAACCCCCTTCAAATGACCACCTCAAGGACTGAACAAAACAGTGTATGCAAAAGCCTCTATAGGCCATCACATGAATATACATCATGATTATTACCTGTTAAAAGGCCCATTGCTGTCTGTTCTCATGAGGCTCCTGTGCGTCACTGTGGGCCACTCTGTTCCAAATTTCTCTTGCTTTTATAAAAGGAAAAGCAATCACAGCACTGTTCCCTTCATGCAGTCCAATGGAAACTGTAGTGTTCACTGGGTAACAAGATGCTTTCAATGGCATGGACCCAGAAGGATCGAATGAGAGAGGAGAATGGAAAGAGGAATAAAGAGTTTATAAACACCAGAATTTTTCACCAAGGATGCAGAAAACAAGTTTTCCCAAAGAAAGAGTAGAGGATTGTTCTAAACCTCATTAAGACTGAGACCAAACATTATCTAGTTAGTCTTGGCTGCACATTGCTTGGTAAAATGGATTATCTATACAGTATTTGGGTCAACAGAGCTGTGAGTAACTTTTGAGCCTTTTATAAAAGACCATGCAATATAAAATCATTACTTCAAAAGGTAAAACAGCCCAGTCATTTCCAAACATTGTTGTTTTTTCCTGTCTTGAACAAACTATCAGAAAAAGTTCACAACAACCATGAGGGGTGTGTGTGTGTGTGTGTGTGTGTGTGTGTGTGTGTGTGTGTAGTGTATGAGAGTATAAGAGAGAGAATGAATATGTACAAAAGAGAGTCATAGATAATCAAATTTGAAGATAACTTAATTTTTTAAATCAGATTTCTATGTGAAATACTACTGTATCTGATGTTTCTTATTAAGTCTCTCTCTCCTCTTTCTTGTTCTCTACTCCATCCCTCTTCTCCCCACTCCCTCTCACTTTCTCTCTCTTCCTCTACTTCTCCTTCTTTCTCAAAGTATTATTGGCTTTAAAACTTTTACATTACAGATAAAACTACACCTGGCTAAACAAGGTCCTATAATGTATTCCCTAAAGTAAGTAAAAAGTAAACCCAAATAAATTGTTCAAATTATTTTGGTTTCTCATAAACTCCAAACTGGCCCCAGTATCTGATCTCTTTGTAATGGCTAAGGCCTAGAGGAGAAAAAAAAATGGCATAGATTATAGAGGCTTTGTTCATCCCTCTTGTGACCACATTCATTCCTTTTGCGACCAAAACAAAGTTGTGACAGAAACATGGAGCAAACGGCAAGCAGAGCCACCTGGGATCTAGATGAACAAGCCCTACAACTAGGGAGAGAAATAAGAAATCACCCTACAAAGGAGAAGGTAGGACAGGGTGAGGATGCAAGGCTGCCCAGTCCCGAGTGGCTGAGTGGAACAGAGGATATGGCAGAAGCAATCGGCAGCTGCAGACATATCTTAAAGTGGCTGTGTCTGCAACCAGGCTTTTGTGGTGATGGACCTGCTCACTCTGAGCACCAGTGCCTGGTCAGCTGCGTGGGTGGTGGGGGGAACCAGAGACTCACAGGGGGCACTGAGTTGTTGGAGTGAGGGCCAGAGGCTAGGATCTCTCCCAGGCAGAAGTACTAGCAGTATCCATTGTTCCTCTTTTGAGCTCTCTCCACTCCCAGTGTGCAGATTCCCTGCCATAACAAAGATGACATCAACTGGATAACAGAGGTCACTCTGGCCAGAGGATTCCCTGAAACTCTGCCTCCCCAACTCATGGCCCCACCCAAGCACATTTCACGTCTATCTCTTGTGAGTCAGGTGCTCCTTGCAGAGCAGAGTAAAGATTTACCTGGGGGCAGCTGGCCTTGGTTTCTGGTGTGGTTTCTTGAGGCAACTATAAAACACAGGATCTGAGGATCTTGCTTCCTGAATCTTAACTAGTGGCCCCAGAGGGGCACAAGCTGGGCTAACTTGGCCTGCAGCTGAACCACTCTCAGGACTGTGCTGCTGACACCTACTACACAAAGCTAGGCTAATAAAACCAGGAGACTTAGGAGCTTTGCTTAGTACATAGAAACAGACATAGAATGGAAGCCAAAAGGAAGACAAATAAGCCAAAACCATATGAGAGAACAGACTGAAGATCCAGGAGTAACGGAGTCAAGCAATCTAACAGATGAAGAGTTCAAAACACTGGTTATAAAGATGGTCCATGAATTTAGAGGAACTATAGATGAATTGATAGAGAACTTTAGCAAAGAACTAAAAAACATAAACATGAAATGGAAATTATAAAAGAGAACCAGTCAGAAATGAAGAACACATTATCTGAGATGAGTATATTAGATGGAATAAACAGAGTAGATAAAGAAAAAGATCAAACCACCAATGGAGAGGATGGAGAAGCCAAGGACACTCAATCAGAATGGCAAGAAAAAAGGGCCAAGACTATAATAATAATTTAAGGAGCCTATAGGACATTATTAAATGTAAAAATATCCGTGTCACAGGGGTACCTGAAGGAAAACAACATTGAAGAGCTGTTAGAATAAATAATGATGGAAACTTTCCTCACCTGGTGAAGAAAATAGACATACAACCCCAGGAAGCTCAGAGAGTTCCAAGAAAGAGGAACCCAAAGAGGCTCATTCAAGACACATCATAATTCAAATGCCAAAGGTTAAATACAAAGAGAAAATCTTAAAAGCAACAAGAGAAAAGCAGTTAGTTACCTACAGGGAAACACCCATAAGACTGGCAGCTGATTTCTTAAAAGAAACTATGCAGGACAGAAGGGCTTGGCACAAAATATTCCATGTGATGAAAACCAGGATCTACACCAAGAATACTTTATCTAGCAAATCTATCATTTAGAGTTGAAGGACCGATAAACAGCTTCCCAGACAAAAATAAGCTAAAGGAATTTTTCATACTAAGCCAGTATTACAGGATGTGTTGGAAGGACTTCTTTTAAAAGGAAAAGCATGTATTGAAAACAATAATAAAGAATGGTAATAACTACATTCCTATCAACAAGTACCTCAAATGGAAAAGAATTAAGTACTCCAACCAAAAAATAGAGTGGCTAAATGAATAAGAAAACAAGCCCCCTACATATACTATCTACAAGAGACTCACTTCAGATTAAAAGACACACACAGACCAAAAGGAAGAGGAATGAAAAAGATATTGCCTTGATGAACCTAGAGGGTATTGCGTTGAATGAAATGGGTTGGATAGAGAAAGACAGATATTGCATGATTTCACATACATGTAGAATCTAAAGAACAAAATAAACAACAACAAAAACAAAAGGTGGAAATAATCTCATAGATACAGAGAATATTTTGAAGGCTACTAGATGAGAAGGGGGTTGGGAGGGATGGGGGAAAAGGCAAAGGGATTAAGTGGTACGAATGGATAGTTGCAGAATAGACATGGAGATGTAGAATGTAGCATGGGAAATGGTTAATAATGTTGTAATAAATAAGTAAGGGGTAAGAAGGGTAATAGGTTTAGTGAGGAAGCATAGAGGTGCCTGTGGAACAGGCTTTGAAACTTCAAAAACAGCCCACCATATCAGAATTTCACACGGACCTTATAATCTTGTGGCCTGTCTTTGCCTTACTTCTTTGCTAAATATCACTGAGCTGCCCTGGCCGGTTCTCAAGCCCCTGTCAGCTCTCTAATTCAGTCTAGGTCAAATTTTTCTCTGTTATTACACTGAACTCTAATAACTGTCCAGGGTCCTCTAGTCTCTTCCCAGTCCTTGGTTCTCAGCTTTGTCACACTGTGCTTGTCCTGGCAGCTCGGCTGGATCATGTTCTCGCTTTAGTCATCCAATCATTACTAACCTATACTTAACACACCATCCATCCACCCACACCATTCATTGACCATTTATTGATTAACCTGCTTTGTTCCAGGTCCTGTGCTTAGTGCTGAGAAGTCAGAAATAATGATAAATTCAGAATAAAATAAAACCGTATTTTGAGAGGAGTAACAAGGACCGCATTTACCCTCCCACATGGAACAACCAGAAATCCAGTCATAATATATGAAACAATAAATTTAAACACACTGGACACCAGGAAATGAAATACAGGGATTCCTGAGAGATGGAAAAAAAATTGAGATGAGCCCTACAATTATCTCAGGCAGCAACCCTGGAGGATTTTACGGAGTACAGAGTACTGTACTACAGTACACAGAGGAGAAACTCAAACAGAACCAGAAAACTCTCTGATTTTAAAACATAGAGCTGATAGTCTGAGATAATTACAACAGCTAGAGTTCAGAGGACAGAGTACTGTAGAGGTAAGCGAACTGCCGAGACTTACAGGGAGAATATTGAATATTTAGCAGTGTATCAACCAGTACGTTTATGTAAGACAATTACCCAGGTCTGGGAAAAGAGCCATCCAAAACTGTTAAGAGAACAATGCCCAGTGCTCACACAGTGCCTGTTCCTACTAGGCAAACTTGAAGGCCTCATAATTCACAATAGAAGTACTCAGAAAAGTCTTGCCTCAATAATACAAAATAATTAACCCAAGACTGGGCACTGCCGCAGACCCACCAAACAAATAAATGAAAACTTAAAGGATCAAACTATTTCCAAGTAAATTAGCTGCATCCCAGAACAAAGCTCAAAAAGATTTATAATAATAAATAATGTTACAACACACACACACACACACACACACACACACACAACCAACACACCAAAATATTCCACACCCAACAAAGTAAACTCACAATGTCTGACATCTAATCAAAGATTACCAGGTATTCAAAGAGGCAGGAATAAGAATAAGATCCATAAGAATAAGAAAGTTATATTTTTTAAAAAGTCTCTTATTAGATTCTTGAGATGAAAACTACAATGTATAAAATAAAAAATACCCCAAATGAGATTAATGGTGGAATAGACACTGCAGAAGAAAAGGTTAGTGAACTTGCAAATATTATAAGAACTATCCAAAATGAAACACAGAGAAAAAACTACATTTTAAAAATGAAAAGAGCATCACTGAGTTGCAGGACAACTTTTAGCAGCCTAGTATGTGTGTGATTAGAGTCCCTGAAAGGTGGGAGGGGACAGAAATACAGTTGTTTCCTTGTATCCATCAGAGATTGCTTCCAGAACTCCCTCCTTCTCCTCTGCAGATACATGAATCCACAGATGCTTAAGTCCCTTATATGAAATAGCATAGTATTTGCAGATAACACATGCACATCCTCCCATATACTTTAAATCATCTCTAGATTACTTATAATACCTAATACAATGTAGACATTATGTAAATAGTTGTTATACTGTATTGTTTAGGGAACAATGACAAGAAAAAAATCTGTACACATTCACTACAGATATAGCCATTGTAGGCCTAACTACATAGAACATATCAGCAACGACTTGATATTTTTTTCCCAAATATTTTTGGTCCATGATTGGTTGAATCCATGAATGCAGAGCTAACTGTATTTGAGAAATAATGGCTAAAACTTTTTCAAACTTGATGAAAACAGTGAACCCCCATAGCCATGAAGCTTAACAAACCCCAAGCGCAAGAAATATGAAGAAAACTATACCAAGACATATCATAATCAAATTGTTCAAAATTAGTGAGAAAGAGAAAATCTTAAAAGCAGTCAGAAGAAAAAGACGTGTTATGCACAGAGGAACAAAGATAAAGATAACTGACAATTTCTTTTTGGAAACAATGTAAGCAGGAACACATTGGGGCAGCATCTTTAAAACAGTAAAAGAAAAAAAAATCAGTTTAGATTTCTAAACCCAACCAAAAACATTGTTCAAAAGCAAAGGTAAGACAAAGGCTTTTTCTAACATATGTAAGCTGAAAGAATTCATCATGAGCAGACCTGCAATACAACAAGTGTCAAAGAATATCTTTCAAACAGAGGTAAAATAATACCAGATAGAAATCTGGATCTAAACAAAGAAACAAAGAATAACAGAAATTGTAACTATGTGGGTAAGTGTATAAAACCTTTTTTATGGTTTAAGTTAATTAAAAGATAACATGGTTTAAACAAAAAAAATAGCAATGTATTATAATATTTATAACATGTAAAAGTAAAATGTCTGACAAAAGTAGCATAAATGCGAAGAGAGTAAGTATACTATTATAAGATTCTTATACTGTATGTCAGGGTTTCTCAACCACACACACCACTATTGACATTTTGGACTAGGTAATTTTTCATTGTGAGGGACTGCCCTGCACATTGTAGAATTTTTAGCAGCATCGCTGTCCTCTACCTTCTAGAGGTCCTTAGTCTCTAGACATTGCCAACTGTCCTCTGGAGGACAAAACTGCCTCCAGTTGAAAACCACTGCTGTATGTGAAAAGGTTTAATATCACTTGAAGGTAGACTGTGATAAGTTAAAGATATGCACTATAAACCATAGAGCAACTACTAAAATAACAAAGTAAAGAGCTAATAAATCAAAAAAGAAGATAAAATTAAATATTAGAAAACATTCAATTCAAAGAAGATAGGAAAATAGTTAAAAGGCAACAAAAAAAAACAGATGGAATATATAGAAACAAATAATAAGATGATAGACTTTAACTTAACCTCATCAAAAAATCATAAAGGTATGTGGTTAAATATTCAATTAAGAGAGATATCATCAGACTGATACCAAAACTACATACTGCCTAAAATAAATGCACTTTAAATATAATGACAGAAATAGATGAAATATTGGGTGAAAAAAAATATGCCGTATTAACACTAGTCAAAAGAAAGCTGCAGTGGCTATATCGATATTAGAAAAGAAGAAGACTTCAGGGCAGAAAGTAGTATCAGGAATAAAGAAGGTCATTTCATAAAGATAAAGGGGTCAATTTATTAAAGAGACATAACAATTATAAACATTTATGAGAGTTTTAAGTATATGATGTAAAACTGATAGAACTATAATGAGAAATAGACAAATCCATATTATACTCAGAAATATACTCTTCCTTCAATAATAGAACAAGCACAAAGAAAATCAGCAAAGATACAGTAGGCTTGAACATTCTCAATCAACTTGACCTATCTAACATTTATAGAATGCTGCATATTAAAGTACTCATTCTGTTCAAGTGCACATGAAACATTTACCAAGTTATTTCAGACTATAAAATAAGTTGCAATACATCCAAAAATATACCAGTCATACAAGGTATATTCTCTGACCACAATGAAATTGAGTTAGGAGTCAATAACAGAAAAATATCTGGGAAATTTCCAAACATTTGGAAATTAAGTAACACACTTCTATATAATCTATAGGTCAAAGAAGAAATCCAGAGAAATTAGAAAGTACCTTGAACTGAACAAAAATGAGAACACAATATATCAGTAATGAGGGGGATAATTATAACACTAAACACCTATATTAGAAAAAAAGAAGATCTCAAATATATGACCACAGTTTGCCTGCATCTTAAGAAATTAGTAAAGGAAGATCAGATTAAATACAAAGAAGAAAAAAAGGAAATAATAAAGCCCAATGAAGAAATCAATGCAATTGAAAACAAAAAGAGAGAAATCATGAAACCAAAAGCTGGTTTTCTGAGATGAGCAACAAACTTGACAAACTTCTAACCAAACTAATGAGGGAAAAAAGACACAAATTGCCAATGTCAGAAATGAGAGAAGTGATACTACTGTAGATTATACAGATTTTAAAAGGATAAAAGAGAATGTAATGAACAACTTTATGCCAATAAATTTACAACTTAGGAGAAACAGACACATTTTGGACAAATTTTAGCCTTGTTTTTGCTGTCTCCTTATCCTCTTTTGACTTCTAAATATTGGAGTGCTCAAGAGCCCAATCTTTGGCAATCTCTTTTCAGTCTACTTAATTTTCAATGCAATCCTGGCTATCCTATATCTTTAAACACCATCTAAATGCTCATTGCTCCCCTTTTTTCCTCCCAGGCTGACCCTGATCCTCAGACATGTATATTCAGCTTTTTACTCAGCTCCACTATGATATTCTAATAAAATTGTTTCAAATTTAAATGTCAAAAACAAATATCCTGATTTCCTCCTCAGTAAATGCAACCTCAGTTCTTCCAATGTTTTGGGCTAAAACCCAAGCAGCTCAATTCCAATGCAACAACAAATCCTCTCTACTCTACTTTCAAAACAAATATTTAACCTAATCTCTTCTCTGTTGTCACCACTACTATTCTAGCATAAGCCACCATATCTTGTCCAGACTTCTGCAATAGGTTCCTAATTAAAATTTCTACCTCTACTCTTGCTCAGTCTCTATCATCTATCCTATGGCATAGATGTTTAATGTTCATCGATTATTTGTGTGCTCTTTATGCTTTCTAGGACCCTTGCAGTTGAGCAGTGCTGTAAGCAGAAGTGACAAAGGTAATACCTAGATGAAACAAGGAAAAGTCTCTGTGTAACCCCTCTATCCCCTTCATCCTTTTGCCACAGTATTTGGTAGTCCCAGAAGCCACATATTGAGATGGTATTCTAATGTGAAACCAGCATGCATTCATGATCCTTCATCTAGCAGAGGGTTGCCCTAGAGAGCCACCAGATTTGCAGTGTACTTTGCAGGAGCAAGACATAATTTTTATATATTCAGATACTGAGATGTTGGATTTGTTTGTCACTGCACCAAGTGTATCCTATTCTGTCTAATACAACCCTATAACACAGCAAAAATGTGGATCTTTTAAACACATATAATCAAATTTAAAACTTATTTTGTTGATGTGCCATTCATACAACATAGAATAAACTATTTAAAGTAGTATTCAGAACCTGTCTAATGTTGTATAACTACCACCTCTATAAAATGTTCAAATATTTGCATTACTCCAAAAGAAAACCCTGTTCTCATTAAACTATCGCTCTCCATTTTCCTCATTGCCTAGCCCCTAACAACCACCAATATGCCATCTGTTTCTACAGATTTACCTATTCTAAATATTTCGTATAAACAGGATCACAAAATATGTGAAATTTTGAGTCTGGCTTCTTTCACTTAGCATAATGCTTTCAAGGTGTATCCACATTCTCACATGTATCTATCTGTTCTTCATTCTTTTTTATGACTGAATAACATTTCTTTGCATGGAATTTTGCTTTACTTATTTATCAACTGATGAACATTTTTGTTTTTTCTGTCTTTTGATTATTGTGACCAGTGCTGCTATGAACATTTATGCACAAATATTTCTTTCAGTATTTGTTTTTAATTCTCTTGGGTATATACCTAAAAGTGGGTTTTTTGGGTCATATGGTAATTCTGTAACTTTTGGAGAAACCACCAAACTGTTTTCCAAAGTGGGGATACCATTTTACGTTCCCACCAACAATGTACTTCATGTCCTCACCAACACTTATTATTTGCTGGTTTGTTTGTTTTTTATTGTAGTCATCCTAATGTGTGTGAAGTGACATCTCTATATGGGATTTGATTTGCATTTCCCTAATGGCTGATAATGTTGAACATCTTTTCATGTGCTTATTGTCCATTTGTATATATTTTTAGAGAAATGTATGTTCAATTCTTTGCCCATTTTATAAATGGGTCATTTGTCTTTTTGTTGTTGAATTGTTGGAGTTCTTTATATATTCTGGATACTATATCCTTACTAAATCTATGCTTTGCAAATATCTTCTCTTCTGTGGGTTGTCTTTTCACATTCTTCACATTCTTGATAGTGTCCTTTGAAGCACACATGTTTTTCTAATTTTAATGAAGTGCAATTTATCTATTTTTTCTTTTGTTGCTTGTGCTTTTCTGTATCTTATTTAAGAAACCAATACCAAATCCAAGATCATGAAGATTTATCCCTATGTTTTCTTCTAAGTGTCTTATAGTTTGCTCTTATAGTTCTTTGATCCACTTTGAATTAATTGTTTTGTATATGGTATGAGATAAGAATTAAAGTTCATTCTTTTGCATGAACATAATCAGTTGTCCCAGCACCATTTCTTAGAGAGACTGTTATTTACCCATTGAACAGTCTTGGTACCCTTATTGAAATTCATTTGGCCATAGCTGTATTTCTAGGACCTTCAATGGTACTCCATTAGTTAATATGTCTACCCTTATGACATACCACACTCTTTTGATTACTGTAACTTTATAGTAAGTTTTAAAATCAGGAAGTGTAAGTTCTCAAATTTTGTTCTTCTTTTTCAAAATTGTTTTGGCTATTTAGGACTCCATTAATTCCATATGAATTAAGGATAGGATTTTTTCATTTCTGCAGGAAAGCCATTGGAATTATGATACAGGATCCATTGAATCTGTAGATGACTTTAGGTGGTATTACCATCTTAATAATATTGTCTTCCAATCTTTTAACATAGGCTGTATTTCCATTTATTTAGGTCTTTTTAAATTTTCAGAAATATTTTGTAGTTTTTAGTGTACAAGTCTTGCTCTTCCTTGGTTAAATTTATTTCTATGTATTTTATTCTTTTTAATGGTATTGTAAATGGAATTGATTTCTTAATTTTCTTTTCATGTTGTTCGTTGCTGGTATTTAAACACAGTTGATTTTTGTGTATTGATCTTGTACCCCAAAACTTTACTGCATGTGTTTATTAGCTCTAGTAGGTTTTTTTTAATGGATTCTTTGGGATTTTCTACATATGAAATCATGTCATTTATGAATAGATATATGTTTACTTCTTCCTTTCCAATATGAATGTCCTTCATTTCTTTTTCTTGCCTAGTTGCTTTAGCTAGAAATTCCAGAACAATGTTGAAAAGCAGTGGTAAAAGTAGGCAACTTTGTATTGTTTCTAATCTTAAGGCCAAAGTTTCAGTTTTCCACCATTGATTATGATGTTAGCTGTAGACTTTTTGTAAATACCTTTTATTATTTTGTAAAAGTCTTCTATTTTTAGTTTTCTGAATTTTTTTTCCATCATGAAAGGGTTCAGGTTTTGTGAAATGCTTTTACTACATAAAATGGGGATGATCATGTGGATTTTTCCTCTTCGTTCTCTTAATGTTGTGTATCACATTGATTTGTGTGTGTTAAACCATCCTTGCATTCCTATATGATCCTATATGATCATGGTGCATACTTATTAAATGCTCTTGTGTTTTACATGCTATATTTTGTTGAGAATTTTTGCATTTATATTCATCAAAATATTGATCTTATTTTTTTTCATGTTGTGTCTTTGTGGTTGTTTAGGTAAAAATGGGCTTGTTGAATGAATTAGAAGGGGTCCCTTTGTCTTCTACATTTTTGACAAAATTTTGAAAAGGATTGGAGTTATTTATTCTTTAAGTATTTAGTAGAATTCACCATCAAAGTCTGGGCTTTCTGTTGTTGTTGTTGGGGATTTTAGATTATTGATTTTCTTGTTTTAGGCCTTTTGAGTCATACAGGTTTTTATATAGACTTCTTAAGTAGTTTTGGTGATTTGTATGTTTCTAGGACCATTTCCTTTTGATCTAGTAGATCAATTATCTAATTTACTGTTATACAATTGTTCACAGTATTCTCTTACAGTGCTTTTACTTATGTAAAGTGATAGCAATGTATCCACTTTTATTTTTTACTTTAATTATTTGAATTTTCTCTCCTTTTTTCTCAGTTAATCTAGATAAAAGTTTGCCAATTTTTTTGTTCTTTCTAAATAACCAAAATTTTGCTTTGTTAGTTCTATATTGTTTTTCTATTTCTCTATTTCATTTATCTCTGCTCTATCTTTATTATTTCTTACTTCTGCTAGCTTTGGGTTTAGTTTGCTCTTATTTTTCTAGTTTGTTATGCTATTCAGTTAGGTTGTTGATTTGAGATCTTCTTTTTAATGTACATGTTTACCACTATAAATTTCCTTCTGGTCACTGGTCTTTGCTACATCTCATAAGGTTTGGTATGTTGTGTTTTTGTTTAAAATCATATATAAGTATTTTATAATTTCTCCATGATTTTTTATCTATCGGTTATTTTTACATATTTGTGAATTTTCCAGTTTTTTTTGCTATTGATTTCTAACTTTATTCCATGTGGTCAGAGAATATACTTTGTATGATTTCAAACTTTTTTTAAAATTGAGAGTTGTATTGTTGCCTATGATCTATTCTGGAAAATGTTCCATGTACATTTGAGAAGAGTATATATTCTGCTGTTGTTGAATAGTGTGGAGATATATATAAAATATCTAGTTGTTTTTTAGTATAGTTTTTTTAGTATAGTCTTCTGTTTTCTTATTGATGTTTTATCCACTGTTAAAAGTAGGTATTGAATTATTATTATAGAATTGTCTATTTTTCCCTTCAATTCTGTCAATGTTTGCTCCATTTATTTTGGGGTTCTGTTTATTGGTGTGCATATGTTTATAATTATCATACCTTCTTGATAAAATGACCATTATGTCAATATATAATAACTTTTTCTGTCTCTTATAACAATTTTTGACTTAAATATTATTTTTTTAGATTAGTATAGCTACCCCAGCTCTTCTGGTTATTATTTGCATAGGATATCCTTTTCCATTCCTCCACTTTCAATCTATTTATGTCTTTGGACAAAAAATTAATTTATTATAAACAGTTGACGTTTGAAATATATATTTTTAATCCATCCTGCCAATCTTTTCCTTTTGATTAGAAAGTTTAAACGATTTACATTTAGAGTTACTACTGATAAGAAAGGACTTACTCCTGCTATTTTGCTATTTTTTCTCTATGTCTTATACCTCTTTTGTTCCTTATTTCCTTCATTACTATCTTTTTTGTTTAATTGATTTATTGTAGTGTACCTCCTTGATTTCCTTATTTCTTTTACTGTATATTTTTATACATTTTTTAGTGGTCATAATAGGGATTACTATTAACATCTAAGCTTATAACAATATATTTGATGATACCAAGTTAGCTTCAACAGTGTACAAAAGCTTTGTTATACAGCTTCATCCACTTCTTTTGAGTTGTTACTGTCACAATTCTGCCTTAGCCTTCACTTTCTGCTTGCACTGATCCTAGAGATCAGCCATAGGTAAAAACCTAAAGTCTTCTCAATTCTCTTGAGCATACATTCTGCCCTGAGCATGCATTTGGCTTTCTTAAGCCAATAGTATTCATGAGCACTTTTGGTTGTCCTAATATCCTCAAAAAATTCTCTTCCCTGCTTTTGTTCCCAGGCTTTAGGTACTCTGTTGTTTGCCTGAAACTGTGAAGATTGTTCATTTGCCTTAGATTGTTATCAAGGAATGCCCACTGTTTCTCCACTCTGAGTAAGTTCCAAGTTAGACAAAACAAAGGCAAGCACCTAGAGACAGTTTTTCAGGTAACCCTTAGACAGGTTAGAACAGAAAATTACAAGCTCTGCCCCGCTTCTTTTGGAACCAGGATCCAGAGTCCCTCACTGGGAATACAGGTTGCCATCTTCAAGCTGCTGCTAGGCTGGGTAGGGAGTATGGTAAGCAAACAAAAACATGGAAAAACTTTTCTTAAACTTTTCTTAAAAGCCATTTTTAAGTTGGCTTTTACTTGATTCACCATTATCTTGGTTGTAAACCTTTGATTATTTTTCATATTTCTAACAGAGTTTATTTTGACAGTTTAATTTGGTTTTACAATGTTTCTGTGGAGGGATGGACCCTTGGAACTGCATACTCCATCATTTTCACTTATGTCACATGATCAGCTATTTTAATGAACTGGATTCATAGAATTTAAGCAGAAACCAACTTTATACCATATCTCTAAATTCATCCAATTTAAAACTACCCTCTACTTTAATCTCTACCTGTCCTAAACCAGGAACTTCCATGAAGTCAAGAAGCTCTGCACCATTACCACCAAAGTGATATAGGGAAGAGGTATGCGAACTACATAAATTGACTAGATGTTAAACCAGAACCTCTGACAGTGCTGCTGCCAGACCACAGGAAACCTACAAAACAAAAGATTCCTGCTGGGATTACTAACAAAATATTTACACATACCATAAAAGATAAACAGGTAAACAAAGTCTTTAAACTGTAATTCATAGAAACTAAGAATGACATATAAACTAAATTCCTTTGAGGGTCTGTCTCATTCTTTGTCCCTCAGAGGAGCCACACTCTGTCTACAGAGCATTATTCCTTCTCTAATAAACTCTCCTTTTGTCTCTAACTCTGACATGCACTTGAATTCTTTCCTGCGTGCAGTCAAGAACCTTGCCTCTCTCAGTGCAGGAGTTGAGTCTCCACTCAGGGGGATTTACCCCATCCTGCAACAAAAGGATAGAGTGAGTTGTACCAAGAGGGAGAGATAATTAACAGAAGTTACAAAATTCCTCCTAGTCATCTGATAAAAGCAACCACTGAATGCTAGACATATAACTGCCAATGTTTTCTCTTATTGGGTGATTGTATAGGTACATTTGCTGGTGGTCTCCTTCTGAAGATAACCATGAACTTAAGAGCCCAATAGGGGTCTGGAGAATAATGGCCCCTGCCCCCAAAAAAGACAGCATATTTGGAATCAGGTAAAATGCCTTTATTTTCCCTTCTCAAAGATCGAAACCCAGATGGAGCAGTGGCCCAGTTTTAACTGTGAAACTAAAGCAGTGCTTCTCAAAGTGTGATCCCAGACTAACAACATCAGTATCACTTGGGAATTTGTTAGAAATTAAATTTTGGGGTGTGTACTAAACAGAATTAGAATCTCTGAGCGAAGACCTAATAATCTGTGTTTACTAAGCCCTGCAAGTAATGCTGTTGCGTACTCAATTTTGAGAAACTTTAATCTTAAATAATCCCTTGAACAATGTATCCTGCACATGTTTGTGTCATGTTTGACACCAGAGAAGCTTTAATAAATACTGATACCTAGGTCCCATCCCCAGAGATTCTATTTAATTGGTCTGAAATGAGGCATAGGCACCTGGATTTTTTAAATCTCCCCCTCGTGATTTTAATATGAAGTCAAGGTTAAGAACCACTTACTTGTAGGGTTATGGAGAAAAAAGATTAAAAGAACTTAGATCTCTGAATGACCATGTGGAGCAGAGCCTCCTGCTGACTTGCAACATTTTGGGGAGCTTGGTGTGAGAAAGAATCTTCTCTGTTCTTTAAGCCACATTATTTTTGGTTGTCCTCTTAGAGCAATTTTAGCCTAATACAGGATTTCATAAGAATGTGAGCAAGAGTTGGTGCTTTACCCTGCTCTGCCCCAGTATTTCCTATCTTGGCCACCTTAGATATATTGGCCCACTCCAGATCAATCTTGGGATCCAAATCCCAGTTCACACCTACCCTATCCATCTCAGCCACCATGGAAGGACTTCAAACTGTGGGATCAACTAATACACTGGAAGAAATGGGAGAGTACAGGTCTAAGTGAGTAAAAAGCAGGTGAAACAAGAGGAAGTAGACAAGCCTGAGAAATTGGAGTTACTGGTCAGAGAGTGAGAGAAGGAGGATATAGTTTCAGGAGTTGAACAGCACCAGTTGGCGCAAGCTTGTGGCAACAGCCATGGGTTTGAGCTGTCACCAGGTGATGTAGGTGTGAGCACTTGGGATCTAGGGAGTTGAGGAGCTGTGAAGCAGTAAGGAGGATGACATTCTTCCCTGACTATTCCTGCCTCATTCTGCGCTCATAGCCCCATGGAAGGAGGGACAGCCAGAAGCAGATTATAAAAAGGGACCTTTTGAGTTTCAAAAGCTAAGAAGGCCTTATATGATACAAAGAACGAGTTGAAGAGAAAAACATAATAAATAAGAGTAAGGATTCAACCCTCCTTACTCTATCACCAGTCTCCCACTAATTGGAAAATCATTCCCTAGGCCATTAGGAAGGGAGTTTTGGGGGGAACAATAAGAGTATATACTTGGGTGGGTCTCAAAAAGAGTTGTGCTGCTAAAACTTCAGGAGGCATCCAAATCCAGCAAAGACTGTGGGGTCTGTGAGCAGAGGTAATCTATGCCTGCCTCCTGGCTCAGACACAGGAGAAGCAGCAGAGGCACTCCTGGACAGAGTGGCTGCACTGGGTGTCTAAGCAGAGGGGATCTTGGTCAGCCTCTCAATAGAATGATTCCAGAGAACCAAGAGCATCACAGAAGGAGATAGGAAGGCAGCCAGACTCAACACTATGCAACAGTAGTGAAGGGTGCTTTTCTCCCCACCCCTGTGATGTGCTTTTGTATATGACACTAAGGGACCAGAAGCCTCTTCTCTTCTCCAAATGTCAGCCTCAGCCATAAGGGAAAGGAAGAGAATCTATATTGGCTAAGATTAGAATTCCCTCACTTCTGCAGAGTGGGGGCTAAAATTAAAGTAAAAGAAACATTTATATTTCTTGTATGCCTGAGTGTGGACTGAAATCCTTCCCAATGCCGTAGAGCACAGGATAGGTAGGAGAGGCAACTGTCACAGGACAGAGGTAGGATATGCACCGGAGGGGAAGACAAGGACAGGGCAAATGTCACCAGGTCTTCTTGATTCCACAACCAGTGTTCCCACTATCCCCAGACTTACGTACTTCTCAAACCTTCCTGGAGCCTGCCATAGTGGGGTAGGATGGGGTGGGCAGGGAGGCATTCTAGAATTTGACAGACTGAGAATTGGTCTCAGCTCTGAGGTCAAAGGAAGACTCAACTGCTACCAAGGTTTTCTTTTTGCTTTTTTTCCCACTTTTTTTGACTCTCATGACCCAACAGCAAATCAACAGATTAACTGAGTGAAATAACCAAGAGGTGACTACCACTGGCTAGTCCACCCATTCATTCAACTGACTTGTGTCTCAGGCAACGGTGTAGGGAGCTACTGATTCTGCCACTACCATCACTGGGTATATTCGCAGAGAAGTAGTCACTGATTGTAAGACTTGAAAGATAAGTAAGATATTATGGTCAGGAGAAGACAGGGTAAGCAATTCATCACCAAGACACATGAAAAAAGGCTGTTGGGTCTGGAACCTGAAGAGCAGGGGCCACAGCTGTTTTCCTCTGTGTTCTCATCACCCAGCAGAGAAACTGACCCAAGGTAGACACATAGAAAGATGGATGGGTAGATGAGTCAATGGATGAATGAAGGTACTAAGACTATTTTAAGCAAAGTGAAGAAGACTCAGGGAACCCAAAACGAGTAAAATAAAATAAGAAGCAAATTCATGTCTGTAATACAGTCAGCCAAGCCCCCCAACTCATCCTTATCTATGCTGTTCTCTCTGCTTAGAATGCTACCTTCCGAGCCTTGGGGATGAGCTCTGGTTCAGGCTGAGAGCCAGCAAGGTGATGGATGCGCAGACTTCCCTTCTACCCTTTCTCACCACCTGACCATCACACTCTAGCCTTGCACAACTCCATGTGGATGTCTGAATGGCAGGCTCACTCTCACATGGGCTGTTCCTCTTCCTGGGAAGTCATTGCCTTCCTCTCCAGTGTGATTAACTCTGATTTGCCCCTATTTCCATGTGAGGACCCAAGAAGGAGTCTTTACCTTATTGTGTGGCTTTCCTCTCCCTAATGCTGCCAGGCTGTTAGAGGGTTGGTTCCCTATCTCTTTATTTCATCTCTGCCCCCCATCCAGGGCATGTGGGGTTATTTTACTTCTTTTGGGCTATTCTAAACACCAGATAAATTATCTCAAAAACCTGTCACTCAGACAAAGGCAGAGATATCACCTATGACCAGAGGATTAAATGGTATAGCAGGATGTGCACACACATTGGCTGAAAAGTGGTCCCAGAGGAGGTAGGTGGGGGCTGTTCCTTCACCTCTCTATGCCCCCCAGAAGCTTCTCCTCTGCCATGCAGTTTGGCCATCAGCAGCCCAGCATGTCACCTTCATAGATTCTCCAGAAGCAAAATTTGAGGCCACGTAAAGTTGTTTACAAGACATACAGACCTAAATATCCTGACTCTAGGCCTGTTTTATTGTTTCCACAGAACTGAGAAAGTGGTCCCTTAAAGCCCCTCTGGCCCCTACACATTGGTCAGCGTGAGTTTGCAGTACAGGTACTCTTCCAGTCCCTGCACGTGAAGAGGACAGTGTCACTGATGGCTGAACCTCAGCTAGAGCTATGTCTGGGTCAGCTGCTATCTGGCCTTCTGTAGTGCCACAGACCCCACAGGACACAGAGGGAGGGTCCAAGGAATGAGTGTATCAGCCAAGCATGAGGAAGAGACAGTAGTACAAATGTAGCAAGCTTACCCATCCCCTCTAAAATTGGCCAATAATTATATAGGACTCGGAAAAGATGTCCTAGTAATAGGGCAAAGAGCATATGGATATCATAATGAATTTAAGAAGAAAAATGGAAGCCTTAATGTGTGTATGTGCATATCTGTGCATGTAGGTCATAAGTGTAATTACACGTACACATGCATATAGTAAGGGCTAAAAGCAGGTCTCTGGATTATGCCAGTTCTGGACTCAGCTTAGACCTTATTCCTTGGGGAAACTGTTTTTGATTCTTCACATTGTAGTAGCTGTCACTTCCTGGATGTTCAAAGAACAATCTGTGTACCTCCATTCAAGTGCCCGTTCTACTGTGTGTAAGTGTTCAAGGCACACAACTTCTGAGTGGTATGGCTAGGCTCTGGACCACAGGATCTACTGAGACTGAGGTCTCACAAAACAGTGCTTCCTATCATACCTCCAAGGACCAGCAGAGAGTAGGGGTTTACACTGTTAACTCCCACCACAGCCACTGTGCACCACAAATGATCTCAGCTCAGTGTCTTATAGCAACAAGAACCGATTTCTCTCTCTGGGTTGGGGTTGGTTATGATTCAGATGGGATTGGCTGTGGGTAGCTCCAGGTAAGACCAGCACTGCTGGGACACAACCTCCTCAAAGTAGAAGGCAGAAGCACAAGATTCTAAACTACATCACTCAAACACACAAAAGCCCCTGATCACAGTTCCATCAGACAAAGCAAGTCACACAGGCAAACCGCACTCCAGAGGAGCACAGAAGTCCACCCCTCCCACAGAGAGTCATGGTCAGAATGCACAGGAGAAAATAGTACACAAACAGTACCACTGAACTCAACAAAGAGTCGGTCTTGTCAGCCCCACTAAATGGCGGGCCTGTGTGCAGAGATGACGTATCACACACTTTTGTTGATCTTCACCTTCACCCCCAACACCTAGCTCAGTGCTCACCTTGCTCACAATGTGTTGGTGAAAGTAAAATATACTTTCAGGCAAGGACACATAAAGCCCTCCTTCCTTGCCCCAATGTGACCACCACCATTTGGAAAACTCACTTCCTTATGGCTCATTGTGATGATTAATTTTGTGTGTCAACTTGGCTAGGCTATGGTGCCCAGATGTTTGGTCAAACAACATCCTAGATGTTGCTATGAAGGTATTTTTAAGATGAGATTAATATTTAAATTAGGGACTTTGAATAAAGCAGATTACCTTCTGTGGGTGGGCCTCAACAATTAGTTGAAGACCTTCAGAAAAAGACTGAGGCACACCAGGAAAAAAGGAATTTTGCCTCCAACCTTTGAACTCAAGTTACAACATTAACTCTTCCATCAGTCTGGGTATTTGTAGGCCCTAAAACACCTTCTGTGGGCCAAGGGCTTTACAGACATTATCTCACTGAATCCTCAGGAAACATAAACTCACCCAAGATCACACCAGCAAGGAACAGATCTTGAATTCAAATCCAGCTCTTCCAGTTTTGATGATTTCTTGGTTCTTCTTAGAAAGTGGTCAGTTTATAATCCTAAAATGACCCAGACAAAGCTAGACATTTTAACTCTGCCATTTTACTCCAGCAACATTTTGGCCAAATTGTTTGGGGTAGGGGAGAAATTTGTTTAAAATAGTCAACACAAAATACAATAGGTAAAACAGTATAGATAAAAATTTTGATTGACTAAGATAGTAGATGAATTAATGATAAAAATGACCCCTAAAGAAAACTCATGGAGGTCGAAGTTATAGTGGCAAAATTTGATAACTTTAAAGCCCAATGTATAAGTCAATCTTCATTGAGAAATTTACAAAGAAAATAATGTATTCCAGTGAAGATACTTTCAGTGAAATAAAAATTAATATAAAGATCCAGATGGACAGACGGGTAATTGACATAGCAGAGGAACAGGATGTTATGCTCCAGAGTGACCAGAGAGTGGCAGCAAAGACCAGTAATGCAATCATCCAGGCCCGTGGTCTTTAAACTGTAGTCTCTGGACTAGTTCTGCCTGTTCAGGGCAGTTAAAAGATAATTTCAGGCAATGGCAAACAAAGCCCTGCTGTGACCTTATTAGAAACACAAATCTAAACCCACTGAGTCAGAAACTGCTGGTGGCGAGGCCCAGTATGCTGAATTTTAACAAGCCCTCGGGTGACTCAGGAAATCCTGCAGCCAACCACCCGTCAGGTTCCTTCTCCAAAATGAACAGGCACTACTATAGGAGTTGATTATGTATTTCCTTATTACATCAAACAGCTTCTTCTCCCTAACCACTAAACTGCTTATTTTCGAAAGAAATAAAGCACAGCTGACTCTCTGTCAGACTGGACAGCCTACTGCTTAAAACCTGTATTCAGCTCCAAAATAGGAGTGGGCAGGTCAGAACCCTGTGTCTCTAAGTACAGCTTCGATGCTGGCCACCTCATCCCCATTGTCCTGGCATGGACACTGTGGCCCTTCTCCAGCCTAACCCCATCTCTTGCCTTGATGCTTTTTACTGTAGCTGGCATTTTTCCTGTTTGATCTGGATCTCTTTTTGGAAAAGAACCCTATGATCAACGCCAGGGAACAGGATCTGCAGTCCTGAGCCCTGGCCCCTCTCCAGCCCTGGTGCTGGAGGTCAGCTATGGAGCTCTCTCTTTCCATAGTTCCCCAGTTGATAAATTAGAGGGGAAATTCAGACCTGGCTTGCATAATCCACCTGTTTTGCCTTGGTTTCTCTTTTGAAAGCCTGGGCTATTTCTATAGTCACACCCCATGAGTATAATCCCCAGCGATGACTGAAGGGAGGTGATTAGATGAAGATGCTATTGTCTACAGAGCACTGGAAAAAGGTTTGTGCAGCAGCTGAAAGAGTATGGACTCCAAAAGAAGACAGATCTGTTCCAGTCTCAGCTCTGCCACTTTCTGCTGAGTTTGCACAAATTAACAAGCCGCTCCACACCTCAATTTCTACATCTATAAAAAAGAGCAAAAACTACAAAACTATCAAGGCTATAATGTCTGGCACAGTACATAGTGCCAAGTAGGCTGTCAGCACATGGAGGTCTTCTTCCCTTACCTCAGGAAGTAGTTAAGATCATGTGGGATGTTGTATCTGAAAAACCCAGACCTGGGGCTCTGCACCTGGGTTAGAGATGGGGACTGGTTCTCTGAGCCACAATGAGCCCCTGGCTTGGGTCCTCCTGTGATGACTGGGATGTCCTGTTTTTGGCCATCTGTGATTTTAGAGAGGTCTCTCAACACTATGTTGTCAACGTTTTTACAGACATGGGTGGTGTAATAACAATAGTAGGTGCCCCTCCAGTGCTATACAGGCCAAGAGCCTGTTGTTGAAACCAGAAGGCCTGCCCCTGAACCCCAGCTCTGCACTTCCTAGCTCTGTAATCATTGCTCACTTAACCTCTCAAAACCTGTTTGAGGATGAGTACAGACCCACAATCCCTAATCAGCAATTTCAAAATCTAAAAGACAATAAAAGCCAAAAGAATTTTTTGTAACTCATAAGCCTGTCTTGACCTAACTCATCTGGTGGCAAAACCTACCTGAATTGATGATTCTATTTATGGTCTTTGTTGATTCTGCTAAGTGTGAATATTTATATATTTCTCTGCAGAAAATATCAATGTGTTTGATTATGGGGTGATCCCCCAGATCCTGCTGGGGACTTATAAAAGATACAGTATTTGCACCATCTTATTTCCCTAAAATATCCAGTATTTGCAATTGCCAAAACTGTATACCTCAGGATTTCAGATATGAATTTGTGGATCTTTAGTAGCTAGCTCACAGGTGGCTGGGAGAGTAAATTGTGCTGTGTGAAAAGTTGTTCCATGTAGAGCACATGGCCAGTGCACAGTAATGTCAGCCATTAGGGTTGCAGCTGCGTGCTATTAGTATCCTTCTCCCTTTCCCACATTCCCCTTCCCAGGTCTTGCCTCCTTCCTCAGAGATCCTGGCCACTTTGCCTTCTCCCCAACCCTCCATGCCTCCTCTGGGCATCACCGGTTATGCAGCTGTCACCTTGGGTGAGCCCCACTTCCCAGGACAGACATGTTATCAGATATGGCTCTCCATTCCACCAGAACACCCCTAGATCCCATATTTCTTCTCATCTCCAAGCCCTCAGCCTGTTTTCCCAAATTCTAGAGCAAGGCCAAACCAATTCTTTGCTTGGCAACTTCCCAACCTGGATCTCCACACCCCACTCCTGATGCTGAAAGACTAATTAGAAAGTAGAGCCTCACATGGGATTCAACGGGTCACTGTCTCTCTCATCATTCAATGCAGGGGCTGCTGGTCCAGTTCCATGGAACCTGATGCACGGCCTACTCAGAATGTAGGAGGCATGGAGGCTTCCAGGGAAGATTTTGGTTGTCTCCTGGGATTTCTAGGCCTCCTGAACAAGCCATCCAGAGACTGTGCATATGGGGACATGCACACTGGAAAAATATTAAGCATCCAACAGGGATGAGAAGTATCCAGTGCAATTTTAAGCAAGGTAGTCTGGGAAGGCTTCATTGACAAGAGCAGATGGGAAGGAGATGAAAGAATGAATGAGACTTTCAGGTGGGTTACTTTCTAGGCAAAGGAGAGAGCATGTGCAAAGGACCCGAGGTGGGTGGAGCAGGCATGCTAAAGACCTGCCCAGAAGCAGTGAAGATGGGGTCTAGACCAGAGTGCCTGGAGGTCATTGGGTAAGGCATGACACTGACTTCTAATCATCAAAGGTCAGTAATTAAACAAGATAGTATGGTTCCCTGGTTAGCTTGTTGTTTTTTAAAGGTAATAAACCTGGGTACTATTGTGGGGAGAAAAAAGCACTTTCATAGTCAGTGGGACTGGAATCTGGCATCATGCCTTTAGAAAGCCATTTAGCATTTTCCATTAAGAGGTGTGAAATGGTCCTATCATCTGGACCAGTCATCCCACCCCTGGGGCTGTATCCTTAAGAAAAATCCCAAACATGGGGATTCTTATATGGTTCCCTTCAAATCGTCGTGGAAAGCCAGTTGGTTCCCCAAGGCCTGGCACACAGCCCCTCCAGTCTCGGGGCTCTGCACTCCAGGGCCCCACCCCCATGCTTGGCCCCCCTGGCCCAGCCTCCCACCTAGAGCACTTGCCACAGGGTGACCTCTGTCTTCTCCCCTCTTCCCCAATTCTGGTCTGAGACAGCCCAGCCAGGCTCCACCCCATGCTCAGGAAAGAGTTCTCTTCCTCTATCTTTCAAAAAATGCCCAGGACTGATCCTCAGCCAATTGCCTCTCCCCATCCCTCCTACCAGGGTTTGAAGCTAGCCAGCCCCTCACTCCCATCACGAATAGAAGATCTTATCTGGTGGCCCTCCACATGGGGTACAGCCTGGGATCTTCCTAAGTCCCTTGGGAGTGCTCAGTGGGTCCTGTCACTCACTAGGAATGGCTGAGAAGGGCTACTCAGGGTGAGGCTTGGCCCTGCTGTTCTCCCTCCTTCCAGCCACTGGGGGACAGACAGAGGTTTTATGAACCCATCAACCATGCAGACTAAACAGTCCACTTGGGATGCTAGATCATGCTCAATATCTGGGGTCAGATGAAAAGAACGATCCAGGTCATACAGTCTGCTACTAGATGGCATCCAAGAAGTTCAAGTGAGGAAATAGAATCTGTCCACCTGTCATTGCTCATTCACAAACCCAGGGATGGTCCACTCTTTGCCAACCTGGCCAGACATGGAGCCCCTACCAATGGTTAAGCACCCTGCTGGGGCCCTACGGCCTGGGGGAAACAGAGACATTCCTTACATGGGATATGTATAGGTGTCATCAAGTATTAGTTTGAAACTAGCTTTAAATAAAATTTAATTAATAGCATCTTAATTATCTGGGAAAACAATACAGTGGCTAGTCTTCTTGATACTCAAAACTGATCATGTTTCAAATGAATCAGAATGCTCACCACTAACCTATCCTCACAGCTGCCACTCCCAGCTGCAGGATCCCCATACACCTGTGAAGAGAGTGGGGACCGCACCTGTATCCACGTCTCCAGGTAGGAAGTCTCTGTATCCCTGCCTGTGGCACTATCCTGAGCTCCAGGACTATTCAGGGACTCCCCTGTCCCATTCAGACAGCACTGAGTTGGGCTTCTGTAGAACTGGACTCATGTGGCCAGAATTGCCAGAGTTAGGGTCAGTCAGGAGTGTCCCAAGCCACCTGCCCATGCTCCAAGGGGCCAGTTCTTCCCACCAAGATATAAGATTTTTCTCCAGAATCTCCAATAACATCACCAGGAGTTAGGGGTTCAGAACCCTACCTTGCTGGCCCCAGCTTTCTCCCAGACAGCCCCTCTTAGGGCCTTATGTTGCCACATGCCCACAATGCAGGTCCCCAGGGTTCTTCGGATGTGTTTCTTATTGTACCTCAATAAGAAAGGGTCAGAACTCTGGTCACTTTCTTTCTTGAGAACACCTCCAAATGAGTCACTTTTTATTTATTCCACATGTTTCAGGCATAGTGCCAGGTTCTGGGGACACAGTGATGACAGATCTGAGGATCATAGCTCATGTATGTGAAGCAACAGCCATTGTCAGCACACAATCATGGCAGGATTGGGAGGTGTCATTGTCCTGCAGTTTACAGTCCTGCCTACATATCTACTAGTCTTCCCCAACACCTCTGTTCTGCCTGGTCCCAGCCTCACCCCTGAGCACAGACCACAGATGAGGAGACTATCCCAATACCCCTCACTACAGCATAAGCTAACTGCCTTCTCAACCCCGGAGGGGCAAGAACAACACTCTAGACAGAGTGCACCCACAGTTATAGCTCGACCCTGGAGGGTGATGTGAATACTTCATCTCTTTCTTTCCTGCTGACCACTTCCCAAGGGTGTGTAGGGAGCTGGGAGCCACCCTTGAGCTGGGCTCAAGATGGCCAACTGTCCTACCAAGTCGCCCAACCCCTCCATCCCTGACTCATCATCAAAGCCACATTTGTGGGTGTGGTAGTGCTGGCTCCAGGGCTACCTTCCAGGTACAATTCCCAGGCTCTGTTGCTTGCTAGCCACATGACCTGGAATGAATTACTTCATCTCTCTGTGTCTGTTTCATCCGATACGAATGGGAAATAAAAATATTATCAACTTGATAAGGTTGTTGTGAGGAATAAGAGAGCCAGTGCCAAGCTTTTCAATCTGCAGGTCATTTACCATATGTTGATTATAAAATCAAGTTAGTGACCAGCATTTAACATAACTATGTGGCCAGCATTTAACATAACTATGTGGAAACAAGAGCATGCTTCACTTTGGGACAGGGGGTGGTACACACAGCTATATGTGTATGTGGCATAAACTGCTCTGTGAGGACCCACTGTGGGCTTGGGAGATGTTTGCAGAATTAACAGGCCAAGGTGAGGAGAAGACATGCACTCAAACCTGAGAGCAGAAGCATGTGCATGTGGGCCAGTATGCTCCCCAGGTGAGTAAACCATTCTGTTAGGAAAGAAAACATGGACAACAGGGGGCCAAGCATGACAGGACCCAGGTGTCCTGGACAGACTGCCATGTGCATGTGGCAGGGAATGCTAGGAGAGAGAGCATGGGGAGGAGCTGGCATCACATACCAAAGGTCTTAAAAGCCATGGTTAGCTTGTGAACTTGACCCTAGAAAATGGGAATTTAAAGCAAGAGGATGATTGATTTAACAGATGTCTATTGAGTGCCTGCTGTGGGGAAGATTTATATTTTAAAAAGTTGACTGTGAGAGCAGTTTAGGGGGTCAAGAGCTGGTGGCAACACCAGAGACAGGAGGCTCTACCAAGAGGCTAATTCTATAGTCCTAACAAGAGATATTAAGGATAGAGGTCAGAAAGTCTGGAGAAGGAAGAAACAGGTACAGCTTCTGCACATGGAGCTAGATGGTCCCCAACACCCAGGGGAGGATGGCAGCTATGACCTTGCACACAGGTTGGGGGAAAGAGCAGACCATTGAAGACACAGAGGAATTCTACAGGCCCCCAAAGCACAGATGCCATATAGCCAAGTGGATAAACCAATGGACATGAATCAGACAACCTGATGACCTTGGTACATTACTCAACCCCCTGCACTTCCAATTTATAAAATCGTGCCCAAAAGAGTACTTAGCTCATAGAAGTGTTATGAGATTGAAAGCTAATAATGGTAAAAGCCTTCCACTGTGCCTGGCTTAGAGCCAGAGCTTGCACTAGGATGTTTGCTGACATCTCTCTTACATCACAGACATGCCTGGAGAAGGCACTGGCAGACAGCCTGTGAAGGAACCAACTTCCAGTCACTCAGACACAAGTCAGGGAAACTCGGCTGACTTTGTAGTGCCCCTGCACCCTCCAGGCCTATGTTCATAACTTAGGCCTTGGAGTGGCTGGCACAGTACATGGGCCCTGCATGGTTAGTCCTCTCAGCAGATGGGGCCTCCTCACCATCCACACCTGGGACCCCTCTGAGAGAATCTGTTTTCAGAGGCTTCAAAATAATCTTGAACCTATGGCCACATTACATAAGCACAGAGGATTTCCACGATTTTTAGTAAAGATTGTCAACGCATCCCCATTAAGAACAATTTGCTTCCAAACAAGCATCTCCCTTGGATTTGCACTAAGCCCATGTGCAGAGAGTATGATGGTACTGGGGACTGATGCATTCGAGTATACTACAATCCTGTGTAGCATGCATCTGCAGGGGACATCCTTTTAGGATGGTCATCTCCCCTCCCTCCATGCTGCTTTCCAAGATTTCCATGCCCCAAACTTACACTTTTCAAGTGTTTCCTTTCCAGATCAAGAAAAACCTCCAAAACCAAAAGAGATGCCCAGCAGCCTTCATCTATCATCTTGGCTTTCCCAACAGAGCCAACCCAGACTGTAAAATGCAGTTTCCCTTAAATATGTTTTTTGCCTGCCGAACTAGTCAATCAGGGGAGTTTTTCAGTGAGGCTGCAGTGTTGATGTGCCTTAGAGCAAATCTGTTTCCTGTCTTCTTGCAGGATATATCTGGGATATTTTTCAGGAACACTTCAGTTTTTTTCTAAGTGCCCCTTTGTCCAATGCAGGCTCAACAAAATTTTGGCACTATGAGGAAGCACTATTCTTTTCAAAAGTGATAAAAAGGCTTATATTTCCATTGCACAGACTTCTACTGGGTATGTTGTACACCCTGCTCCTTAAAACCCTCTCTACAAGGGTGCACAGTCTGGTAGAGGAAAGAGGTACATGAACACATCATTGCAATATTGTGTGAAAAGTACAGTAATAGATGCATGGTCTTAGCACAAAGGAGAGAGATTATTTTTATTTGGGGGTGAGTGGGACCAAGAGGCTTGATTTGATCACAAAAGATGAGTAGGGGTCATGTCGGCAGACAGGAAGGGGTAAAATTAACAACCACATAAACTTACTTCACAAAGAATGCCATTACATCAATACCAAACCCTGTGAGGCACCGTCAACACACCCATTTTATAGATGTGTGACAAGGTTTGGAGAAGTTAAATAACTTGAATAAGATCAGAGAGTTAAAAACTTGAGAAGCCGGTTCAACTCGGTATGCTTTTTCAAATGACAGAACCTAGATCCCAAGCATTAAGTAAATTTGCATTAGGTTAGACAAGTAGAAGATGATGGAATCAGGGATCAAATCTGGGTATCAAATTGAGAACATGGAGGTAGATGGATTATAGAGGCCCTTTTGAGCCAAGCTAAAGAATTTGGACTCTCTGTCATTGATGATGAAGAGGCTCTGAAGGGTTTAAATTGGTGTGGCAATTTCAAATACACTCTAATTTATCCTGCCCAATTAGTAAAAACCACAAATTCTAGTAGTGAAAAAGTAACAAATTTTTAGCTGGGCATGTCCAGGGCAGTTATTTTATTTAGTGTTGTTATTTATTTAATGATGATATTCTATTTAATGAGAATTCCTACACCTCATGAAAAAAAGACAAACAATCTCATAGAAAAATGGTGAAAGAAAGTAATAGGCAATTTACAAAACAAAAATACAAATGGCCAATAAACATATAAAAAGGTACTTGGCCAATTAAAACAATTACACAGTTAAAACAATAACAAATTCTCCCATCGGATTAACAAAAGAAATTAAGACAGAAAAGAGAAAGTGTTGGCAAGGGTGTTGGGAATCATGTCCTCTCATACACTGCTTGCAGGAGTATACATTCATGCAGACATTTTGAAGGACAAATTGGGAATTCCTTTTAAATTAAAAATGCGCATATCTCTGGGATCTACCAAGTTGTTGATGTATCTCCTGAGGAAGCACTTCCACACAAACACAAGGAGACTCATTGCAACAACCTCACACCTAAAAATGAAAAATAACCTAAATGTTCATCATAGAGAAATAACTGCAAACACTGCAGTATGTTCATAACAAAAAACAGTATGCAGTAGCTAAGAAAATCAATCTATTTCTATATAAACTAAAGTCTATATATTGTTGAGTGGAAAAAGAGAGACTACAGAATGATACATATATAATAACATTTATGTTTAATATACTTATTTAAACACAAAGGCTGTTGCACTTTATATGGGTTTGTAGGTATGTATGGAAAATGGTTTAGAAAGGGCTTGGAAAATTCAGATAAAAACAGTAAGAGTGGTAGTTTCTGAAAGGTAGGAGAGGGGACCAGGGTTTGGAGCCATGAATAAACATTCATAATATTCTAATTTCTATAAGTATCTCTTTAAACAATTTCTATTATGTGTTACATGATTAATTTTCATGTTAATGAATGTAGAAATAAAATTTAAAGCCACTGACACATCAATTCACATGCAAAATGCTATGGCCACTGCTCTGCAGAATGCATAACAAGCAAAATCTTGTTACTAGACACACAAAGACAGATTTTGCCTTCAAGGAACTCTCAGGCTGGTATGGGGGAACAGGTGCAACACCATGTATGATAAATTTCTGAAGAGGGGTCGAAAATGAAAAGGGATTCATGTGAAGGGGGAGGGGAAGTTGTTCACAATACTTCAGGAATCAGAGAATGTGATCATATGACAACTAAGAGAGGCAAAGCTGGGCTTGGGCTGAGAGAACTTCAGGTTCAAAGGTACAGAGGTGGGAGTTCCTGGGGCCTGTTAGGGAATGAGAAGGACAGGAAAGGTGGGGGCACACTATGGAAAGCCACAATTCTAGATGAAGAAACTAGATGCCAGTCCCAGGAAGCAGGAAGTCCTGCCACATCTGTAGCATGTAGAAACTTGCTTGAAACTTTATAGAGGAAAGAAGTTTGGCATACATGCAGGGGGTGGGTTGGCTGGGTCAGGAAACAAGGGATGAGTTGGGAGGTGATTGCCCCAATGTGGGAGAAGATTGGGGTTAGGGGAAAATTAGGGAGCAGGAATGTTCTCAATGGAAGAGATTGATGAACCTGAGAGACTCATTAGGTTGGGATGGGAAGTGAGCAGAGGGAGCAGAAACTAAGATTTTGAGGCCCTGTTGCCTGCCACCCAATGATTCACAGGAAGTGTTGGGAGTCAGAAGGAAAACTGGTAGGGTCAGCCCCTTCTCTGGGAGCTGTAGAAACTCCAAGGCTCTCCAACAGTGCAGGAGCCGCAGTCCTTTTCTCCTCCCATTGCAATTCAGCTACACTGTGTACAGGCAGGTCTGGGCTCTGAGGACGAGCTGGCCAAGGGCAGGCAGGCAGGCACGTAGTCCTTCTGGCTTTGAGCCACCAGACTCCCAGGCTTCCGGGAAAGGCAGACGGGGTTGCTCTGTTCCTTTGGATCTGAGAATATGTGGCTGGGGAAGCCTAAATTAATTAAGAGATGCTGAGGCCCTGAGGTCCTCCCAAAGAAGCTCACAGGGTGGGCAGTGAGCGAGGCCAGGGTAAACTATACTCCTTGTTCCAGTATTGGAATCCAAAGAGGGTCATGAGCTTCATTGGAACTAAGCCTGCACTTAAATGCTTTCAGGGAGACAAATAAATAATAAATCAGGAACAGGTGCCCCGCCCACACACTGCCACCACCACTATCAACTTGTTTCTCCACAGAAACATGGTCATTTCAAGTCTCGGGGACCAGATTTCTCAATGAAATAACAATTGGCAAGGCCCTGGAATTAACTGGGCCCATGACCTTCTCAGAAAATAGTCCAGAATGGGCTGATTCCTTCTTCCAAAGTAGCACCCCACCATGATTTCCCCCCAAACCCTCCTCCACAAGACGCCAAGCCTCGCCCAGCCACAGATGTAGGAAGGCTATCCTGCCACCCTCTCTCCAAGATCCCATACTCCAGGACTCCCTGAGTACACCATAACAAGCTCCACTTACTTGGACACTAGCCTAGTGTGAAAAAGACTTTATCCTAGCGAATTGAAATCACAATAGTATTCAACGGATAGAGTGGAAGGTTGTCAGCCAGCAATCACCAAGCTGTCTCTATTCATGGAAAACCATAATAATTAGCTCCTTCAAAGTGTCGGGCATTGAGCCTTTCAAACTTTCAAGTAAGTCATCTCATATTCTTCAGCCATTCTTGAGCAGGACAGCATGGTGGCTGAAAGCTGAATGCTGGAGCCAGATAGCCTGCATTTGAATCCTGTCTCCACCACTTATGAGCTGTCTAACCACGTTATACCTCGGCATCCTTGCCTGTGAAAAGATAATAGAAAAGTTGGTAATGAGTTAATGTTCAGAAAATGCTTAGAGCTGTGCCTGGCACATTATAAACCCTTACATGTGTCTAACAAATCAATTCCTCCCTTTACTCAATCAGTTGACATTGAGTACTAGATAGGTACTCTAGCTAAGAAGAGAGAGGAAAATATGTTTCCATTTTCTCCGATAGAATTGGATGGGAAATTCTCTTGTTCCTGTAAGTTATGCTTAGGAAAAGGAGTCTCCAGGAACTTCTGTTGAAGAAGCCACAAGTGCAAGAAGACTGAGGGGCGGGCCCTTGTGGGAAGCTGGTTGGCAAGTGGTTAAGTCAAGGCCAGCACCCTGGACAGCTCCACGAAGTCCTGCTCAGGAAGTCTTGCCAAGGCACAGGCCCGAGCCTTTTGCTGAGGCACAGGGTCTTTATGTCCCTACAACTCCTACACTCTAGTTCTTGGGGCTGCTGAGGGACAGGTTGGATGGGCTGCATTCTGAGCTTGAAGTTGGAGGGTGAAGGAGCTTAGCGTCCTGGAGCCTCCTTAGGGCACCAGACCAGGACCTTCCATCTCACATGGATCTTCATCTGCCCCTCTCCCCTACACTGCCAGGATGTGACCAGCTTGCAGATGAAGTAGCAGAAGCACAATGAGGCACAGGGAATAGGAAGGCAATGAGAAGACCACAAGAAAGGTCCCACAGCCTGGGTTTAAATCCAGGCTCTACTGCTGGGATCTTGGGCAAGTGACCCTATTTTTCTATACCTAGCTTCCTCATAAGTAAGTCAGAGAAAATAACACCTACACTGCACCAAAACTCAATGAGAAATAAAGCAGCACACACAACACCCCTGGCACAGAGTGTTTAATAAATGAGTGTTTCCTGCCATTGGGGAACAGAGGACTGGAGAGTTAGAAATGAACCCAGAGACAGCTTGGCTTCATGCTCAAGAATAGCCATGAACTATGCAGGCCAGAGGACTTGGAGAAGGGCTCTGTACCTTGAAGGCCCTGGAAAGTGTCTCTTCTCTAAGGTTCCATTAAGTTCTAAGTTCTTCTGCTACTAGACAGGAAACTTCTGTTTTAAATCCCCCCTTTTATTCTAACAAGACAAACAATATACACATAAATAATAATTGTTCTGTAGGTTAGAAGACTGCCTCTTTAAAAGACTCATAATTGGAGAGTCAGAAAAGGCCAGAAGTTTCAAACTCAAAAGACTGGAGAGCCAGACAAATGACAAATGTGCAAAGCCAGCTGGAAGGAGTTTGCAATGAGCTGGAGAGTATGTGTGTGTAGTGACTAAAGACCTTCAAATAAAAATTAAAATAATTTTCTCACCCCAACAAAGCCCTTCTACAGCATCCATTTCTGCAGCATCCAAGAGCTGCAGTGAGAGAGCTCTCTCCTAACTCCTTACTTAACAGAGTCCAAGACTAGAGCCCAGGGAGAGGTTGTGGCTTGCCTAAAGTCATCCAGAGCCAGGTCTGCCCCCATACTGGGGCTCTTTCCCTCCTTCAAACAGAGGGTAGTTTGGTCACTGCAGAGCAAGTGCTGGCAGCTCCTTAAGTGGAAGAATTTCTGCCTGGGTGAGTGGAGAGATTAGATAACAGGTAGCAGGCTGCTGCTGCCTCTTACCCTGATGCCTGGTCTCCATTACCTCGTCCCACAGCCATCTCAGGGACAGAAGCCAACTTTCCAATGCCCTCAGGCCTTCCCTCCAGCCTGTACAGAAGCCTAGACTCACAATACCCATCCAACAAGAGGGACTAGCCATGAAGCCAGGATGCCCCTGTACCTTTTATCTGCTCTTCACAAGACCCACAACTGTGAAATGAAGATAAAGCAGTACATTTTACAGATGATAATAATAACAATAGCAAACACATCGCTCTTACTATATGCCAAGCACCCTAAGCAGTAGGTACTATTATTTACACTGGTTTACAAAGAAACTGAGAAACAGAGTGGTGAAGTAATTCCCAGGCACCCCAACTAGTAAGTGACAAAGCTAAGAGCCATCTGTCTCTAAAACCTAAATTCTTCGCACTGCATCACAACATGAGAAGCATGGTAGGGAAAGAAGCTGGACCTAATGCTAGTTTGCCTTTGAGGCCAGGAGGAGGAAAGAATCCTCTCTGATGAAGAAAGAATCCTCTCTGACTGGAAGAGAGAGATGGAACTGTAATCTCAGTAACACAAGATCCCAACCTCAGCTGCCTGAGAGCCTCTCTCTTGCCCACCCACGGACCAGAATGCTGACTCCATGTGCCATCCAGGGTGAACGCTCTTTGGATGATGCACGGGGTCCAGCGCACAGCCAGGGCGGCTCATCCAGTCTGCTGAGAAGGGCGTCTCCGACAGTGTGGTCCTTTAGGGAGGTGAACCTCCCTTAAGTCTCTAATGAGAGCAGAGCCGCTGGGTCCTGCCTGGAGGATTGGGCACAGCACCTACAAGGGCCTTCTTAGAGTCCCAAGACAGGGCCCTGTCCACGTCACTCCTGGAGCCCACCTGGGACTTGGAAGCAGCTCTGGGGATTGGGGGATGGCGTGGGGGATAGGGATGGGGCGGGCCTCGCAGGAAAGAAGTAAGGGTTTCCTCTGGTGCGTTTCAGGGCTTGAGAGGAGTTGGGAGTGGGAGGGGGGAGTGAGGAGGAGGGAAGAGAAAAGAGGCGGAGCTGGGGTCCTGGACAGTTAAAGAGAAAAGGGGAAGTACTGGCTGAGAGAGAGTGGCGAGGTAGTGTAGGAGGGCGGGAGAGGCAGGGCTGATATTCTGGGCCCTGGTGGGAGCAAAGAGACTTTTCCCCCTCGTTCCCGAGATGCTCTTAGGAATTCTCTGCTATGACATTCTCCCCTTGGGCTGGAAAGTCGGAGCCCGGCCCAGCAGTCTCTGCGCTTCCCCCTCCCTTCCCAGGGGTGGAAGGGGCCAAGAGGCGGGGCCAGGGGAAGGGATGGGGGATCTGTACCCTGCGCCCCTCCAGTTACCGCCCTACAATCCAGTTTCTAGAACTGATGGGCACTGTCGCGGCTCACCTCGGGGGCATCTTGCCTGCTGTGCGCCAAGATCCAGGCTGAGACGGAGATCTGGAGCCCCCGGCGCCCCCCTCTCTCCCGCTGGGCGGGGAAAAAGCAGCCGCTGCGCGCCCCCTCAAGGGGGGAGAAAAGCGGGCTCTGGCCCCACAGGTCCTAACGGGGGGTTGGGTGGGCAGAAAGCCTACTCCTCGAGCGGAGCACCCATCATCCTCAGGAGCTTGGCTGGGACTCTTTCTGCACCAAGACCCCTTTCTGGGGCTTTCAGCCCTGGCGCTTCTGGTAAGGGGACCCCCGCTCGGCTGCGCTCCGCCCCTGTCCCCCGCCCCGCCAACGTCGTATTAGCATGAGCTACGCAAGTGGCCGGGGCACCACTCGGGGGCCGAGACTCACCGCGTCACAGCCCCGAGTGAAAAGAAAAAAAAGAGGAGGAGGAGGAGGAGGCAAGAGCCGGTGCGAGGGGAGGGGAAAGCGGCAGCTGGGCGAGCAGCCGGCGGCGGGCGGCAGCAGCATGCCCCTCGGCCGGTGCGGGCGGCCTCTCAGCGCAGCGGGGGCGGCTCTGGGCACTCCTGAGGCGCAGCGCACTCAGACTCTGGCCCAGACCCCTCGGCACTCCCGCTTTCCCTGACCACCCCTGAGGCCAGCGGCAGAGGGTCCTCGGCTCCGCAACGAACAGCGGCGGCGCCTCCGGGACAGGGTCTTGCCTTTCCCAGGACGCAGGCCATGATCCCTGCAGCCACCTGAAGCACAGGGGGCGCTGCGCGGACCGCGCCCCCGAACTTCTGTGCCCTCGTCGCTGCACTGCAGGGCGCCCTCGCCCACCCCCAGCGGAGGTATCTTTGGAAAAGCGGCCGGGTGGGGGTAATGGAACCAGCAGGCCAGGCCCGGGAGGCAGCCACCAAGCTGTCGGAGGCGGTGGGCGCGGCGCTCCAGGAGCCCGGCGGCAGCGGCGCCTGTTGCTGGTCATCGTGTGCGTGGCGCTCTTCCTGGACAACATGCTGTACATGGTCATCGTGCCCATCGTGCCCGACTACATAGCCCACATGCGCGGCGGCAGCGAGAGCCCCACTCCGACCCCGAAGTGTGGCTATCCACCATGCTGTCGCCTATTCCAGCCAATGTCAGTGCCAACATGGTCAACAGCTCAGAGTCCCCGACGGCTGCGTGGCCTGCCGGGTCTGCTCTGAGGCCCCGCTACCCCACTGAAAGCGAGGACGTGAAGATTGGGGTGCTGTTTGCCTCCAAGGCCATCCTGCAGCTACTGGTGAACCCCCTGAGTGGGCCCTTCATCGACCGCATGAGCTACGACGTGCCGCTGTTCATCGGCCTGGGCGTCATGTTCGCCTCCACGGTGCTGTTTGCCTTCGCGGAGGACTACGCCACGCTTTTTGCTGCGCGCAGCCTCCAAGGCCTGGGCTCGGCCTTCGCGGATACGTCCGGCATTGCCATGATCGCCGACAAATATCCTGAGGAACCTGAGCGCAGTCGAGCGTTGGGCGTGGCGCTAGCCTTCATCAGCTTCGGAAGCCTAGTGGCACCCCCCTTCGGGGCATCCTCTACGAGTTCGCAGGCAAGCGCGTGCCTTTTCTGGTGCTCGCCGCTGTGTCGCTGTTCGACGCGCTGTTGCTGTTGGCGGTAGCCAAGCCCTTTTCTGCAGCGGCTCGGGCCCGGGCCAACCTGCCGGTGGGCACGCCCATCTACCGCCTCATGCTGGACCCCTACATCGCTGTGGTAGCCGGCGCGCTCACCACTTGCAACATCCCGCTCGCCTTCCTCGAGCCCACCATCGCCACGTGGATGAAGCACACGATGGCAGCATCTGAGTGGGAGATGGGCATGGCCTGGCTGCCGGCCTTCGTGCCACACGTGCTGGGCGTCTACCTCACTGTGCGCCTGGCGGCGCGCTACCCACACCTGCAGTGGCTCTATGGCGCTCTCGGGCTGGCAGTGATTGGCGCCAGCTCGTGCGTGGTGCCCGCCTGCCGCTCCTTCACACCACTAGTGGTCTCGCTCTGCGGCCTCTGCTTCGGCATTGCGCTGGTCGACACGGCCCTACTGCCCACGCTCGCCTTTCTCGTGGACGTACGCCACGTCTCCGTCTACGGCAGCGTCTACGCCATTGCCGATATCTCCTATTCCGTGGCCTATGCGCTCGGGCCCATAGTGGCGGGCCACATCGTGCACTCGCTCGGCTTTGCGCAGCTTAGCCTTGGCATGGGCCTGGCAAATCTACTCTACGCTCCTGTCTTGCTGCTGCTGCGCAAAGTGGGCCTCCTGACGCGTTCCCGCTCCGAGCGCGAAGTGCTGCTGGATGAACCACCACAGGGTCTGTACGATGCCATGCGCCTGCGTGAACGGCCTGTGTCCGACCCAGACGGCACGCCTCGCAGCCCGCCCGGTCCATTTGACGAGTGCGAGGATGACTATAACGACTACTACACCCGCAGCTAACAGCCCCGCTCCTCTTCCAGGCCACGCACCCACCCCTTGAGTCAAGGCTGCTGCTCTGTGAGAGCATTATCCGGCACAGGTTCAGGGCCTAAACCTGCAGGGAGTACCCTAGCGCCAGCCCCAATCTGAACTTCCCCTGCCCTGGTCCCCTAGCCATGACCCTTTCTGTGTCCCTCTCCCTTTCGTCCATGGGGCATGGAGCACGGAGGCATGCAAAAGGATGTGCTTCTGGCACAGAATAAGAGGGTCAAGGGCTTCTACTTCGGGGCCACCATGTGTAAAGCTGTGCGTCTGACTGTCCCCCTTTTCGTTCCTCCAAGTGCCAACTTTGCCCGCTGCACAGCGGTGTCCCCAGTCCGAATCAATAAACCATATATATCCGATCCCACGTCTCTTTACTGATGGGGAGTGGGCGGCCAGGTCAGGGCCAGAACGGAAGGGAAGGTGTGTTGGGTCTAACCCTAATCCAGGTCTCAGCCCGGCGGGCACGCGGGGAGTCTGTGGCTTTTTTGCTACTTAGAAAGGAAAATTCGTACAGAAGAAGCAAACCCAACAAGGTCTCTCACCTACAGACACCCTACCACAAATGACTCCCTCAGCCCGCGACAGCCCCGCCCTCGCAGGCCCAGCTCTGCGCCCAGGCGCCGCCTTGGGGAGCCTGCAGACCCGCTCCCTCAGGGTCCGTAGGCCCCACCCCTTGAGGACACGCCCTGCATTAAACACAGAGCTCTGAGACTCCAGGGCTGGGCTTCCATTGAATTCCGGCATCCATGCTCCAAAAAGGAGAAGGAGCCAAGCTGTTCTGGGCGAGGTCCGATCTCTAGAAATATGCGTGTGTGACCTGTGTTCGTTAGAGAACCAGGCTCCATCCTACGTGGAGTCGAGGAACAGTCGTTGGTGTGTCTGCTGCTTCCCTGCCTTATGGGTCAGAGTCCAGACTGGAGAGGGTGCGAGTGCGGGAGCTGGTGCCAATCCTCCACCCCACCCCTTCCCACTTCTACACCTTCCTGAGTGGAAGCAGCCGCCCAGGGCCGTCAGAGACGTCTCCTCACTTTGAGTGCGGGTCCTCAGAAGACCCAGGCCCGCTTCTGTGTGCCACTCCCAGTCCTGGAGCCTGTGGCCTGCTGAAGGCCGCAGAGTCCTCCCATTCCGGCGTTCGGTAAAGGCGGCTCGGTTGAGGAATACCTGAGTTAGACAGCGCCTGAGGGGATCTGCATGGCTGGTGTGTGTGCGTCTGTCCTTGGTCTGCATGTGAGTAGTCTCTTGTGTGTTTGTCTGGACAGGGTCTGTCTTTGTGAGTCTGTCTGTATGTGTTCGTGTGTAAGGATCTATGTGTGGGCTGGGGGAGGAGTGCTTTGTCTAGGAGGAGTGTCTGCCTCTGGCTGGTGTATCTAAGCATCCCGCAAGCTGCATCTCTCCCCACCCCCAACAGTGCTAACAGAGGTGGAAATAAAAAGGAGGGAGGACCCGCAGTGAATAACAAAGAGGTGTTATTATTATTATTATTATTAATTTTGAAAGGAGTTGTAGTAGGGTTTGAGCCTGACCTAGACGGTGCGGAGGGTACAGATCCCCCAGATTCAACTCTACCCAGCGTTCTGCAGATGCGGATGCGGCTAGGATAATGGACTTGGAGAGCGCGGGGATTAGGGACTGCTGGGCTGGGGGGCAATGGGCATGAGTGGGCAATGTTCTGCACGCCCTTCTCGGTCCTGGATTCTGCTGCCCTTGTGTGAACTGGTCCGAGCGAGGACAGTGGACCTAGAGGTGGGATCCCAGAAGGCGCCGGGAAATGGCGGGGCGGGGGGTGGGGGGAGTGGCGAGGGAAATAGAGGACATAGAAGGAGAGAGACCGGGGTGGGGCTGGAGAAGGGAGGAAAAGAAAGGAGGGGAGGGAGGAGGAACAGGAGGAGGAGAGGGCAGGCGCGGCCAGCTCGTTGGCAGCTAGTCGCGAGCCCGCGGGGACGCGGCAACGTCGTCGGAGGCTCTACCACCTACAGAAGCGGCAGCTCGTACCCCCGCTCTGCTGACGTGCCCCCAGATCTCTTCCAGCTCGCACTCCCGCCCCGAGTCCGTGAGGTGCAGCGGCGGCCAAGGCGCAGAGCCGAGCAGAGCAGGTGAGAAGGGCTGGGCTGGCAGCGCGCAGCAAGGGAGTAAAAGCTCAGGGACCGGAGGGAGACTCTGTTCCGAGAGCGCGCCGGGACCAGAGGTCCCAGGACCTGCGGAGTTCTCCAAGTCCTAAACGGCAGCGGCCGTCGGGGGACCGCCAGGAGGTTGAGGAATCCAGCGGCTCTAGTGCTTCCTCACCGAGAGCGGGGACAGCGAGTAGGGGAGCTGGACAATAAGATGTTAGAGAGGAAATGCTTGGTTTGACCATCAGGACTCCGCGGCTCCACATGAATGTCCTCACTTCTCCTGGCCCTCCATATGCTGTGTGCCAAGGTGCAGACCTTCTGTGCCCAGTCGGAAGGTCCGCAGGTCTCACCCCGCCCCCACCACCACTCGGAAGTGCGGGCGCGTGCTCGCCTCTCCTACTCTAGAAGAGGAGATGGGATCTGGCGCCGCCGGCAAGTATGAGCCTGGTCGAAGAGAGTCCCTGGAGCGCGTTGAAAGCCTGTGGTGCAGGGCAGAGCTGAGACTGGGTCTCTAGGGCAGAACAGAGATCTCTGCGTGAAGCTTTTGGAAGCCAGGCTGGTCTGGACAGCATCAAACAGATAGACTGAACCCATTGGCACATACACCCTCTGGGCACCAAGGGCCAAGGAGAAAGAGCACCTGGAGTAAGGGCCCGGCCCTCCCCTTTACCCCCTAGGGAATCGTTCTGCTTAGCTCTCCTTCCACTCTCCCAGATGGTGGGATCTCTGAGGTTTGACTAGTATCTTCTTGCTATGGCGCTGGCCTAGGACCATAGCAAGAGAAGGCATGAGTCACCCTGTGTCTAAGGCTCTTACCAAGTTAACCCTTCTTGGTCCCCTCAAAACCCTGCCACGCCGTTGGTAGACCCTCACCTGAATACTGCCACTTCTGCATTGAATAGATGCAGGCCCTACACTTCATGGCACTGTTGGGTCTGGGGACCACCTAGTCCAGAGGCTCTCATTTAGTGTCTGCAAAGACTCCATATTCTCTGCCCAACACTTCCAAGCAGCCCCAGGCTTCTCCACCCCTGTGCTGGGCTCATCCATCTTTCTGGATGTTCTGTACTTGGGTCAGCTATGCTCACACCCAGCCCCAACCTGGACTGTGCCTGCCTGGGGTGAGGATGTGGTGAGGGGTGGAATGGGCTAAGCATCAGCTTTAAATAAGGGGTGAGTGGGTGGAAAGAATGTGTGTTTCTCTACAGGCTTACGCTTAGCTTAGAAGGCTATCTGAGGGTAGAGGTTGAGCCCCGCTAGCTTTAAAAACAGACCTTTGTCTCTCTTTGTCTGGCTTACTTCTACTGCTCCTTCAAAATTAATTCACCAGTCTCCAAGCTGAGTTAGGTGGTTCCTAGGGGCCTGGGCTGCCCACCTTTCTTGTATCACTTCCCTCAGCATTCCCATGCCACCTACACTGGGAATCTGCAGACCAGAGACTGCCTAAGTCACAGCTTGTCCAGCAGGCTTCAGGGTCCTCCCTGCCTTGACCACAAGGTAGGCTCCCAATCAACACAGACAGCCTCCTGGAGCCCAGGGCCTTGGCGAGCCTTGTATTCATTCAGGCATGTATTCATTCAGACACGCATTCATGTTTGCATGCATTTTCTTACTCAGCTCAGCAACACACATCCTACTCCATGCCAGGCACCAGTTAGGTCCCAGAGATGAAGCATTGAACATGACTGATATGGTCTTGCCTTGAAGAAGCTCACAGTCTAGTGGGAAAGAGGTTTTAATCTTTAAACCACACATCTATTTAGTACCAGGCAAAAACAGAGCAAGTACTCTGCCAATGACTCCTTGTGGATCTGAAGTGGGCAAGGATCTGGAGCCCCGCTCCCTCCCACTTGACCCTGAGTTGGTCAATTGGGCCTGGGCAACAGCAGTCTGGTAGAGCAGGTACCAGCTGGAGGGTCACTTCAGGCCCCATCTTCTGCTATTTGGGGCCTCAGAGAGGACACTGTGGTCAGAGATGGCTGATCTGGAGGCCAGGAGATTGAGACCAGACCTACAATGAGACTTGTGTACACTACTGTCCAGCTCTGGCCTCCTCCAGGGTGTGAGTGGGTGTCAGGCTATGGAAGGTGAAGGACTCATGAGCAGGTCTACATGGCTGTTGTGCTAATGCCTTCCTATTTCTTGGTCCTTAGGTCGCACTTCTGCTTTCTCAACCAGTAGTCACCAAGATGCCTATCCTGGAAAAAGCTCCCCATAAGATGGCAGCAAAAACTCCCAGCAGTGAGGAGGAAACTGTGAGTTACTTTTGGAGCCCTCTCTCTCATCCTTGCTCTCCCCTCTCACATGCCCTTTCTTTCAGAACAGTCTTGAGTGAGACCGGCCCTAGCACTTGCCCGGCCCCTAGCCTTGAACTCTCCTGGGCATGAATGAGGTCCAGGCTGAAGTCCTGCCATGACCCTGTTGAGGAGCCTGGGATGGCCTAGGTGTGGGGCTCGAAGTAACTTCAGGGGGTGCTAGTTTGGAATACTGACAACCACACTTCCTAACCCCCAAGGTCAGGGAGAGCCCTTGACCTGGGCCAAATACTCTTTTTATCTCCCAGAACTTCTCCCTACCCCAAGTTCCACTCTCAATAGTTTTGAGCTTAGTGGAGTTGCCTTAGGTAAGGCTGAATTCTCTACTCTAAGCCTTGTTGCACCTGAGCTGTTGTCTGTAGTTTAGCCCTGGAGCCTTAGGCACCATCTTTCCCACTGATTTGAGACAAACCACTCCTCCCTGAGCAGTCATTTTCTCTCCTACCCCGCTCACCTTCCAGGGTGATAGAGCAACACATCTGACTTCCAGGATGTTGCACATTGCCACACTTGTCTTCTTGACACCTCCTTGACACCTTCCACCCCCAGGCTTCATTTGAAACCCTGATCAGAACTTTCTGACTTCTCTCGTGAAGTTGTTCATCACATTGTCCTGTCCATTGAAGCCGACAACACTTCTGTTGCTCCATGACGAGTCCCTCCCTTTGGACGGTGGCCACCTTGAGAGCAAGCCCTGTCTCTCTATCAAAACTAAGTACAGCACAGAGCCTGGATCACATGCACTGCTTTCAGAACAGGAAATGTGTATTGATCTGAGACTCCAGGGTCCAAGGACCTTCATTAGTATAAGTCCCTGCTTCTGTCCTTATTGTGGGCCAAAAGTCTATGAGAGTCTGGGAGGAGCCCCGAGAGGCTGAGACATCTGACTTTGTTCCTTTTTACCCATTACCAAATCCCCATAACCCAGGCTGAGTCCCAGGGCAGAGTCAGAGGTGGCTTGTTTCTAGCAGGGGCTCCAGCCAGACCTGCTGGTACTCTTGTCAATGCCATGAGCTGCACTGAGCTTTCTGTAGATGCTTGCCCACTCGCATACCACACAGATCCCCAGACTCCAAGAGAAAGGAGAGGGAACCAGAGGGGCTGGTTGGGGGACCTGGACCTGTCTCTTTGGGAGTGGGCTGGACAACCTGAAATGCTGCTCAGAGCCTTTGAGTGGTCCCCAGGGTAGGAGTAGCCCAGAGTTGACATTAACATCCTCCTCCCTCCCGCTAGGGCAGTGAACTTTGGACACAGGATCAGACATGTGGGGGACTTCCATTCACTCATCAGCACATGTTCATCTCAGTCCATCTGCCCAGGGTGGAGGTGGAGGCTCTAGCCTGTACAGCAGCAGGAGCACTGCAGAGGCAAGCTTTCAACAGGCCCCTTTACTCCACAGTCTCCCTGGAGTGGAAATTCACCACCCGCACCACCCCACAGAGGAAAAACCCCTGAAAGAAGGCAACCTGCTATCTGCCAACTTTGTAAAATTTAAGCAATAATATGAAAAGTCCTGGTTTCCAAAGAAATAAGAAAGAAAGAAAGAAAGAAAGAAAGAAAGAAAGAAAGAAAGAAAGAAAGGGGATATAAGAGAGAGAAAGAGAGAAAGGAGAGAATGGCCAAAGAATAAGGAGCCATTGGATGAAGACTGATTTCAGGTCCCAGCTCTGCCACCAAATTGCTGGGTGACGTTGGACTATCTCTTTATTCTCTCGGTCAAAGGTTTTCCATCTGTCAATAAGGTTAAGCCGTAAAATGGTTGAACATGTACATGAGATCCCTGATGAACACAGCAGGTAAACTGGGAAGCACAGGGCCCAGACAGGAAGGACATCAGTGAGAAGTTCTACTTAGACTCTCTCCATACTTTGGAGGACCCCAGAGATTAAGGGTTTCCTCTTAGGAATCCCTCTGCAGAGATAAGGACAGTAGCATCATAATATTTAATGATGTGCTTATCTGGGACCAGTTGTTTCTCTCTTAATCATCTTTGGGCCCCTATTAGGTAGAAATTGTTACTTATGTCCTATGGATGAGAAAGCTGAGACTTGGAAAGGTTAAGAGAGGAAGAACTTCCACTGCACTTTTTCTCTTCCCCTACACCTACATAGAGCAGAATGTTCCTCCTGGAGTTTCATAACTAGGAGAGATTTAATAAAGAACCCAGGGCATGAGTCACTTTCCCAGGAAACATCTTGCAGAATTCTGGTCATTAGGGCAAGCAATGAACTATGTCTTGCACTTTTTCCCCCTATAGAAATCTCTCCATTAGAGTCATACCTTTTGGGTCCATAGATCAATTGACCAGCAGTCAATATTAATAACAGGACTATTTCATCATAGATCCATTCATTATGGTTTATAATTACTTTTATATCCATGATCTCTATAACCCTCTGAGTGGTAGAGGTTGTTATATTACCCCCATCTGATGGGAGGAAACCAAGGCACAGAGATGCTTTGCTTAAGATCACACAGCCAGTCAGCAGCAGGGTCACAGCATGAACCCAGGTCTGTCTGGGTTCAACATCAATGTCTTTTCCTCTACACTTGTCCCCTCCTGAGGGCAGGGCTGAGGTATGAAAGAAAGCAAACAGGAAAATCTTAAATTCACAGTTCTGAGCTGACCCCTGGAAACAGATGAGTCCCAGGATAGGGAACAAAGATTGGGGAAGATGGAGGCAAACATTGGGCATCAATTTGGGGACAGGTATTGACTACACATAAGGACAGGCATAGCAAGTGCCTGTGAACCTTCTCTTCCAGGGGCTGCCCAAACTCCCAGTGCCCCCACTTCAGCAGACCTTGGCCACTTACCTGCGGTGCATGCAGCACCTGGTGCCCAAGGAGCAGTTCAAGAGGAGTCAGGCCATCGTGCAGCGATTTGGGGCACCTGGTGGCCTTGGAGAGACCCTGCAGCAGAAGCTGCTGGAGCAGCAGGAGAAGACAGAAAACTGGGTAAGAGTTACTGGGAGAAAGCTGACGGGGCAGGAAGGGATCCATGACTGGGAGGCGGGAGGCAGACATGGAGACAGAGGGATTTGGATGAAGGAGAGGTAAGTGAAAAAGATGCGGCAGATGGGGGACAGGAATTGAGGAGAGATGGGTGAGAGTAAGGAACAAAGGTAAGGAACAGACAAAATTGAGGTGGGAGGTAAAGATGGAGAGGGGGGGACAGATGGGAGAAACATATGGGGGACAAAGAAGGGCAAGGATGGGGCAGATGGGGACAAGGTTGGGGATAGATGGGTGACAGGTATGGGGCAGCAGAAGATAGAGATGAGGTCAGGAAAACAGAGAGGGGTGAAAGGCAGGAATGGAGGTCTCATAAGGATGGTCAGGGAACATGGATGAAGCACCAAACAACCAAGATGGAAACCTGGGATGGAGGAAAGGAGAGAGTATAGACCAAGGATGAAGGATAGGCATGTGTGTCGGAAGGCACATGATCCTAGCAGAAGGGCCTTAGAACTCAGTGCATGTTTGTGGAATGAATGAATGAATGAAAGAAATGCATGATCCAGTAAAGCATCCCAGTTGTCCCTCGGGCTGCCAGGAAGGGACTGGTACATTCCACAGGTGCCCTTGTTTGGAGGGGTGTACATGGTCCATAGGGTTAATGGCTCCCCTTTTGCACTCTCCCCCACAGGTGTCTGAGTACTGGCTGAATGATATGTATCTTAATAACCGCTTGGCCCTGCCTGTCAACTCCAGCCCAGCAGTGATCTTTGCCCAGCAGCACTTCCAGGACACCAATGATCAGCTAAGGTGAGGTCACTGTGCTCCTGGATTTGCATTTTGGGAGTCTGCCTTGGGGAGGGGTCCTGTACCCAGTACCAGGAAGAAAAGGCCAAAGCTTGTGCCTTGGTAGATCTTTCTGAGGCCCAATGGCCCTGTGACAGCAGCCGTCCAGGCTGTGGGGTCAGGAAGGAGGTTGTGTGTGAGGAACAAATACAAAGTCTTCCTCAGAATGTATTTATTTGAGATGAATGAGCACTAACAGACAGCGTAAGCCTCAAGATGTTCCCATTGCAGTCGGCCTGACTGAGGCGCTGGGGGTAGGTGAGTGCCCTCTGACCCTGCCAGTGCTTAAGCATGGGACTTGTCAGTGGGACACACTGCCCCAGGTGATCTGGGAGACCTCTGCTGCTCTCTAGCCCCCAGCTCTAAATAGAGGTTCCAATGGGGTGGAAATGGTTCCTTCCTGCAAGCCGCCTTCGCCAGATCCTGTGCCATCTGCTGAAATTTCAGAGCTCACTGAGCTACTGGACTGGCCTCTGGGCCCAATAATGACAATGGAGGGGCCACTTATGCAGGGGTGGGGCAGGGAGGAAGGTCTCTCTGCAGTCAGTAGTCACTCAGACCCAAATCCAGGTCTCTGGTTTTAAGACCTGAAGGAAGCATGACATGGGGATCTTTTATAGGGAGGAAAAGAACAAAAGGCAGGGCCCACCTTGCCTACGAATAAGGCTCAGCTATGTTTGGAAGACCCACACCCTCTCCTTCCTCACCTAGACCAGCCCAATCATCTGGGGCAGTCTTCCCCCTTTCCCTGGGAAAAACAAAGTTCATGAATGGGTGAATGACTTCTAAAAACAGTTATCAAAATTGCATCCTACTGAGCATTTTTCTTCTGATGCGATTAAGCCAGGGGTTGTCATCCATGAACAGTTAAGATGGCATGGTTCTATGGTATGGTCCTCTGGTGTCTTTTTTACTCTCAGCACCCACTTTCTTTTTCATTAGCATTTAGCCCTCTCCTGACTGCTCTGCGGCCTCTCCTGGTTTCCTCTCCTTCCTCCTCCTCATCATTCATCTTCCAGCTTCCTCTCCTCCCTGAAGTTCTCTTCATGGGAATACTTTTTAATCTAAAGCTTGTGAAGGACTACAGCATGGAGTGGGAGGGTGGCAGGTATCCCATCTGATTAGGACACCACAAAGACCTGGAATCTGGTGAGAGCAAACTGTAGAGGGAGAATGGAGGAAGGAAGTGGGGAGGGAGAAAAGGAAGGAAAGGGAGGGAGAGGAAGGTTGAAGGGAGGAAGCCTGGGCCCCTGAAAGGAGAGGCTAAGGTCTCATCTCTCTCTGCAGGTTTGCTGCCAATCTCATCTCCAGTGTACTCAACTACAAGGCCCTGCTGGACAGGTAGGACTGGGCCCAGCCTGAGAAGGGTAGTACCCTATTCCAGCACAGCCTGTTGATTCACCTGTCTCCATCCTGAACTAGACAAGGAGCTCCAGAAGGCAGGGACCTTGTCTTTTTTCAGCTCTGTGTTCCTGGTTCCTGGGTTCCTGTCACTGAGTAGGTAGAACCCCATCTACCTCCCAGCATCAGGATGACCTTCTCCCTAGCTGGCCCAGTCATTAACAGTTCCTTTTCCTGGGATAAAAGTACTGTCCTTCCTTGATATCTTTAAAATAATGCCCTTCCCCAATACCTTGTATGTATACACTTGTATGTGTATCAGGAATCTAGTGAACACATGAGAAGGTGGCGAACGGAGAGTTGCTGGAGAGAGGCATGGTGAGTCAGCCTTGCTACCTGCTACTCAAGGAGAATGGTCTCCTCAGTCTGAGCCTGTTTACTACAAAACACTACACTACAAAAGTGAATTATTAGAAAATCGTACAGAATATGAGACCACTTGTTTTATTATTAGAGTCAATGGACATAAAATTCCTCTGCTTGATTGATGCAAAAGTTTCTGAAAGCCCCCTCTGGATTTCCATGCTCACTCTGTCATATGTTGGTCATTGCAGTTCAGTTTAATACCTGCACTTGGAGCAGTAGGGGTGTGGGGTACTCACCTGGCCCACCTCAATGGGCCCCAGCTGTAGTCATGGCTGCCTCTAATCCTCAGGGCTCAGCTCACACGTCTGGTCATCAGTGAGATTGCTCCTGGCCACTCTTCCTTGTCACCCTGGCTCACTACCTGAAACCCTCCTGTCAACCAGTCTGCTGCTTGTTGTCTGTGCCCCACCTACATATCCCAGGACCTGTACCCTATTAGAGCAGGAAACTCATGTCTTGTTTGTCACTGTTTCCTCAGATCCCAGAATGGTGCCTGGCTCAGAGGAGTGCTCAAAAACATTTGTTGTCTGAAAGGGTGGAAGGAAGGAAGGGGGGAGGGATAGTGGAGGAGAAATAAGAGGAAGAGAAAGAGGAAAGAGAGAAAGAAAAGACACAAAACATGCTGAGACCATAGGAGAAAGTTTTCTGCCTTGAATTCAGAGGAGGCTTCTAGAAGAGGTGATGAAGGAGTAAGCTCTTGAAGTAGTAGAAGGTGTTTTTTAAACAGATTAGCTAAACACAGGGTGGGGGTGAAGGCATGCCAAGCAAAGATCAGTATGAGCAAAGGCACAGAGGGCTATAATGGCAAGATCTGCACTGTAGTGCTTGAGACCGGGTGAGGAAACCCTGAGGGTCTCCTTGGTCATGCAAATCAGTCACTATAGTACTTTAAAAAGTGGAGAGCCAAGGTCTTTGACTGCTATTGTATTGCAGTTCTAGTTTTTATGCCCCACTTTGCCTAATCAGGTTAGGGCTGGATGGTTAGTAGAACCAATTCTGATTCTCCACCTCTCTCCCCCTCCAGCCATTCCATCCCCACTGACTGTGCCAAAGGCCAGATGTCAGGGCAGCAGCTCTGTATGAAGCAATACTATGGGCTCTTCTCCTCCTACCGGCTCCCTGGCCGCACACAGGACACATTGGTGACCCAGAAAAGCAGTGTCATGCCCGAGCCAGAGCACATCATTGTGGCCTGTTGCAACCAGGTAAGCAGCCCCTTGCTGCTGTAGCCTCTTGGGCTTGGGAGGGCACACATGCGCTCATCCATTCCTGCTTTTCCAAGGGTACTCATAGTCCTCTCCCAGAGTCACACAGTGACCTTGGCCAGAGTGGCCCCAAAGTGGGACCTCCTGACTCCTAGTCAGTCCCATTTCTCTCTACTGGTTGGATTTTAAGAACGAGGAGAGTCATCTGGTGAGAACACTGTCCATGGGCTCCCATTCCATCTTTAACCAGGTCAAGTCAAAAGAGCTACCTGAATGGATGGGCTGAGGGTCGTTAATGAGACCCAGTATGGCCTCGGCCCCTCCACATGCAGTCACCCAGGCTGTGGCCTTCCTGGAGGCTATACACAGGCAGTCGGACAGCTTTACAGAATGACTGCTGAAAACTTATTTGATCTTTTTCCTCCACTCACCAGGATGTTTGAGATGTATCCCTGTAGGTGTATCAAGAACTAGTTCATTCCTTTTAACTGCTAGGTAGACATGCACTGGATAGGTACATTTTACTTAGTTATTACCTACTGGAGACATTTAGGCTCTACCATATTGCTGCAAACAAGGCTGATGTGCATATTCTTGTATAGGTCTTCTGGCATTAGGGTATACGTTTCTTTAATCCTTAGGTTAAAGTATGTATTTATAAGTGCAATGACTGAGTCATAGGGTATGCACATTTTTAGCATTGATAGACACTGCCTCCCCCAACAGTGGTTGTACCAATCTATACTCTATTCCTCCACAAACATAATAGTTTTACGTGAACTAAGAACCTCAAAAGCAAGTGTTCTTTTAGCTACGTTTAATCTGGACGTCTTTGATTTGGAGTAGCTAGGAGTCCAGTACAGCTGACATAATTGGGTTGGTCCCAAATTCTGACTATTCAGAGCCATCACATACTTCAGGAACCTTGGGCCTGAGCATCCCCATCCGTTCTCACATGTGAAGACTCAGTGAAGGCCTGGCACCTTCACTGAGTGACATGTTTGACCTGTTTCCCCTACAGTTCTTTGTCTTGGATGTTGTCATTAATTTCCGCCGTCTCAGTGAGGGGGATCTGTTCACTCAGTTGAGAAAGATAGTCAAAATGGCTTCCAATGAGGATGAACGTTTGCCTCCAATCGGCCTGCTGACATCAGACGGGAGGAGCGAGTGGGCTGAGGCCAGGACGGTCCTCATGAAAGGTCAGCAGCAGCGTCCAGTGCGTATCCACACTCATCTCATCCTCTCATGCCCATTGGCTTTCCCTCCTCCCGGGTCAGGCACCATGCTTCATCCCCATTTGCCATTGCATGGGGAGCTCAGGCCTCCCTCCAACTCAGGACCTGGCAACAAGTTCTGTTGTCGGACAACGCACCTTGATGCTGACCCTCTTATTTCATCTGACAATACTCTCTAGCTTTCTGGGTGAGGCTGATTAGCACTGGAATACTGGCTTGTTTGGGAATACTGGGCGAGGGAAGATTTTGAGCTGGAGGGAGGCTGGCTATAATTAAGCAGTTGTGTTTTTCTTGTGGGCAGGGATCATTCTCATTTAAGGGGTCTGTGTCACGGCAAGAGCTGTCAGATGGGAATTCGTGAGGGAGTTCACTTCTGGAAGGGTAGTTGGTTGCTTCCTTTGTGTGATTTCTTGGTCCTAGATAAGCTGACCTTATCCTTCGGACTGGCTGCTCCCTTTGTGAATGTTTCCAAGCATCCCCATAAGAAAGCTAGTAATAGTCTTAACATTTTAAAATCATACTTCTGGAAACTACTTTTCAAATTCAAAGCCAGTCCTATTCCCGGGAACTGGATGGAGAGCCTTCCTTTCTTGCATGGGCTAGAGATTCCTGCATGACAAGCGAGACTTCTGTGAGCTTCCATCTACCACTCGGGCTTTCACTTGGCTCAGTGTCCATCAAGACTCCCTGAGTGTCTGTAAGCTGAGGACCTGGGATAGGCCTGGGGAGTTTAAGAGGCAGAGAGGATGAAACCCTTACCCTCAAGCCCACTTGAAAGGAACAGAGGAAAAGAGGGCTTTGGGGGAGCAGGTTCAAATACATGGTAATGTGACATCTATCCACTTAACATAATAGACACAGCAGGTACCAAATAAATGCTTCAAGACTTCAGAGTGAAAAGGGAGCCCTTCCAATTGGGAGGCTTTTGAAAGGCTTCTTTAGAAGAGGTGGGAATTGAGCAAGGTCCTGTGACATAAGTGAGAGGGGCAGAAGAGAAGGATAGCATCCAGAATGGCAAACTGACTGTGGGAAAAGCCAGCAGGCCAGCAGCGATGTGCCTATCTTACCATGAGGAAAGCACCCCAGCAGGCAAAGATGGCCATACTGGTCATACTGGGAGAATAAGAAGGCAGCAGGACCTGGCTCTCTGGCAACAAGTACTTACATTTTCTGGACCCTCTCCCTAGAAGGTTCTTCTCACAGGGTTGGCTGGCTCTTTGCACCATCTAGAACTCACCTTAGAGCCTCCTTGAGCATCCCTCCCCCAACATACTCTGTCATTTTGTCCGTTTTCCCCATCTTGACTGCATTTCTCACTCTCATTTGTTTGATTCATGCTGATTATCTGCCTTCCTCTTCCAGTCAATAAAGTCCAGGAGGGGCCTTATCTATTCAGTTTAATTTTTGAATCTGCCATGCCAAGCACGGTAAGGGCCCAATTATATTTGTTCAATAAAAGAATGAAGGGCTACTAAATATACTGGGCCCCAGACTTATTCCTCACTTGCCAATTAAGTATTCTTTCATTCAATTATTGGGCACCTGTGAATGCTTTGTCCTAAATCAGGGACTATGCAGTCCACTCGTTCTCACAGACCTAACCAAGTAGAGGAATTAATAATTTATCATTTGAAAGTGAGTTAATTCCCTCAGGAGACCATGTTGTAATCAAATCCCACTCTTCTCCTCTCCAGGGACAGCCTGAGGCATCAAAATAATAGCTTCTGCTTCCAGTACAGTTTCTACTTTATTAGCAGGCCAGGCCAAGTCATCTCCCTGCTCATGATTGCCTTGAGGTCTCAGGGCTTGGACTGCACTAATCAGAATTAATTTGTTAATGGATTTTGATCTGGATTTCTAAATGGAAGTGCTGTTTCTAAGGGATGTGTGACAGAAAGGAGGAGCACATGCACCTTCCCTTCAGAAGTCTGATTAGTCCAGTTAGCACTGACAGTATCATCTGCATAGCAGAAAACCAGTCCTTCACAAAGCCCTCCTCTCTGGAACAGCCACTCCACTTCCTGAGAATGCAGATGGGAAAACCATTTAGGAAATGATTTCTGTATAAAAGTGAAAGATTATAGCGACTTGGGCTAGGGTTGAGAGGGAAAGACATGGGTAAGGTCTACATATATTTCAAAGTAGAAGAAGGAAAAGAGAAGTGACAAAGTCTCCTAGGCTTCAGTTTGAGCAACTGAGTGGATGGTGGTACCATTCACGGAGATGGGAAACAGGTGGGGAAGTGGCTACAGAATGGAGAAGTTTTTTCCAATTATGTCAGGTTTGAGATGCTTTGAGTCATCCAAGTGGAGACATCAAATTAGATCTATGAGTCTGAGCCTCAAGACAGAGGTCAGTACAGAGATATAAATTTGAGAGCCGCCAGCACATAAGTGATATTTGAAGTCATGGACCTGGGTGAGATCATCTAGAAGCAAAAGAATGAGGCCTCGGAGGTCAGGTAGAGAAAGACGCAAAAGGGATCAAATGAGTCACAACAATCCAAGATGGAATGAGGGAGTGGCCAACCACTTGGAATACTACTGAGAGCTCAAGGAAGAGTCAGTCATTGGTGACCTTCATGGAGGTCAGACTGGAGTAGTGGGAAGAGTGAATGGTTGTAGGCTGATGGATGTGATCCAAAAGCAGGGAAAAATTGTTGATGAGGTCAATAAGTAGCATCAGTAAGTGTGGATGGCTCTTTCAGACAGTTTGGTTTTAAAAGGAGCAGCAAAATGGAGGCATTGCTGGAAAAGGAAGGGGATCAAGGAAAGTGTTTTTAGTAGGAGAGGCAAGGGCATGGTTGCATGCAGACAAATTCATGGACTTAATCCCATAAGAGAATCATTAATGAGGAGAGAAGAGGTCAATGGAAAGGTGGAATTCTTGCAAAGAAAAAAAGAAACAGAGCTCAGAGAAAAAGAAGCCTTTGGTTTGTGCAAGGAGAACAGAAACCTGGGTCCGAGAATGAGTTGGTTTCCGACTAGTGAATTCTGGTCTCAGATCGACAGAGCCACATCCATGAGCTGAGAGGCAGGGGGTGAAATTCTGAAGATGAAAGAGAACACATGAAATAGACTTTCAGAAAGTGGGAAAGAGAGCTTACTCATGAAACTTGATGAGATTAATGGACTGTATTGAGTTCATATTTGAGGACTTGTGATAATACATTTTAGGAGAAAAAAAAGTAGCATTGTTTTGCACCAACCCCCGCCTCCACCCCCCACAATGTTCAGCTTCTCAGGTTCAGGCAAGGATAAGGTGGGTGAATCACCAGGTTCAGCCAAAGTTGGTGAATATGACCAAGGGAAGTGGGTGTGTGACAAGGGAACAGTTATAATGTTGGAACCTGAACTCAGTGAGAAGGCTCCAGCTGCCATAACAAAGTACCACATTCTGAGTGGCTTAAACAACAGAAATTTATTTTCTCACAGCTCTGGAAGCTAGAGATCTGAGATTAAAGTATCAACAGGGTTACTTTCTTCTGAGGCCTGCCTCCTTGGTTTGTGGATGGCTGTCTTCTCCCTGCATCTTCACATGGTCTTTCCTCTGTGAATGTCTGTGTCCCAATATCCTCTTTGTATAAGGACACCAGTCATATTGAATTAGGGCCCACCCTAATAACTTGACCTCATTTTACCTTAATTACCTCAATAAAGACCCCACCCCCAAATACAGTCCCATTTTGAGGTACTGGGAGTTAGGACTTCAATTTAGGAATTTTGGGAGGACACAAATTCAGCCTATGACAGAAAGGAAGTGAAAGATAGATGTGGATGACGGACAGTGGAAATAGGTAGTGGGGCCGATGGTTTTGGGGTATCAGCAAGGTAAGTCAAGAGTATGGAATGCTTGAAACTGAGACTCCAGTGGGGGGAGTTCCTGCTAGTGATAGTTCCAAGATGTGATTGCAGGAGTGCATGCTGAGGCTAGACTGTCAATTTGGGAGGTTGAGAGGCTGAGAGAGGAAGATTAGGCTTGGGTCATCCACAAGGACATTCAAGCTACCTGAATGATGATTGGACACAGGGATGTGTACCCCTCAGGGACTGCCTCCAGTTGAGGCAGAAAGTGAACAGAACACTTTCAGAAAAGGTTACTGATGCAGGGAACCAGACATCACTAGCCAGGCATCATGAAGGGATCAGGAAAGTGGAAAGGAGAAGGGGTGAGGGCTGAGCCCATGCAGAGGCCACTGGAGCATCAGGGCATAAGAGTGCCAGTGACAGACCCAGGGGCAGTTGTCATCATTCTAAACAATGCTCCCAAACCCTTAACTTCTGGTAAGCTATTCTCTCCTAGTTCCAGGAATGCCTACCTGGCTGGAGTTGTCACGGTGGAGACACATTTCCAGGCCATAACAGTATCATAATTGACACCTTGGGGTGGGTGCTTTTCAGGGCATCACAACTGAAATGTATGGTCTCTGTCTTCCTTCCGGGGACCTGGGCAAAGGCCAGTGCCTATGCCCAGTGCCTGGGCAGAGACCAGGCAGGTGTCCTGCAAGAGGCCTCAGCCAAGCTGATTTCCTTTTGCCTTAGTGGAGGTCTTGAGAGAGGCCCCTGACCTCAAATGAAATCTGTCACTGAATTCTCAGAGGGTCATCTGAGGCCCTGCAGAACAGGTTGATTTCATCACTCCTTTCTCCTTGAGAGAAGAGGGGGTCCACCCCACCTGAGACTTCACTCCCTCTGTGAGCTCTCAGGCTCCTCAATCTGACCCTACTTCTGTGACAATGAGAGGGTAGAGCTTACAGAGGTCAAATAACTGCCACTATGGCACAGCTTGCAAGCAGTGGAGCCAGGTGTCTGCTGCAAAGCCTATTCCCTCACTCTGTGCCTAGTGTCCCCATACCTCCATATCTTCTCACATAGAGTTCACTGAGATCATGGTGCAGGACAAGTGTGTGTATCCACAGCTGGATCATCCACAGCCAATGCTGAGAGCCCTCCTGGGGGGCTAAGAGCTCCAAGCCACACCAGGACCATCACTGTCTTCAGAGGCCTGCGGACTTTGTTAGGGAGACTGGAATAAGTAGAATTGTTAGGACAAAAGTGGATGGAATAAAACCAAAAGAGTGCCTCCAACAGGAGTCCCGAGGGCATGTGGGGACCTCACCCCTCTGCCTGTCATAACCCAGGAGGGCTTCCTGTGTCAACTGGGACTTGAGGCTAAACTCAAGTGAGCCAACGTTTGTGTGATTGGAGCTGGCTGACGACATCAGGATCATCTCGAGAACTCCTTAAAACAAAAAACAAAAAACAAAAATAGATTCCATTGCCCCAGTGATTTTCCAGTGAGACAAGAGTGCACCCAAGGAATCTATATGTCTAAACACCCATATGTGCAGCCCAGTTTGAGACCCCTTTGTTCAGATGTTAGCAGCTATTGTGCATGTAGCTTCCCACTTGATGCTGGGCCCTGTCCTGGGCACTTTCAGTCCCTCATTGCTTTAGGTCTTCATTATAGCCCATGAAGGGAGATTTCATCCTCATGGAATGGAGGAGGCTGGGTCTTTCACAGGTTGAGATAACCTACCCTTAGTGGTGTCAGCTGTGGGGCTGGGACTGACCCTGGGGCATCCGCCTTCCAAGCCTGATGTCTGCAGGGCCTGGCAGTCAGGGGCGGGATTTGGGGCCTCAGGAGGGATATGCACATCCTCCCAGGACCTCCCTCCCCAGCAAGCTGCAAAGCTATGGCTTTCTGAACCCAGGAGGAACCAACACCATTATCCTGGTCTGGAAATTTAATTAAACATTTGGCCCTGAGTCTGGAAGACTACAGCACTTGTCAATTTGTAGGAAAAGGATAGCCAGCTTGGAGAGACCCCACCCCCACCACCAGCTTTCCTGGGTGCTGCTGTGGAGATCCTGCCAACAGACTTGGAAGCAGATGTCTCCATTTACACAGTCCCATAAATATTTATCCCCAGCAGTCATTTAGAGCTGAGCCACTGCTTTCAAGGAGGGAGATGGCAGAAGGTGGCTACATCTGCAGAAGGCATCAGTCATGGTTTACAAGAACCACTTGGGATGGGGCGTTTTGCTATTTAAATATTGTCATCCAGAGACTGGCAAGTTTGCTGCTTTAAAAACCAATTACACATTAGCAATAACAGCCTCTCTGATTTAATTGGCCCAGAAATACCTTCTGGACTCTCGAGGCTGAATGCTGTTTTCTTTCTTGATCCAATGCTTTGCTCCCACAGTGGAAGTATGAAGAGTTTTATGGACCAGAGCATCCAGACTGGGAGAGGCACACAGTCTAGGGCAAGAGGCCTGGCCTTGACCTGATGTCTCTGCTGTCCTCTGGTTTCCTAGACTGGGATATGAAGATGGCAGCCCCTCCCTGTGGATAGGACTAAGGGAATTTGGAGGGGCTGCAAAGCAGTGGTCAGTCAGGTGCCTGCTACGCAGAGGGTATTAGCTAAGAGATAAGTTTTATTAGATTTGAGGAGATACTCTGGGTATACAACCTCTCTAGAAAAACCTGATGAACTGAAAATGGGCACCTGTTGAATGGGCAGTGTCCATGCAGTTAGTGATAGTGGCCTGTGAGCTCATACTGAATAGCCTGTATTCCTTGCATGAAACCCCAACTCTTATTAGCTCTGGGATGCTCTTTTGCTTCCCTCAGTCTCCCCACAAACCACATGTGCTGTGTACACAGACTACAGACACCTCTCTCCTTTCATTTTCCCATGGTTACCTTCTCTCTGGCTCTCACTTTCTATGAAATCATACACAGCACAATGGTATTTGTGGTACAAGGCAGCTGTGAGGTGTTCTTTTTGTATTTCTTGCCCTTCTCCACTCACCACCACTCCCTTGATTCTGGAAGTATGATAGCTCTTAACATCTGTCTTTGTGGGAAGGGTAGTTAGAGCCCAGAGGAAGGAGCAATTTTTGGCCCCAGTCCTTTTTTTTGAAATTAAATTAAACATACTTGGGGATAATCGTAGAAGCACATGCACTTGTAAGATGTAATCTTGTCTGTATCCTTTCCCCATGAATGCTAATATCTTGCAAAACTTTAGTACACCATCACAACCATGATATTGACATTGAGATAGTCAAGATAGAGAACATTCCCATCCCCACAATGACCCCTTTATACCAACATCCACTTCCCTCCTGTTTGTCCCCTCCTTAACCCCTGGCAATCACTAATCTGTTCTCCATTTCTATAATGTTGTTATTGTTTCGAGAATGCTATATAAATGGAATCATACAATATGTAACCTTTTGAGATTTACTTTATTTTCACTCAGCATAATTCTCTGGAGATTGTTGCATATGTCAACAGTTCATTCCTTTTAATGTATTCTATGGTATGGATTTATCACAATGGGTGATGTTACCACTCACTCATTGAAGGACATCTGATTTTGTCTACATTTTGGCTATTACAAATAAGTTACTATTAACATATACACATAAGTTCATGTGTGATTGTAAATTTCCATTTCAGGAAAAATATCCAGGAATGAAATTGCTAGGTCATATGATATCTGCATGTTTAGTTTTTTAAGGAACTGCTAAAACCTTTTCCAGAATGACTATGTTATTTTACTTTCCCATCAGCAATGTATGAGTGATCCAGTTTCTCTGCATCCTCAACAACATTCAGTGTTGTCACTATTTTTTATTTTAGTCATTCTAATAGGTCTATATTCATATTTTATTATAGTTTTAATTTACATTTTTCTGAATAATTAATGATGTTGAATCTCTTCATGTGCTAATTTGCCACCTCTACACCCTCTTTAGAGAAATATCATTTCATATCATTTACTCATTACCCAATTAGATTGTTAGTTTTTGTTATTGTTGTATGTTTGTGTTACTGTGAGTTCTAAGAATTGCTTATGTACTCTTTATAAATTTTTATTGGATGCATGGTTTTATATTTTCTCCCAATCTGCAACTTATCTTTTCATCTTCCTAATAGAATGTTTCACTGAGTTAAAAAAAAAAAAAAGCCCAATATTATGGACTGTGTATTTGGTGTCAAATTTAAGAATTCTTTGCCTAGCCCAAGATCCCAAAGACTTTCTCTATATTGTTTCTAAAAGTTTTATATAATATTGTATATTTAAATTGACAATTCATTTTGAATTAGTGTATGTGTATGTATGTATGTATGTATGTGTATGTATGTATGTATGTATGTGTGTATATATATATATAAAAATGAGATTTATATCCAGGCCTTTTTTTTTTTTTTTTTTTTTTTTTTTTTGCCTATGGGTGTCCAATTGCTCCAGCAACATTTGTTGAATCCTTTCTCTATTGAATTACTCTTACATCTTTGTCAAAATAAGTTGAGTATATTTATATGAGTCTATTCTTGTTTTATTAATTCTCATCCATTGATCTATGTGTTCACCTCCCTGCCAATACCACATGTTCTTGGTTATGTGGCTATATAATAAGTCTTGAAATTGTATATACTGATTCCTCCAACTTTGTTTTCAAAATTGTTTTAGCTATTATAGTTCTTTTGTCTTTCCACATAGACTTTAGAATAATCTTTTCTATATCTACAAAAAGTCTTGCTGAGATTTTGATGGGAGCTGTGTTGAATGTGTATATCAATTTGGGGAGAGTTGACATCTTCACCATGTTGAGTCTTCTGATGCATGAACACGGTATATCTCTCCATTTACTTAGAGCTTCTTTGATTTCTCTCATTAGTGTTTTGTAGTTTCAGCATACAAGTCCTGTAATTTTTGTTAGATTTACATTGAAGTATTTCACTTGTTTTGCATGATTGCAAATGGTATTCTATTTTTAATTTTGATGTTCCTGTGTTTGTCAGAAATTCAATGGATTTCTATATGTTTATCTTATATCCTGCAAATTTGTTGAACTTATTAGTTTTTTTTTCTTCTGTAGATTCCTTAAGATTTTCTACATAAACAATCATGTCATGTGAAAATATGGGCAGTTCTTTTCCCTTTCTGATTTGTATCCCTTTTATACCTTTTCTTGCCTTGTTTCATTGGCCAGAACTTCTGGTACTGTGTTGAATAGCAGTGGTAAGAGTGGATGTCCTTTCTTGTTTCTGATCTTTGAGGGAAAGCATGCAATCTTTCACTTTTAAGTATGTTGTTAGCTATAGGCTTTTTGGAAATGCTCTTTATGAAGTTGAGAAAGTTCCTTCCTTTCTTTTCCTAGCTTGTTCAGATTTTATCATAAGTAGATGTTTTTTTGTCAAAGACTTTCATTGCATCAATTAATATAATCATGTATTTTTAAGTAGTCTGTTAATATGATGGATTACATTGATTCATTCTCAAATATTGAACCAGCTTTACATCCCTGGAATAAGAGCCACTTAGTCATAGCGTATAACTCTTTTTATATTACGTTACTTAATTCTCATATATTGTTTAGTATTTTTGTATCTACATTCATTAGGATTACTGGTCTGTTGTTGGTTGTTTTGTGTGTGTGTGTATATGTGTGTGTCTGTGTGTGTCTGTGTGTGTGTATGTGTTTGTATTTTGTCTTGTTTTGGTGTCAGGGTAACACTGGGTTCATAAAATGAATAGAGAAGAGTATCTTCCTCTTATAATATCTAGAAGAAATTGTGTATATTTGGTGTTAATTTTTCTTTAAACATTTGGAAGAATTCTCCAGCGGGCCTGGAGATTTCTTTTTCAGAAGTTTTAAACTTACAAATTTAATTTCTTAATAGCTATAGGGTTATTTAAATTATCTATTTTATATTTAGTGCATTGTGGTAGTTTATACTTTTTAAAGGATTGGCCTATTTCATTTAAGTTGTCAAATTTATGTCTATAGAGTTGTTCATAGTATTTCTCAATTAAGCTTTTGATGTTTGCAAGGTCTATAATGATATCTCTGTTTTATCCTGATATTGTGTCTTTCCCTCTTTTTTTATTTTTGTTAGATTTCCTAGAGATTTGATTGATCTTTAAAGGAACTAGCTTTCTTTTCATTGATTTTCTATTTTTTGTTTTGTTTTCAATTTCATTGATTTCTGCCCTCTGTTATTTCTTTCCTCCTACTTGCTTTGTGTTACTTCATCTTTTTTCTTGGTTCTTGAGGTGAGAGCTTATATTATTCATTTGAGACTTTCCTTCTTTCCTAATATCAGCATTTATGCTATATATTTCCCTCTCAAAAATGCTTTAACTGGGCTTCACCAATCTTAATATGGTACATTTTTACTTCCATTCATTTCAATTTTTAAAAAATTTTCTTTAAGACTTCCTCTTTGAACCATGGGTTTATTTGGGAAAGTGTTGTTTAGTTTCCAAATAACTTTTCCTGTTATTTTTCTGTTACTTATTTTTACTTTGATCCCAGTGGTCAAAGAACACATTTTGTGTAATTTTAATCCTTTTCAATTGTTGAGAGTGTTTTATGGTCTAGGATACGGTCTATGTTGGTACATATATTCCATGGGCACTTGAAAAGAATGTGCATTCTGCTGTTGTTGGGTGGAGTGTTCTTTAAATGTCAGTTAGATCCTCTTGATTGATTATATTGTTGAGTTCTTACTGACTTTCTGTCTAGATGTTCTATCAGTTATTAAGAGAGAGGTGTTGAGGTCTCCTAATATAATTATGAATTTGTTTATTTCTTCTTTCAGTTCTGTCAGTTTTTGCTTCAAATATTTTGTGGTATGTTTGGTACACACACATTTAGGATTGTTATGTGTTCTTGGTTGATTGACTCTTTTTTAAAAATGTAATGTCCTGGTAATTTTCTCTTGCTTGAAGTTTACATAATCTGATATTAATATAGCCACTTCTACTTTCTTTTGAGTAATGTTTGCTTGATATATACTTTTCCTTTATTTTACTTTCAAGCAACCTATATCATTACATTTGATGTAAATTTTGGAGATAGCATATAACTGAAACATTTTTTAAAATCTACTTTGTCAATTTCTGTCAATCAATGTAATTATTTATATGCTGTGGTTTAACTCCGCCATTTTATTTTTTTTGTTTTTTTTTGTTTTTTGTTTTTCATTTCTGTTTTTCATTCTTGCTTTTTTTCCTACCTTCCTTGAGTTACTTGAATGTATTTTAGAAATCCATCATGATTTATTTGTAATGTTTTTAGTATATCTGCTTGTGTAGCTTTTTCTAGTGGTTATGTAATATTACCTTATATATACATAATTTATCAAACTCTATTGGCGCTGAAATTTTGTAACTTCTAGTGAAGTGTAGAAAGTTTACCACTCCATACATCCCTTTACTCTCCCTCATTTATAATTGCCTTAAATATTTCCTCTAATATAAATATTTCCTCTATATAAACTACATCAGTTGGTGCTATAATTTTTGCTTCAACAGTGAAATATAATTTTAAAAACTCACAAAGAGAATGAAAATTTATTTACTAAGATTTTTACACTTTATGTTGTTTTTCCTTCCTTAGTTTTTCCTCATCTGAGAACATTTTGATTTCTCCTTCATTCCTCATGGATATTTTTGCTGCATATGGGATTCCACATTGACAGTTCTTTTATTTCAGTATGTGAAAAAGGTTGTACCACCAGCCTTCATGGTTTCTGATAAGAAACATGCCGTAATTTGAAGTTTTTTCCTATAGGTAAAGTGTTATTTCTCTATCTTCTTTTCTCTCTCTGCTTCCAGATTTTTTTCTTTGTCTTTAGTTTTCAGAGGTTTGACTATGGTATGCCTTAGTATGGATTTCTTTGACTTTATCCTGTTTGAGATTAACTGAGCTTCTCAAGTCTTTAGGTTTATGTCTTTTGCCCAGTTTGGGAAGTTTCCAGCCATTATTTCTCTAAGTACTTTCCTGCCTTGCTCTTTTTCCTCTTCTCCTGGGACTCCAATGACATGATTGTTAGATCTTTTGTCCCACAGATTCCATAAGCTCTGTTCTGTTCCTCTCCTCTTCCTCCTCCTCCTCCTCCTCCTCCTCCTCCTCCTCCTCCTCCTCCTCCTCCTCCTCCTCCCCCTTTGTTTTTAGTCTGTTTTCTCTCTGTTCATATGGCTAAATTCTATTGCTTTATCTTCAAGTTCACTGATTCTTTTCTCTGTCCTCTACATTCTGCCATTGAGCCCATTCACTGAGCTTTTTATAATTGCCTATTATATTTTTTAGTTCTAAAATTACCATTTGGTTTTATTTATATCTTTTACTTTTCTGCAGACTCTGCTTTTTATTTGTTTTGAATGTGATCATAAATTTTTATGATAGCTAATTTTAAAATAACTTCAAATAATTTTAACATTTCTGTGATCTCTGTGTTGGCATCTATTGATTGTCTTTTTCATTAAAGTTGAGATTTCCCTGGTTCTTGGTATGGCAAGTGATTTTTCTATTGAAACCTGAATGTGTCATGTTCTGAAACTCTGGACCTTATTTAAACCTTTTGTTTCTACGGCCATACCACCCTGACTACGGCCATGCCACCCTGAACACACCTGATCCCATCTGATCTCAGAAGCTAAGCAGGGTCGGGCCTGGTTAGTATTTGGATGGGAGACCACCTAGGGAGACTAGGTGCTGTAGGTGTAAAAAAAGAAATAAAATAAAAATAAACCTTTTGTTTTAGCTGGCTTCTTCTGACACTGTTCCAGCAGAGGCAGGGTAGTACTGCTTTGTTACACCCTGGTAGTTGTAGAAGCCCTGGTTCTTTATGTGGTCTATATTGACACACCAGGGGAGAGTACTCCTTGTTACTGGTCAAGAGTGGGAATTCAATCTTCCTACATGGTCTCTACTGATGCTGTGTGGAGAGCAGCTGTGATAGTAGTTACCACCTAGCTTCCATTTGAGACCATGCCTTCTCTGAAACCACCCAAGATGAGATGCCTCATTAAAAAGTGGTGATGATGGAAGTCTAGGCACTCAATCTTTGCTGGCATGGGAGTGAGGAGGTAAGTTATCATTATCAAAAAGTGCTCTGTCTTGCTAGCTTGCCCCTTGCCTGGTCTTTTAGTTAAAGAGAGCAAACTTTTGTCAGGTTCACACTTGTTTGTGTTTTTAGGTTGCTGGGTACTTCAACTCCAAGTCTGGGATATTTCAGGTGCAACAGAAAACTCAGTGTGTCCTTTCGTTAGGGCTACCATAACAAAAGATTGAGTGGCTTAAACAACAGAAATTTATTTCTCACAGTTTTGGAAGCTAGAAGTCCAAGATCAAGGGGTTGGCAGGGTAGGTTTCTCCTGAGGTACCGCTCCCTGGCTTATAGATGACTGCCATCTTACCACATCCTCACATGGCCTTTTCTCTGTGTATACACATTTCTATGTCTCTTCCTCTTCTTATAAGGATAATAGGCATATTAGCTTATGATATCATTTAACCTTAATTATCTCTTTAAAGGCTCTGTTTCTAAATATAGTCACATTGGTGGTTAGGGCTTCAACATATGAATATGGTGGTGGATGGAAGAGACACAGTTTAGTCCATAATATCCAGGGAACCCACTATCCTTGGGTCACTCTTCCTTCCTCTCTCCATCTTTAAGACTCTTCTATATTTGTTTTAAATATAATGTCCAGGGTTTTTAGTGGTAGGAATAAAGAAAAGTCCACTTGATTGTCTTGAAAGCAGAAATTCTCCTTTCTTGAGCTCTTTAAGAAAGCTTTTGTATCTCAAGTCAAAGCAATTCTGATTTGCAAGAACCTGATTTAATTGGGCAAGAAATACACTTTTTTAGAATCTCATAGCCTCTGGGGACTGGAAGCATAAAGATTACCCCATAAACTATAGAATAAAGAAGTATATAGGATGTGTGATGGCAGATTTCCCTCCTAAAGGAGATATGATCTGGGTAGGGAAGATATTCAAATGGGATTGTCAATGGTTTAGAAACTACAAGCCTCTGAGAATGTGCCCAATGCCAACTTCCCAAGAAATAGATCAGAAGAAGCAAGTGTCTGAGAGAAGGCTGTGTGTGTGCGTGTGTGTGTGTGCATGTGCATGCGTGTATATGTGTGTTAGACAATAGCACCTGAGAGTTCTGCAGCCCTCCAAAGGCAGAGGCACCTTGTTAATCCTGTCTTTGTTCACCTTAGTCACAGTCTGTAAGCTTTCTACCTCTAACAGAAGCTCCAGGCCCTCCAATGCCTCGTGGCCTCTGGAATTTCTGCATCGTCAAAGCTGTCAACTTCAGACGGGGGTGGCAGAGCAAGCTCCTCCTATTACTCAACTCCAACTTCTCACTATTAAGCAAGGGCTCCTTGAGTAAGATTGATTTACCACATTAAAGAGCCTCTGTGTGCTTGATGAGGATGTCACAAGACAAACGGCCCCTGCCATGTGCCTCCAGCCCACTTCCCTGTTTCCATTACATTTGGACTAGAGTCATGGTGAATGAATTCGGCTGTAGTTTATTTTCTGCCTTACATGATAAACTTGTCAGCATTTGACCGATCAGCTCCTTGCGTGCAGGGAGTTCATTTGCAAGGCCACCTGGCATCCCTGCTCAGCTGTCCTGCTTCCATTTCACTCTGTCTAATGAGCCAGGACTTGGTTCCTATCAGTTGGTGGTTAGCTCCAGAGCCCTGCATAAGAAGCTGTCCTTTTTTGCTGTCTGCCTCAAGTTGCCTAGCTAGGAAAGGGTGTGCATTGCATACACTCTCCTACCCAAATGCAATGCCAAGCCTGCTCCCCAGTATCCTGGCTAGACTCCTATGGGCTTCCTGGAGAGCTGATACTTGCTCATTCCACTTTGCCCTTGGAGCTCTTCCTAAGGAAACCTTGGTGTAGGCAGATACCAAGCTTGGGCTCTCAGAGCTCACCAGGACATGGCCGAAAAAGCCAAAGTAGGCAGCACTGGAGCTGCCTATGACCAGTTGGCAGGCCTCCAGGCCCACAGCCTTCCCAAGCTACTAAGCATCCTAGACTCTGCTCTGATGACATCAACCTGTGCCCAGATCTTCCAGTGGCTCCCTGCTGTTGCTGAATGAAGTCCATATTCCTGATACTGACATTCCATCCTTGATGATCTGCTCATAGTCTAGGCATTGAGTTTAGATCAAGCCCAGCTCCCTCCATTTAACTGGGTAGCTTTAAGCAAGACACCTATCTTCTCTGCCCCTCACCTGTGAGTGGCACTGATAATAGTGTGTGTCCCACATTCATTAGTATGAGTGCTTAGATTGATGTTTGGCACATACTAGGTGCTCAACAAAGGTTAGCATCACTTCACAATGTCATTTTGGCCTCACCTAAGTCCTACATGCCTTCACCCATAAGCTCCACACAGAAGCCTAGGTGTCTACCTTCCAGTCCTCAGACCTTTTTTGCACTCTTATCTCCTTCCTGACATGCTTCTCCCTTCCTCTCTGCTTATTTGAATCTTATCCAGTCCTGGCCAAGCCCTCCCATGCTCTTAAGTCACCAGCCAGCCTGGGATCCCAAGGGAACCCCTAGAACAGCACACTGTACAGGGCCAGGAACCATGGACATTGGCAGGGACTCATACTAGAACAGAGAAGGGCAGGGTTTGGAGCCTTGAAAAGGGTAAGGAATCCCTTCCCATCTCCTCCTTAACCATCTCTCTGCCATGAGGCTCTATATCCCAAAAGTAGTGGTTTTCTGACCCTCCAGAGGACATAGCCCTTTCCTGTGTGCTGCCAGGGCTCTTTAAGATCCCCTCTCTGAGCTGTGCACACAGATCTCAGCCTCATCTGTCCATGCACACTCATGTCCATTGCCAGCCATGGACACTTTCCTGTGTCTGCCTAAGGTGAACACTCAGACCCCACCCTGTGTGAGCTCACAGATATGAGGAAAGGGGACCAGATTAGGGCTTCTGCAGCTGGACTGGCAGTGACTTTTTGAAACATGGGGGTTCTGGGGACAGTGGCAGGGTCATGTGCTATAGGGGCATATGCTGTGAGGTAGGATACAGCGGGTCCAGGTGCTATGTGAGGCTGGCCTGGTGGACAGAGCACTGAGCGGGTGGCTCCAGGCGTGAGGAGTTCTGGAGGGTGGGTAGTCTGTCTGGGCTGCTCTCACCATGCCTGGGCACAGGGCCAGTGCTGTTAGAGGATTACGGAGTTCAGAAGGATTCTAGGAACAGAGCTTTGATAGGCAGAGTGGGAGAAGGGCCCCTATCCTGGAGACAACCCTGTGCACAGGTATCCAGGGAGTGGCAGGAGGCTGGTGTGAGGTCCATGCAGGAAGACAGGGGAAGAGAGGTGAGCTCTGGAGCAGAGGAATTGTGTTTAGAAGTTTGAATTCTACCTGATGAGCAGGAAGAACTGTTTCAGGTTAAAGGGGTGATACAGCGACTACACCACACTTAAGGAGCAGAAGGAAGGCAAGTTTCTCCAGGAAAATGATGAGAGTCTCATTTACTTTTAGCTCCTTAGGGCAGGGCCCAAAGCCTTGAAGTTGATCAGACTGTGTTAGGAGAGCCCAAGAGGCCATGTGGAAAGTGATGAGTCATCTCAGCCCCATAGGGATCAAGAGGCATCTGAAAGGACAGTGCTTCCCAAACCCTCATTCTAGACAAGAAGGAGGAATAAATGACCGAGAATGGGCTGACTTGCTGCTCACTCTCCAGAGTGGGGGACTGCTGTGAGTGATAGCTCTTTCCCCCAAGATTTTCAAAAAGTGAGAGGAATGGGATGGGTGGGAACTAGAGACTCCTTTCACATGCAGACGTGCGGAAACCTCCCATGAAACGGGAGTAATCACCTGGGCAGAAATAGGGAACAGCACAGGTGGCCTTAGCATCTGTGTGCCCAGCAAGTGTTGAGGAATCTCAGAGCAGGGTCTCAGGGATTGCCTCACTCAAGGCTGACAGCCCCAGCAGGGGGAACTCACCACATGCCTGAGTGAGGGAGCAGCACAGGGAGGCCAGGGCAAGGCCAAGAGTAGGAGGAGCACACAGGACCTCACCGATAGCCACCCCTTGTCTCTAGCCAGTCAGAGAAGAGGACAGGTGCATTCCTGGAGTCATCCCCTACTGGCAGCATCAGCTGTATGTGGACTCAGCCTCCCACTGACTGGGAAAGGTGCTGTTATGCTTAGCTTTGATCCATGGGCAGGATCTGGCTGATAAATAGAAGATGCAGGGGGACCTTGAGCCTAAGGGTAGAAACAGATGCTGCTCCCACACATTCCCTGAACTTCAAGAAGGTAGATTCCAGATGCCTTTGATCAATGATGGGCATAATTCTTAGCTTGAGGTTCTGGAAGAAGAGAAGCCTCTAGAGCCAGGGGCTCTGAAAGCAAGCATTCTGACTCAGCAGTCACTGGGATCCCGGTGGCTAGGGTAGGGGCAGGAGCTGAAAAGTATATGTGGCTGCACATGTAGAAGGTTGCATGCCTGGGCTGACTACAGAAAATAAAAAGGTCATCGCCCAGGGCCAGGGACACCCAAGTGTGTGCCTTGATACTGGGACAAAAGGGTACAGGGAAGGATTTGACTGTCATCTTGGAGGAATCCTCAGTTTGGTTCTCTCCCACAAAGAGAATAGCTTCTGGGCAGGGACTTGGAATTTAAATGCAGTAACCAAATGGGATAAATAAATGATAGAGGACTGTGGCAAACCAAGGGTGCAGCTTCTCAGCTCCAGCAAATTCTTGCAGTATAAGAATGTGAACTCAACATCACCAGTATATATAACCATATAAGTTAGGATTAGATTTGGCAGAATCTAATCATATGTGGCAGAAAAATCCAAATAATAGTAGCTTTCATGTACACCAGAAGTGAGCCAGAGCTGATACATAGTGGCTAGTGTTCTTCCACCACATTGCATGGGTGCAGCCCTCATCCTCATGGTTCCAAACGGAGACTAGAGCTCCGGCCATCACACCCCTGTTCTAGGTCGCAGGATGGAAGAAGGTGGGAAGAAGGGCAAAGAGCATGTGCTAATTATCTTTAAGGAGGTTTCTTGGAAGATGTCATTATCATGTTTCTAGATCTTATTGGCAAAATTTAGATACATGGTTCCTTCTAGCTGTAAAGGAAGCTGGGCAATGTAGCTTTGGTTCTGGCTGTCCCCAGGTCAAGCTGAAAACCAGGCATCCTATGGCTACAGGGGGAATGGATATTGTGATATGCAACTAGCAATCTCTAACACATGTTGCCCTTTTGCCTCCAAATACCACATTCTTCATTTTCCCATGCAGAGAATATTCTGGGGCTTGTGGAGTGTGGCAGTAACGCTCATCCTGTTACAGCCTCTAGCCCAGAAGTCTTGATCTTTGGGAGATGTACAGCCTCACTGTTGGGTCCTGATGCCACGCCATGTATGGGATGGTGAAAAAAGAAAACAGCCAATACTGTAAAGACTCCTGACTGGGAGAGGGGACACACAGCAGCACCAGCTATGGCCATGGTCAGGTCCCACTGGACAGGCTTTGTGAACATTCTTGTGCTTGGTGGAGGAAGCTGCCTGCAGCCCATCTGGCCAGCCCAGCTCTATTCTGGGGGGAACTGCATGCCCAATGTTCCCATGGAGGAGTCAAGTTCTCTTGGTGACACACCTCCTGCACGACTCAGTGGCTTTTGACCTATTTGTCCTGATGAGTTCCACGGGCCTGAAATAACCCCCATCTGGATATACGTTCAGGGCAGCTTGGCTTTTCCATCTGCCCTCTGTATTGACATAACTGCTGGGTGGCAGGGAGAGAAGAATTCTAATCTCTTCAAATATTCAGATGAAATTGACCAATTTTAAATTCTAGTAATTAATGTTTGAAAATCATAGTTCAAGACAAATAAACATGCCTATGTGCCAGATGTGGCTTTTGGGTACCAGTGTGTAGACTGGTGCTGTTAAATGAAGGACTTGGAGCTCCTCCCCTGGCATAGGCTGGTCTGAGTGTCTAACATCCATGGAGAAAACCCTATACCAGCTCCCTTCATCCTGTCAAGTAGGACCAGTGACCACACATCTGGAGGCAGAACTGGCCACAGCTGGAGGGAGTGACTACTGCAGGGACTCCGAGGGTGAGCTGAGCCCTGGGGTTAGTACAGAAGCTCAGGACAGTCTGGCTGACTTCATGGCCCACCAACTGGAATAGGAGAGGGGTGAGGACTGGCTCAAGATCTCGGTGTCCGTGCATGTGTCTGCCTGCTTCTGGTGTATATGGGGGTGTGCAGAGGGAACCCCAGGCCTCAGGTGGGACAGGTGCTAAGGCTTTGCTTGTCTGGCCTGCAGACTCTACCAACCGGGACTCACTGGACATGATTGAGCGCTGCATCTGCCTAGTTTGCCTGGATGCCCCAGGGGGCTTGGAGCTCAGTGACACCAACAGGGCGCTCCAGCTCCTTCATGGTGGAGGCTGCAGCAAGAACGGGGCAAACCGCTGGTATGACAAGTCCCTACAGGTAAGCATCCCCTGCGGCATGGCCAGTGGCCCGAGCCAGCACTGTGCTTATGTCTGGCAGACTCACTCACTGGCCTCTGCTGCCCAAGATGCTGTGTGTGGGGCTGAGGGAGCTGAAGGGACTAGAGATGTGCCATTGGTATGAACCTATGAACTGGCCAGGACTTTTCTCAGGAGCAAGTGGCTAAACCCAACTCAAACCACCTAACCTTCTACAGCCTGTGCCAGGCCAGGGAACCCTCTGGGTGGGACCTGGGGCTCATATTTCATCTCCCATCATACACTGTGAGGTATGGGCATGCCGCAGACTCCCACTGAACAAATCCTCAACATGTTCAGCAAGAATCACATCTGATGTCCAGATATGTTAGCTTTTCTGTCACCCTTGTCTGGCCATTTTAGCACATGTCCCTCCATCTCTGAAAAGTAGGGCAACCCAGCATCTCCACAGAAGAAAAGCCATAAAACAAAATAAAGCAATTCACATTTTTTTTTCATTCATATGACATCAGGCCAGAAACAAGACACTCATTTTGACCTGGAGAAAAACACTCACACAGGTCGTTTGGGCCATTCATTCCTATTCTTTCATTCTTTTTTCCCCAGCATGCCAATCCTGAATCTAATCCTGTATATTTTTAAAGATGTCACACTTTCACAATGACCATATTAAATAGTAGCCGACCATCTCTGTACTTTGGGTTAGCATCATTCACACTAATAAGCATTTTGGGGCTTATTTTTCTTTTTGTCTGTCCTGTACATTCTGCAGATTATCCTTTTTATTGGTTTGCATATTGATTCTGCAATTTCTGATGATTTCTCTTGCTGGTGTGCTGGCTGTTTCAGCCTCCACCAGCAGTGCTAATGGCTTGTAATCTTTCATGGAGCAGCTGTGGGAGTAAAATGATATAATGGATGTACAAGACCTGAAACATAGTAAAGCTTTGTAGCAGTTTTTAAAAGGCACCATTTGCCTCTATTTCTTTTAATGACAGGGACAGAAAAACACTAATGTGTGAGTGGGCACAGTGCTTCCCTCCTGCCTCACGTGGGTGACTGTGCACACTTCTGAGCTCTTCTTCAAGGCAGGACAGATTAGCAGGTGAGCTGGAGAAGCCCAGTGGGTTCTTAATGTGAAGAAAGGCTCGAGAAAGGCAGAGGACTCTAAGGGAGAGAGAAAAGAGCCTGCAAGGATGAGTTTTGGGAGAAACTCTGTGGGAAGTTTGAAGAATGGGAGTAAAGCTTTGGGCAACTGACAACTATGTGAGAGATTGGGGAGACATGGAATAATCTCAGGTGTGCCCTGGAAAAGATTTCAATAGCTTGTTTATTTGTTTGATTTGGGATGGTGGCCTAGTATCTCTTGAGTGTGATGTGCTGGATGGGTTACGAGGTGACCCTAATTTATTTGGGTTTTGCTTTAAGAATCAAATCTCATTTTTACTACTTTGTCCCAGTTCTTTTATGCATCAGGTATGCTCTTTTTCCAAGTCAGCTAAATACAGCCTTTGTAAGGTCATGGAAAAAAATCATAAGTAATCTACAGTTCCTGTGATCCTTTCATATACCTTCTCTTTAGTCATATCAATCCTGTGTACCAGCTTTAATGGATCCATTTTAAAGGCAAGCAGACTGAAGCCAGAGAGTTGAAGTGTCTTGTGAAAGCTCTCCCAGCTAGCAGGCAGCAACATCAGAAATGGAATTCAGGGCCCTAACACAAAGCCCATGCAGCAGTTAACAGGGCACCCTCAGCACACCTTTTGCTCACTCTCATCAAGAGATGTTTTATTTTTCTCTAGGAATCTGCATGCCATCCAAATTAAATCGTTATCTTTCGCTCAGTCATTCAACAAAATTCTTGAGCACCTACTATGGGGTAGTCACTGGTTTAGCTCCTGGGAATAAAATCAACACACAGGGACCATCAGACACATCATCACACAACGAAGTACAGGATAGTGGCCCTGACACACACTGCGAGGGGAAAACAGGACTAACAGAACCTGAAGGGCCCTTGCCCACGACCTGGGGAGAGTGTGCACAGCTTGCTGGCAATCACTGGGCTACTTTAGCCAGGGAACTTTGGCTGCACCTTCACTGCCCAAAGCATTTCTGAAAGAGAGGTCACATTGTTTAGATCTGTTTGAGACACCCACATTCTCAGGCCCTGGCAACAGTCTTTTTAGGCGGTCACGTACTTTTTGAGGAGAAAGTCCCTTGAGAGGCCAGGAGGCCTACCCTGGAGCCATGGGACGGGTGTGAAATGCAGAGTCTACTGAAGGCCTGGTCACCTCTCTCCTCCTCATTGCAGTTTGTGGTGGGCCAGGATGGCACCTGCGGCGTGGTGTGTGAACACTCTCCATTCGACGGCATCGTCCTGGTGCAGTGCACGGAGCACCTGCTCAAGCAATATGTGAGTCTGGAGGCAGGACCCTCCAGAGCCGCAGTGGAGGCAAAACCAAAACTGCCCAGTAGCCACCAAGCTAGGCCAAGAAAAATTCAAGTGGCCATGGGGGCCTGCGTTAATCTGGAAAGTGTATTAGCAAAAGATGAATTTGCAAACCAGGTTTAATGAGACATCATACACTTTATCAGCCATGGACAGAAGGGACCAACTTCTGCCAGTTTTAGGGCAGTTAGGGAGGGGCTTGGCAAAGAATTCTCAGCTAAAAAGGAACATTTGCTTTGGTACAGGGAAGCTCAGATCAATCCCTGTTGTTAGTTCCGAGTCTGAGCTGGGCCAATTGATTACCCAGAATAGAGAGAAGGTCTCATAGCTGTGCCTCCTTCTATCCCCTCCAGCTGGGTCTCTCCCTCCCTTCTAAGCTGACTGGACTGAAGTCTTCTCTGTCCTTTAAATACACCAAGTTCCTTCCGTCATTTACAATTTTGCTCATTCTCTCCTTCTAGAAACTTCTCCCTGATCTACATTCTGAATCTTTTCCATGATTTAGGGACTCTTTAAGATCTCTGAAACCCAAACCAACTCTCATAGACAGCACAACACCATTTGCTTCAATTTCTCTCCAAATATTTTATAAGTGTTAGTGGTATAATGCAGTCAAACAGGAAAACGTGAAAAGAAATAATGGGCTTTGGAGTTAGGTGGACTGGATGGAATTCTGGCTCTGCCACTTGCTAATTCGGGCAGCTTCTCTGCAGTGGAATAAGGGGTGGGGGCAGCACATACCCACTGAACTTCCAGCAACTGAGATGACTGCAGAGGCAGAGGAACATGCTGCCGCTAACCTTCTGGCACACAGGGACACAGGAGTCATTTCTTTGTGCCTGCAGGATGAGGAGCAGCAAGAAGCTGGTCCGAGCTGACTCCATCAGTGAGCTGCCAGCCCCCAGGAGACTGAGGTGGAAATGCTCCCCAAAATTCAAGGCCTTTTAGCCTCCTCTGCAGAAAAACTTCAGCGGTAAGGAGAAGGTTAAGTCTTCTTTGGGGATATGCTCCATGGGTCGCTCCATGGGCCTTTTCCCACCCCAGCTACTGAGACACCTAGGAAGGGTCCAGAAACCCCAGCTCCTCTGCCCCTCCAACCCCTTCATGGAAATGTAGTCAAACTAAGGAAGAGTTATTACTCTCGGGGAAATAACCTTGCTGAAGAATTCATCATTTCCATAAAATGCAAACGTGGAGTTATTTTTTTTTTCACAGGTTTCACCTGACTGAGCAGAGTCAAGGTGGGGAAATCATCCCTTGCTTTCAAAGAAGTAATAAAGAACTGGTTTGAATAGGTCATTTGAATCCAAGCTATTTCAATTTGCTTGAATTTTCACTGCAACCTGACAAGGAGGCCTTTATTCCCAAGAACAGTTCAGGCCATAACAGAGCCAGGCAGGAAGGCCAGGGACAGGTGTGGGCCCTTCTTGCAGGGGAGTCCTGGCAGTGTCATGGTGCGAAAGGAACCAGGGGCTGACAACTGATTCTGGACCTTGGTTGTTCATTCCCTCATTCAAGAAGTGAGAATGAGCACATTCATTCATTCGTCTCATATGTGCAGGGATCTAGTGTATGCCAGGCTCTGAGGACATAGAAATGGATGTGCCATGGGATCTGCCCCCTTCCATTAGCAGAGGAAGTGGACTTCCAGGGCAAGGATGTGTGATGCAATAAACCAGGGAGAGGCCTACAGACCTGAACCCATAGAGGACATGAGGGCTGAACTCTGCCAGGACATTGAGGGATGGCTTTGCAAAGATGAGCCTTGAAGGATGGGGAGGAGTTGGTGTTGCAGGCATCTGTAGGAAAGGGCAGGTTCATAAGAGATCCAGGAGGCTTTGGAGACCAGCAACTGAGAGAATGGTCAGAGTTGGGGCACTGAAGGGAAGTTGGGGCCACATTGTGAAGAGCTTCACATTCCTTATATCACAGGGCCTGAAAGCTGCAAGGAGCTCTAGAGGATTTTGTGCAGGGGTTTGGGGAGCCATGGAGGAGACTGTGAAAATAGGGTAGGTGAGCTGGACAGAGTGTAGCTCAGATGCAAAGGGGTGCGGAGGACAGGTCCACTGCAAGCTGTTATGGAGGCTGACTAGCTTTTGTGGAAGGATGGGAGAGGCTGTAGGTGTTCACGCATAAAGTGGTGCTGATATCTCAACCTTACACAGCTGTTCAGGCCACTAGGGAAGTAAGTTGGTAGGCTAATGAGCCCAGAGAGGAAGGAGGAGCCTGCTTGTTTATAGGGGTTAGACCAGCCCCCACTTGATCCTGAGGCCCCCAGCTCCTCCTTCTGGAGAGAGTCCTGTAGGTGGGGGAGGTCCTGAGCTGCCCATGGGAATGGGTGGACAAAGCTTGGGCAAAAGGTTTCCAGGCTGCTGTGGTAACCATGAGCTCAGTCTATCTGGGAACAGTGGGTCAACAGGCCAGACTGAGGAGTGAGTTCTAATGGGACTGACTCTCTGTCCTACTGAGTCCACAGAATCTGGCATGGCCCCACTAAGAGCTAAGCTTACCTGAAACAGGAGGAATAATTCAAAGAGGGGCAGGCAGGAAGCACTGAACCCTGAGGGAGGGAGTATATGAGCAGGGAGCCAGGGTTGCCCCCCTGGCTCTGCACTCATGCATGGCTGCTGAATGGAAGGTGTGGACCTTCTGGATATTGTTCCACCAGGCTGTCAACCCAGACCCCAAATTCATTGAGGAAGAGGAGGAGGAGACTGGTCATGACTGGGGGGCAGGAAGTGAGAGGCCAGTGCTCAAGGGTCTCAGTGTAGACTCAGGGAATCTTCCTGCTGCTCTGACAATATTTGTAAGCCACAAAGACCTGGGCATGTCATGGAAGCTGCAGCAGCAGTTTCTGGGTATAATAAATTTTTAGTCACCAGTGAAGACCGGACAAGCAGCCTTAGTTGGGATGACTGTGACCAGCAACCAGGCTCTAGATTTTCCTTTCCAAAGCACAACATGAATGAGTCTCAGTAAGGAGATGCTACTTGTAGCCATCTGAGAAATAAGCTTTTCCCTGGACAGAGTGTTTGTGGATTTGGCAGGATGGCCAAAATGCCAAAAGAATTCATAGGGATGCTAAACACACCTTCCCAAACAGGTCAAATAAATGGCTTCTCTCGGGCCTCCTTCTATGGGCATCAGGTTTCTAGAATTTTGTTTGCGGGTAGTGTTCTCCCTACCTATGCAAATGACTCTCCTGCCCCGTGACTCTCCCTCAGCCAGGCCCACCTCCCTCCACCCCCAGAGCAGGGCCACCATCCTGCCCAGTCAAGCCTCACCTTCAGCTCAGAGTACCCTTGATCTGGCCACTTCCATATGTCAACAACTGTCTCTGACCTTCAGTCTATTCTTGGAAGGCAGGCACTGTGTCTTGAACTTCCAGAGTGCTAGGACATAGACCAGGCTCAAGAAACTTGCTTGGACTCTGTGGTGTGTGAATCTATTTTGCATGCAATAAAAGCATTTTTTCTTTTTTTCCCACAGAATAGTAAAGAATCTGGACTTCACTGTTTATAAGTTTGACAACTATGGAAAGACATTCATTAAGAAGCAGAAATTCAGCCCTGATGCTTTTATTCAGGTGGCCCTCCAACTGGCCTTCTACAGGTGAGCAAAGCCTTCCCAGGGGGCTAACTGACAAGCTGCTCTAGACTCTAGAGTATAGAAGTATGCTCTAGGGAGGACAACTTTCTGGGGCCCCAGAGGACAGATGGATGACCAGGACAAGGTACATGGAAGGAGGTGCCACCTAACTGGGTTTCAAGGTGTGAGTCCAACCTCAGAAAAGAGAAGGATGTCACAGTCAGTCAGTCACATGAGTGATGGCCCAGGACACAGAGCTTATGAGACAGGGACAGAGCTAACTAAGGCCAGGCAGGTGATGGGGACATCAAATTGAGGAGATGCTCCTCCTCCTGATCTCACCCAGCCTACCTGGGCCCCTGGGCCCCTATATCTTTGACATGTCCCCCACCTCCCACTAGCTTTCTGACCTCAATAAGAAAATGGAACTAGCATCCTCCAGTGGGTCAAGTTAAAGGTTTTGGACTCATCTTTGATTTGTCCCCATCTCTCATCTTCCAAGTCTCTCTCAACCCCATTCTTTGCCTTCCACTTCCGCTTCCACTGCCATCAGCCCCTCCCAAGGCCCTGCCATCTCATGCTCAGTTAACTGCAGCACGCTCCCCAGGGGTCTCTGCCTCCAATCTTGCCCACTATATTCTGTCTTCATAAAGTGTAAACTTGGAAATATGCAAATTGAATTATATTATTTGTCACCTTGAATCCTTCCAATGGCTTCCCAGTATGCTCAGAAAGGCTCCCTGTGAGCTTGCCTCTCCTGGGGTCCTCTCCCAAGCTCTCTTCTGCCTCTAGACATTTGCTCTTGCTGTGCCTCTGCCTACCCACCTGTCACTACCACTCTTCACCAGCCAGGTCCTTCCCACCACTCAGGTATCAGCCCTTAGAGGCTTCTCGTGACCCCTTTGAAGGAGCCACCTCAGGTCCCCTTGCCACCTAGTTCTCTGTTCTCTGTCATACCATTGTGTTCTCTTTTTCTTTCATAGTAATTATTATTCATGTGAACTGCCTTCTTCATTTATTTGTTGATCTTGTTTTCTAGACTGTCTCCCCTAGGCATGACACTCTGGGTGTATCACACTCTTGGCACAGAGTAGGCATCAAGCACTAAGTCAAACACAAATAGACACTACAAGAGTATTAGCTGGGGGTGGCATAGTCATGTCTGTGGTTTAGAAAAACCTCTAGAGTGATAGTTCTGTATTGGAGAAGAGATGAAGTATAGAAAGTATAGGTGAAGTATAGGAAGTATAGGAAGTATTGGAGAAGAGGTGAAGTATAGGTTGAATGCAGAGGAGGGTGCCCCACTCACCTTTTATAGCAGGCTAAAACTAACATGCAAAGTAGATCTTCCTCAAGATAGGTTTGGCTTCAGGTGGCTCCAGTGTTCCAGAAGCAACAGCTCATAAACTGGCACAGCTAGTAAATAGTACTTGCCCCACCAGACTGCTTTCTCTTTGCAACATCCAGGGGAACACGAGGAGATCTTCTGATAAAGCTTGGACAAGGAAGTCTCACTAATGAGCAGGCAGCACCCATGTGGACACAGCATCTTGGTTCCCAGTGTCCCATGCAGGGCTATAACTCACAGGAAAAGGAGCAGCCAGTCTGAGCATCTGTCCTCTCAGGGCTCCTTTAGAAAAGCTGACATTACCTCACAGTGGACTGGGACACAGAGACCTCGCAGTACTGAGCTATGGCAGGACCTGGCATCTGGAACTGTAGGCAGTGCCATTCTGGTACTCAGAGATAGCAACTGGCTGAAATGGGTCATAAGGTTGGGGTCCTGCTGGAGCCATAAATGGGTACACTTTTCAATGAGCACTTTAGAGCTTCAAATCTATAACCAAGAGGAGCTGGTAGAACCTATACAGAGCACCTCCTCCTCATGCAATCTTTGCTGTCACTGGACATGGCAAGGAATGGATGTGGCAGAGGTTCCTGGGCTCATTGAATGGCTGAAATATGATCTGCTTCCCATGGAGAATGTTCTTCAGAATCTAATCTGTAACAATTTTTTTAAAAATCTGTTTCTGGATTCAGCAAAAACCTGGAAGCTGCCTAAATTGGGGTTGATCAGTAAACAGCCAGTGATGGCATCTACTTTTGTGCTTGGCATTGCATTTGCCTCCAGGGGCCATAGAGATAGAGGAAATGAGCTCCTTGCCAGTGTCTTGGGGAAATGAAATGTAAGTGTACAGGAAGTTTATTCACTTGCTCACCAAGCAACACAGAGCCAAGCACTGTGCTGAATCAAACTTGGCCTTCCCCCTCCTAGAGCTCACCCAGTGTGGAAGAGATGTGCCCTGAAGAGACTAAGACATAGCCACCATTTGCTGTCTGACTTTGGGCTGTCACTACTCTTCTTTGTGTTCTGTGTTTTGCCCTTTCCCAAAACCCAACACCTAGGACTTTACTAACTAGTAGAAAAAGGTGTGTGCTAGTCAGGTATGCAAGCCTAAAAGTGCTTGCTTGGTTCATGTGTATAAGGAAGAGACTTTCCCTGGCTGTTGCTGGTGTGGCCACTGCTGCTCCCATCACAGACTTGAGGGAAGAGAGGGACAGCCATGGTGCCTATGGGTCTGTTGGAAGCCCAGCTTCCATGAACAGGTGGGCCTGTGCAGTAGTTTACACCCATAATCACTGAGGCCTCTCCCCACCTCCATCCATAGGTCATGAATGAATTGCTTTAAATAAAATAAGATTCTCTCAAAGATGTGAATGATTAACTACACAATTACTCCATTCTGTGCTATTAATCACTCATCGGTCTCACGGAAAATTCTAGGTTTCCCACCAGATTGGGATATTTTTTTAAAAAAAGACTACCAGTCATTTCTTTATTTTATACCTGTGCAGTATCACCAGTTTATGGAAACGTACATAGCTCTTCATATTAGAGACATCCTGACATTCGTCTTTGGGAAATCTCTAGAATTCTATTAACATTAAAATGAAATACTAAGCCAACTAAAGTCAGGACTGTAAAAATAAAGCCTGCTGGAGCTATTTTTCTCTCAGCATTCCTGAGTCCCTGAGAATGCATCACTGTTTGCCATTCATCCTTCATCTCGTGCAGGCTCCACAGGAGACTCGTGCCCACCTACGAGAGTGCGTCCATTCGCCGATTCCAAGAGGGACGGGTGGACAATATTCGATCAGCCACTCCAGAGGCACTGAGTTTTGTGAAAGCCGTCATTGACCACAAGGCTGCCATGCCGGTAAGTCCTACGCTGCCTCAGGAATCTCAAGGAGGCCACCCATCTGCTTAGCTCCATAACAACCAGCTCTTTTGGCTTGTTTGTCTCTGAGCAGCCTCTTAAAGCCCTGTGTGCTGTGTTTCTTATCTGTTTACAGGATTTGGAGAAGCTTCTGCTCCTGAAGGATGCCATCCAAGCCCAAACTGAGTACATGGTCATGGTGAGCGATGAGGTGCTGCCTCACTTGAGATCATGGCTGTAGGCTGTGTCAGAGCTGGGCCTACAAGAGTAGGGTCTCAGCACAGACTGGTTGAGAGCTGGGCCACCCACTGCCAAGTGACTTGGCAAGGCCACCCTGCCTCTTGGAGCCTCTTTATTATCTTTAGAACCTATGTAGCAGACCACTCCTTCTTTCTACATGGATTTTCTGAGAATACAATGAATGGTCTTTGAAACAACAACAACAATAATAATAGCACCAAATACGTACAGCAATTTATAGTTTATACAAAAAGAGGAGTGAAATATGAGGGGATGGTACCTAATCCTGACAAACGGTAGTGGCTTATACACCTTGCACAATCACAGGCCAGGCAGTATTTATTTCCACTTAAGGCTGGTTCTACGTTCTTATTCCTAAGTTTCTATTTATACTGCCTATGAATACAAAGTCTTTTCTGAAAATTAATAGTGACATCAAAATGTTATAAGGAAAATGTTTCCCTAGTTTAGGAAAATAATTTATTTTCTAGCACTGCAAAACCAGCACACAAAGATCAGAAAATAAGCTACTACTAGGGATGGTGATCAATATATTAATTGCAGACCACTCTGATACAATTTTTGAAGAATCATACAAAGTACAAATGGAATTAACTAGACTTCATTCTGTATACTTAAAAGCAAATACAACACATATCGGGGTTTTAGAACTAGCCAATATAGACTTTCCTCTAATTCAGTATATTCTCTAATATAGATTCCTAATTTATCTAAAGAGTGAAGTGTTTGTTCTATTCAGGAAAAATCAAGCTCATTCTCATGTAATCAAAGGCTATTTTTTGGTTTTCCGTTTCATGCCCGATAAAGCTCTGGGTGCTAGGAAATAAAAAATGAAGTCCATAAGCCTTATCATTAGGGAGTTTATGTGTAGTTAGGAGGAAAGGCCCTTAAATGATAAATCCAATGCCATGTAAAAGGAGCCCTCAAGAAGCAGTAGAGAGCATGGAGGTGCTAGCTCATTCCTCTGCTTGGGAAGTGGTGCTCAATATGAGACTTGAAGGATGAAGAGGTGCTTGTAACAGACATAGAAGGGAAGGATGGCCCCAGAAGAGAACAACATGTGTAAAGACAAAGTCTTGAGAGCACATGATACATTGGGGAAAAGCAAGTAATTCAGTGTGTGCAAAGAACAGAGGAGCAGGAAAGCTCATGATATTGGATTTTCCTGTCCTAAAGCTACTCTGTTGACCATGTATAAAGACTGGTTAGACCATGGGGTGGTCTGTCAAGAGGCAGCTAATCAATGGATTAGCTGGTGTAAGGACTGAAGTAGAGCAGGGGCAGGGGGTTGAAGAGGAAGCACAAACTTCTGATTAAACATGGTGGGTTGAACACAAGGGTTTACTGTCACTCCTCCTGAAATCCTGAAAAATGTTGGCAAAGGGATTTTTAAAGCTACAAATACACTATGGCAAAGAGGATGGAAAAGGTGGTGACAGCAAAGGTCTTAGAGCTAAAAAGAAGAACAGATGGCAAATAACTTAGCAGACCAGAGATAGCTGAAATCCCAAGTAAACAGTGAGGGAGGCCCAGGACCCGGTGAACTACACTGCAGAAGTTCAGAATGGCTCAGGCATTGGGGGCACCTACCAAAAGTAGGGGTATATGTGGGACTGAAAGAAGATAATTGGTTGAGTAGACTAAAAGCTTTTCTTCTGAAGAGGTTGAAGAAAAAAGACTCTAAACTTAGGGACATCAGGTACAACTGAGGGAGTGGACACTGTCCTCAAAATAGAGGGATTAATCAAAGTTTGCTTTCTCAGTGGTATACCCCTCAGCCACTCAGCTCCAGGTACACTGGGAACAACCTTTATTACCATCTCTTCTCCAAGCAGGACATTAGAGGATTTCTATGTGGTAAAGTGACCAAGACAAGAGAGAACAGAGTCACAGATACTGACCATTGGGGTCCCCAGTATAATAGCCCAGCCAGCTCACATCACAGTGAAGTCCAGCAGTTGACAAGCACATTCTCACATACATATCTTTTTGGTGTATTATTCTTAGATATAAACAAATAGTCATAACTTATAACATTGAGGAGAGCTGCTAACGTAAAAGACTGAAGTCAGTACAGCTTTGTTTAATTTTTAAAATAATTTAAAAGAAATTTAAAAAGAATGAAAATGATACAGGAAATATAACTTTTTTAAAACTATAATTGAGATCCTCTGAAAAATGAAGGATGTTGTTATATCCATAAATAAGAAAATAAAACTCTAAAAATTTTTTTTCAAGAAATAAAAAAAACTCAGGGGGAAAATATGGTAGAAATGTATTTGGACTTCTCACTCAACAGCATCACTGGAAGGTGGAAGATAGTGAGGCAATGTTTTCGAATTCTGAGAGAAAATTATTTTTATGTATATTCCATACCCAGCTAACTATTATCAAGTTTGCAGATAGAATAAGGACATTTTTAGACAGATAAGGTCTCAAAATTTTTACTTATTAAGCTCTCTTTAGTGCAGGATGTAGACCACTAAAGTAAGAGAATAAAACAAAAAGGAAAACATAGGATCCAAAAATCTGAAGATTAAATATAAGAAAAGAGGTAGAGAAAGATGATAGTAAAAGGAGATCCCAAGCTAGCTGCTCAGCAGACCTAGGGAGCAACAAGTCTATAGAAGAGCAAAAAGTGAGAACAGGAGTAAAATGGATAAATTATCAGATATATTTTAATGCATTGAGGGAAGTTTTATGCTTCTGGCTGAGAGTTTAGGAATTCATGAGTTATAAATACAAAGATAGATCAAGTGGGAAAAAGCACAATCTAATCATTTAAGAATTGTCAATTCTAAGGAAAACAAAATATTGAATAAGAAAGGAATTTTAATCATAATATGCTATTGAACTCAGCTGTGAATACCTACATAATTATAATCATGTAAACATTGAATGTTGCTCAAACAACAAAGGGTTAAAATGTAACTCTATTGGGAAAATGGGAGAGTGGAAGTGTATTAGGGGAGCAGGGGTATAAAAGAGCCAAAGTTCATCTTCTATAAGAAGATTACAGATAAAACTGAAAAATGCAATAATGGCTGTCTAAGCATGTTGTTTAGAAATAAGAAAGTAAATGACAAAAGCATTCCAAGTGGTTACTCTGTGGAGTGGCATTCAGTGCTGGCAAGGTGAAATAAGCCTTTGATTTAAGTGTTTTTAAACTATGTAAATACATAACTTTGATAATAATTTAAAATTTTTAGAAAAAAAGTTTTAAAAATTATCCTCCAAAGCATTGCCATAGGGTTATTTTATGTTAACTATTTTAAGTTTATGGGAACAACTAAATAAAAGAGATAGGGGATGGGAAGAGGAGAGCTATGAAGATGCTTTCTAGGTAAACCTAGTCCCTGGTAGGCCGTGCAAGAGCAAGAAATTCTCCAGATATTTGGCAAGTATATTTGATAGTGGTAGTGAAGAAAGGAAATTCTGGTGAAGGAGCAAATGTGGTCCAGACCTCCTATCACATATTCTCACAGAACTTTGTGGTTTCCTTCATAGCACTTACCATGGATGATGATAAAGAGTTTATTTGGAGGTAGTTTATATCTGTCTCCCACCACACATAAGGCTTCATGACGGCTGAGTGTAGGACTGCTATGTTCTCTGTTGTCACGTCAGTGCTCAGCCTCAGGCCCATTGTAGGCATCAATTAAAATTCTCTGAATGAATGAATGAATGAATGAATGAATGGATAGGTTGTATTACTTGTTACTACTCAAGGCTCTAATCCAAACAATCTGTTAAGTCAACCCTGGTTGCTACAGTGGGTTCAGAGATGATGAAAACATGAGTGGGTTGGCCGCTGCACAGAGCAGCTGCTTCTGTAGATCTACACAAATCAGCAATTAGACAGAGGTAACCAGAGAAATTAGAAGTGCGCTCTACTTTATAGGTGGGCTCATAGTTCTTACCCTGTCCTAACGGGACACATCTAAAGTGAGCTGTGGTTGTATAACATGTCTTTTCAGCCTATAATTAGGTGCATTGGAGAGCCTGGAGCCTCTGAGTCATCTTTATGCATTAATTCCCAACTGAAAGAAAACAGCTGTCAAATCCCAAAACGTGCCTTGTAAACCCGAACAAAGTTCAGTATGATAAGAGTTTCCTCCTATGTGGGGCTTTAACGGCTAAGTGGCCATCTTATGTAACCATGAAGCCCCTAATTATTACTCACAATTACCCTAGAGGATAAAGTGTTGGTTGTGGTGAGAGTCTGACCAAGGAGCTCTTCTCGCCATCAGCAGTCCTTGGGCCAGCACCTTTCCTTCTCCCCAGATTCCTCCCCTTCCTGAGAAGGTACTGGGGATAGCCCAGCCAACCCATTCCTTCCACTTAGAGCACCAAGTGGTTCTACACAGTGCACATCAGCAGTGACCATGGGAGGAGACTCAGATCCACCAACCTTAAATGCAGGCTTCCTCATGTTAGAACACAACCCAATATGGACTCATCCAGTGCACACAGAAATGCACAAGGGCCCAAGAAGCAGAGGCCATGTGGTAAAGTAGTCAGTCCTGGGCAGCCACCTATACAAACTGTCTGCAGCAAGCACTGGGTAACCATGGCCATTGGAGTCGACGTTAGCATTATGGATTAGAGAGGTGGGGAGGAGGCACATGGGAGCCTATGTCTCATTTCCTGTTCTTTGCCCCCTACTGCCCAGGCCGTAACAGGGATGGCTATTGACAACCACCTGCTAGGGCTGCGGGAACTGGCCCGGAACATGTGCAAGGAGCTGCCTGAAATGTTCACGGATGAAACATACTTGATGAGCAATCAATTTGTCCTCTCCACCAGCCAGGTACAGCCCTATTGTAGCCATTGCCCAAAAGGCCACTTAGTGTAACCATTGGGCTTTCAAAAGAGCTCAATGAATACAATCTACTGGCTGGAGTCAGGCAAGTTCTGATTCTGCTTCTCAAAAGCTCTGTGACCTTCAGCAAAATGACCTAAATGGTCAGAGCTCTGGTTTCCCATCTTCTAAATGAGAGTAATCACAGATGCCACCTCAGCAGAGGTAGACAGGTTGGAAAAGCACCCATTCTGGTACCCTACTAGCTTTCAATCTGTTATTTGAGAGGTGGTGTTCCACCATGGTAGCCACAGGCTCTGGAGCCTGACAGGCCTAGGAAGAAGTCCTGGCTCAACTAGATGTGATGACATATGTAGAAAGCCCAGCTCAGTAGCTGGCATGGACAGGGCTCTCCAAGCAGGTCACAGCCATTATTGGTAAAGGGCTGCGCAACCAATAGCTGGCAATTAGCTGCCAGTCCAGTGTCTCCTAAACAGCACCACAGGCTCATTCTGTTGGAGAAACCACTGTCACAAAAGACAGAATGAAATCCATCAGGGAAAGGTAGCAGCTTAGAAGATAAAGTATTGCCACCCACCCATGCATCATTTTCCTAAAATTCTATCTCATTGTGAAAAGCTAGATGTGGGCAATAAAAGGAGCTCATAAAGTTGCGTTTGAGGATAAAAGCCCCCTCAGTAATTTGATTTTGTCATTACAGCAGTGAGCTCACAGACATGAACAAAGGAGGGCAGAACACAATATAAATTCTTCAGGAAACCATTCATGGGCAAAAAAGTGCTTTGGAATGGCTTTATGGCCTTTGGCTGTTGCATGGCACATTTATCTGACAATGAGGTGACTCTATTAGCAGGACTAATGGTTTGTTCTGCCCATAAAACAGTCAGTGTCATTTCTAAAGGCCCAAGTACATAGTGCCAGAATCCAGTAGGTTTAAAACAAACCCCACCCTACACTTGCCCAAAATGTGATCTATTTTCCCCTAAGACCAGCTAATAAAATTAATTGGGGTGCAATGGTTTGAGCTTTTTTCTTTAACTAAAAATGAAAATTTATGGCATGAATGCCTTCAGAAACACCTTTTCTTGATTTGTGATCTGGATTATAAAATCTCAGCACTCTAAATTCGAAACATATTAGGTGCATAACTAAAACTCCAATTGATGGCCAATTTTGAAATGCCCAGTGCTGGGTAATTGTGCATAGCCAGGCTATGTGGAGAAAATCAGAACAGCCAGGCAATGCTGACAGTAATTAAGGATGTGGAGGAAATAGACAAAGAGACAGGCCAGATTTCCTCCAGTTCATAAATTACTCCCTCTGGGAAACCATCGAACCATTGGGTGTCACCAGGGTGCCATTTAGTAAATTACCCTGATTGCCTTGGTGCCTCAAACAGCCCCCAGGTGAAAGAGAGACTCAGCAGAGACCCAGCAGCAGGTGAATCTGAAAGCTTCTGACTCCATAGTAGAGCAGATTTCACACCAGGGAGTGGTTTACAGCCCATCTTCTTCTGATATCATGCAGTTAAATGGGTTTGTTTTTATGACTCTGGCCATGACCATCCATGATGAAGCAATTGGTTGATTTAGTTAATTCAGTCAAATACCCAGGTGGAAAATAGAGGAGCAGATACTCTGTCAAGGCCTCCGGGGTTGTTGGAACACTCTTCATTCTAGCAGGCTCACAGGTTGCATTTTCAGAACAAGCAGTTCCTAATATGTCCTCTCCTCCAGGTACCCACAACCATGGAGATGTTTTGCTGTTATGGACCTGTGGTGCCCAATGGGTATGGCGCCTGCTACAACCCTCAGCCCGAAAGCATCCTCTTCTGCATCTCCAGCTTCCACGGCTGCAAGGAGACCTCTTCTACCAAGTTTGCGAAAGCTGTGGAAGAAAGCCTCACTGAAATGAGAGACCTCTGCAGTCTGCCACAGTCTCCCATTGGCGAGCCACTGTCAACAAAAGGAAAAGCAACAAGGCCCAGCCAGGGCCACCAACCTTGACTCCTACCACTAGTTGTCACTTTCCCAAATCAAGCATTCTGCAGCTGCCAAATTCTGCCAACCCTCTGCTCCCAACCCTCTCCTCAGCTTTCTGCAGCTCCCTGTCCTTGGGGCCCAACACACAGACCACATTTAGACTCCACTCAAAGCTGAGTGTCCTAAGGAAAGTGTCCCTCATTATGCATGGGAATCATCATTAACAATCACCATGCCTCTGGCCTGTGTACTGAAAATAAGACCAGCCTGGTTTGGAGGTGGCCTGGGTGAGGTGGGGAAGTAAGTGCACGCTGACTTCCCTCCATGGCCTCAGTGGTGTTTGCTTCCCCAACAAGACCTACCACGTCTAGGTCTTGTTTTCGCCCAATGAAAGAATGAGTCACCTTATTAAGTGTAATGTACCTACATGAATCATGAGGGAAGAGGCTAACTGCAAGTCATTACCTCTTTTATTTTTGAGAGGAGTAGGGAGGCTTTGTTTTCAGATTCAATGCAGTGTGATCATTCAGAGTGGCCTGCACCAAGCCATACAGTCCTATAAGCACCCTTTCCCCTACACACACACGCACACACACACAGAGAGAGAGAGAGAGAGAGAGAGAGAGAGAGAGAGAGAGAGAGAGAGAGAGAAAGCCCAAGAGCCCAAGTTAATTTAAAATATTGTGACCTAGGACCACAAACATGTTTCTCCTTCCGCCTCCCAGGGGCAGCCTTCCATTGAGTTCAGAAAATCTGGTCTGGCTATTCTGGAAGGGAGAAAAACTCGCCTGCCATTGCCCTGAAGTAGTCTCTGCTCTCTGCTTCCCCAGGGACCTCTGAGGCAATCCAGGATGAACAAACACAGCCCAGGGCAAGCAGTGGAGTGAAGGGAGAACCAGCCCACTTCTCCAAGGTTCCTGCCACTTGCGTTTTTTCTGGTTACTTTCTACTCCCTTCAGAGGAAACATGTTCAGACAGGTGATCTGCCTTCTAGAAGAGAAGAGAAGAGAGTGGGTTGCCTTGGGAGTTTTCTGTTGTTGTTTTGTTTTGTTTATTCTTAAGAAAACTGCTGTGACATTAATTTCAGGAAATTATCTCAGTGGCCCAAGCAGGACACTCTTGGACAGCTGGACTTCCTTCTGTGGAGGATATTGTCCAAGGGTTCTGACTAAAACCCATGTGGAGGAGGCCAGGGCAGGGCTCTCCACTGGCCTCAGGGCCGAGGGGAGAGCTGGCAGAGAGCAGGGCCAGGAAGAGGGAACGGCCATGTCCAGAGCCAGCCTTAATAGAGGGGCAGACGGTCCACAGGGCCAGAGTTGAGATTGTCCTGAGAGGCGTGATCGTGGAGGAAATCTTATTGGGGTATATTTTCATGGGAAATCTAGAAGGACAAAGGAGTGAGAAAGCAACCGGAAAAATCAAAACTGCCAACAGCTGAGGCAGACTGCCTCTGTCCTGAGGAAGCGTAGAGTTCAGGTCTCATCATTTCCATTTTCACTATGCTCCCTGAGGGGGTTTCCTAAAAAAGTCTTCCCCACCCCCACCCATCCTGCTATGCTCTGTGACATTTTAAGCATTCCACTCTAACCCAGGGACCCTGCACGTGTCCCTTTTGGGGGCTACTGTGCATGCTGTCTGCATTTTGACCTGGGGGCAGAGATGGAGGCAGGCATTTTAACCTTGCTCAGCTCTCTGAAAACAAAAGCAGCTCCAAGTAGCCAGTTAATTCCTTGAGCCCCTGGTTTCTAGATTGCAGATTTCTATTGAATGATCTAGGAGATTCTGGCAGTGCCCTTCAAAATCATTGATCTGTAGGTCCTTGCTCCTGCCCTCAGACATCTACCTTCCTATTCCCCTCGGGAAGTTGCAGCCTAAGAGTCCTGGTAATGTCTGGGGAACTGCTGCCTACCTGCTGTAAGTTGACCCAAAGTCTGTTCTCACCCAATGACCACAGTGCACATCTGAGTTCTCTTCCGGTTTCTCTCCCATAGATTTCTGGGCAGGCACAGAGCTCTAGTTTTGGCATCAGGCAGCCCTGCTGACCTTTGGCCAAGAGACTTGAGTGCCCAGAGATTGAATTCCCTACATGATCAAGTAAGTGGGGGACTAGAATGTCCCAATCTTGCAAGGCTGTGAGGAATGTGTATAAAGGGCCTTGCACAAGTAAATGGGCACTGGTGCACATTGCCAGGATGATGTTACCCCAGTGGGCATTGTTTGGATGATTTTTATTTCAAACTTTTTACACTGACTTAACAGAATCAAACTCACATCTGGCTCCCTCGGAGTATAGGGAGAGAAAAGTGACTCTATATTCAGATATCAACCAGGCACTGTGAGGGCTTCAAAAAGTGTAGATGGGGGACATTTGGCAGGAGGGACACCTCCTCTCCCTGAGGAAGAGGTTGGAAGCTGGTCTTCCCCCTCCAAGCACAGGTGGGTGCACAGAGTCTTTATGCAAAGGCAGTACTGAACCATGGCCATGGGCAACTCTGTGGGGACCCTGGTAAAGGAGACTGTTCCAAGCGTTCCCCAAAGAGAAGGAAAATGAAACCTGGAGACAGTCATTTGGGGACAATGATACATAATAAAAATGTATGTGGCCACCTTACAATACTGCTAAGTTGCCAAAATACATAAAGTTATTTGAGTTCTATTTTTATAAAATATTTTTAGATTTATGGCAATATGGACATGTGTATTTATCGCCTTTCCATTCTAAGTTATAGTTTTTGTGCTTTAAGTAAATATATGTATAACTAAAGAACTGGATATTGAAAATACTATATTCAAATTATTTAAAGACTGTAAGTCTGTATTCAATAAAAAGTAATGCCAATAAAGGTGGTGTTGGCCACTGTTTTCTCCCTAGAAATGCTATAAAAATTTTGGTGTAAATTCTGTGAGCTGGATCAACAATTTGTTTGCCTTTATCTAAAGTCTGTCACCAGCAGTGACAGATATCTTTAGATACAAGGACCAAGAGAGAAAGGGGAGGAAGGAACTTTGTTTCTCTTAGTGTGCGGCATATCACCATGGGGTGGGATGAGGGGTAGAGAGGCTCCATAGGAGTTTGTGATCAGATTGGCAGAAAGCTGGGCATAGACCTGGGTGTCTCCACTTAGGCCTGCACAAACATGCATAGGCAGAATGGAGTGGGAAGAAAAACATCAGGCTTGGAGGTGGAATGCCTAGACTATGAACCTAGCTGTATCTTAACCTACCATGGACTTTGAGGACATCATTTCACCTCCCTAACCCTCAGATTCCTCATTGGTAAAATGAGAATGTTGATATCAGCATTACCCACTTTCAGGGTTGTGGCAAGATGACATAAGACAGCCATTGTTTGAAAACTTAGGTAATAACATAAAACTAGCATTCTTATTGCAGGCTCATTAAGTATCCATGTACATAGGTCCCCTTAGCATGCACAGCCAAAAATTATATTCCAAGTTGCAAGAGCCCGTCCACAAGCACAGTAATCTACAGAACTAAGACTAAGTTTCCTCCAAATGGAAGCCCAGATGCTTTCTAATCAGAGCCTAAAGGAACCTCAAAGTGTATGCTCTGTGTGATTAGAATGCAGAAAAATCATCATCTAAAACTGTAATGGCTAAGAATGTTCATGGAGGAATGGCGGGGATAGGAAGGTGCAAGATCTACGTAATGTGGGCTTGCTCTTATCATATATATCACACTTGGCCCCAAAATAACCAGATGTAAACAATAGAGATAGATGAACATGAACAAGTCACCCACTCCTTGTTGTCTCTAAAGGTCCTGTGGGGTGGATGTTGATATATTCAGGTAAAAATGCAGGGAAGAGTCCCTCCTAGGTTCACAAAAACAACCAGAAGTTTCCAAATTACTCCTAAGGAGTGTTCCTTGGCAGTGGGTAGAGAGAACCAGTGTATTAGATTCCCTTTGTAAATTCAGCTTATCTTCCTGCTGTTGTTTCTCTGAGTTTTCCCTCCAAAGAGACCTCTCGAGTTTGCAGAATGAATGATATGCCACCCCTGGGAAAGGCTGGCCTCACATATTGTAAGAGAAAATTTCTAAAAGCTCTGTTCTCCCTTGTTTCCTAAGAGCCAGCTCTGTCCTTGTTTTTTTAGTTTTCCCCCTACTTCTTCCATCTCCTTGTGGGAATTCACTTCCTTTTTCCGTACCTTGTCTGTCCTTGGGCCTCAGGATTCTGTCCTTGGTCTCTAATTTCTTATATTAAAGGAACAGAAAAATGGCAGGCTGAGCTGACACAGATAGGCCCCTCCACCTACAAAACACATACACAGAAAGAAGAAATTGTTTTAAACATATAGTCTGGTTCTAGAGAAAGAAATCCTTACATTCCAGAAAAAAAGAAGGATGTCCAAAACAGAGCAGTGAGTGGGAGTTTAAGGTGTGTCAGACCAGATACAGACTCTAGTGGCTGACAACAGGGTTTACCACCCCTGCAAATTAAGAGGACATAACCTCAGCCCATGCAAGGTGGGAGATGCAGCTAAGCTTCCTGCACAAAACCAGAACCTCACAGAGGTTCTGTGAAAAGGATTAAAGACTGTAAAAAGGATTAAAATATCTCTTCCCATCAACTCAGGAAGCACTGAGAAATGGTGCCATTTATTCAGGGCTATAGGTGATGGAAAGAAGATGTCAATGAGAAATTAACTATGCAATTGTGTCATATGCTATGCGCATGTGGAGTTTGAATTTATACAACTTATCTTATCTTAGCAGGAATTCCAATCCAGTAATTTTTTTAATTGCCTATGTCAGTAAGACCCAAAGGTCTCAGCAGAATAAAAAACAAAACCACTGTCTACAAACTTGGACACACTGAACACTGATTAAAATATTCCATTAAAGATGAGTTCACAGTCAAAAAATACAAACAGCATAAGAAATGGCTCATAGGATAGAAAGCAGCAGATAAAACAAACAGGAGAATTAATATAATATCAATGGTTATTTTAATAATAAACAAAATAAATAAGGGGGTATTCCCTCTTCTACTATACTCCCTTATTTATTCTCTGAAGCTAGTATAACTTTAAAATCCAAACCAGCATAGGACATACAATAAAGAAAATCTACATGCCCATTTTCACTCATGCATATACATCCAGAAATCCTAAAAAACAAATATTAACAAATAAATTCTAACAATATATGAAAAAGATAATACACCAATGGCCAAGTCAGGTTTATACAACAATGCAAGATAGTTTAATATTAGAAGATATATAAATGTCATTTACTCATGAACAGCCTAAAGAATAAAAATAATAGTATCTTTTTAATAGATTATTACAAAAAGTGGTACAATACATTTGAAAAGACATCAAACTAAAATTCTAGTATTAAAAACTAAATAACTGAAATAACAACCTGATCAATGGTTTTAGTAACAGTCAAGAAACAGCTGCAGAGAAAATTAGTAAACTGGATTACAGGTAAAAATGAATGAATGAATACTCACATACATGCATACATACATACATACAATCTCAAAAAAAGCATAGAAGAAAAAACATAGAAGAGACATAAAAAATACAATGACAAGTTTAACCTGGAGTCCCTGAAAAGTGAGAAAATGGGCTGAAAGCAATATGTGATTGGATAATGGCTCTAATTTTTTCTAAAACCAGATAGAGGACTTAAATCCACAATTTTAAGAATTTCAACAGATCCCAGGCAAGATAAGTTAAAAGAAATCTATACATAGGCACCTCACAAGGGTTTCCAATCCATGCTAAACCCCCGACTTGCCTGGGATGGTTCTTGGGCCCTCTGAGCCTCAGTTTTGTAAATACAAAATAACAAAATACAACCTACTTTCTAGAGATGATAAAATGATTAAATGAGATAACGTTGAAAGTACTTAGTATGTCGCGTGACACACACTTTCTGTAATTTGCTGTAAATGTTGGCTATTGTTATTTATCAGCACCTGCCATACCAGATTGAAATTCCGTTTACCTGGCTGTTAGGGTCGCGAAAGCAAGTCATCTTCGACCACCGCCAGCAAGCGATGGTGCACATAAGGTGGTGCAGGCATGCCGGAAGGAAAATTCCTCATCCCCACCTACTGCACAAGGTGCTGGCGGAGAGTGGTTTGGGGGTTCCTCAAGTTCCGCCCTCACTGGGCTTGTCCACGCCCAGCCACATATGGCCACGCCCACTCCTACCTGCCAGAAGAGCAGTTGCCTAGCAGTGTGTGTTGCGCTGTAGCCCTAGCAGACCGCCCAGCCATGCCCAGGAATGCGCTGGTCATCTTGCGCTATGGTCCTTACAGTGCAGCTGGCCTGTCTGTGGAGCACCGTACCTTCCGTCTGGAGGGCCTGCAAGGTGGGCAGCAAGCGCCTTAGGGCCACCCAGCTTCGTGCGCCCAGGTATACCCTACCCTCTGAGCATCCATGCAGGCTGTATGGTCTGCCTAGACGTTTTTCCTTCCTCAGACCCAAGTGCCACCTACTCTGGAAAACCTTCTCTGAGGCCTCATCACCCCAGAATGATTTAGCATCTTCCATTGGCTTCCACTGCTTCACTGTAAGAGTGGAAAGAAACATGAGCTTTGAGTCCACTGGGTGCCTGGCAGTTTACACAAATTACCTGGATAGAAAGGATTACATACCCTGCTTTACACACTGGGAAATTGAAAATGAGGAATAGTAAGAGACTCTTCCAAGGTCATATGACTGGCTGGAAAATGCATTTATCCCTTGATCATTCATTCATGCAATAAACCTTTACTGAGCATTTAATATGTGTCAGACACTTTTCCAGGTATCAGGTATATACTGATTAACAAAGATGTATATCTTTGAAGTGACCTCATTGCTGACTACTAATTGAAAATAATGCTAAGCTTTTGACAGAGGAATGTAATCACAGTGAGCCCTGTCACTGGCCACAATGGTAGGAGAGAGAGAAAGATCTGAAAAAGTTTATTTGCTGGAATTCCATTTGAGTTGAGCTTTAAAGGGTAAAGAGAAACCAACCAGGTTGAAAGAGAGAGAAGAAAAGAAGAGAAAGAGGAAGAGAAAGAGAGAAGAGGAGAGAGAGAGCGAGAGAGAGAGAGAGCGAGAGAGAGAGAGAGAAGAGAGAGAAAAGAGAGAAGAGAGAAGAGAAAGAGAAAGAGAGAAAGAGAAGAAAGAAAGAAAGAAAGAAAGAAAGAAAGAAAAGAAGAAAGAAAGAAGAAAGAAAGAAAGAAAGAGAGAGAGAGAGAGAGAAAACATTCTAAACGGAGGGACTAATATCTGCAAAAGCTGGACATGTGAACAAATTATGTATTTGTTAAATTGATGGGAAGATGGGGATGGAGAGGTAGACAGGGACCCGATTCTGCAGGGCTGAATAAAAGTTTTAGACATGGAGATGAAACCATGGCTGCTGGGAGAAGAACAGATTAGAGGGGGCCAAGAATGAAAGCATAGAAACAAGCCTGGGGAGAGATGATAGTAGTTTGGACCAGGACAGCTATAAAAGAGTGGTGGATTAAAGTAAAAGTAATGGTACTCCCTAAAGGGATGGAGATAAGAAGCAAAGGTCAAGAAACTGTCCTGTGAATCCAGTCTGTTCCAGCTTGAGCCAAGTGCTGATGGGTGGAAATGCCTTACAGTAAAACTGAGAACATTAAAGTTGTTCAACTGGAGGAACATGCTCCATTTTGGACATCATTAAACTTCATGTGCTCTCAACTACGTAGGTGGAAGTACTGAGTCAGCTCAGCAGTTCTGGAGTTCAGAGAAAAAGGTTTGATCTGGAGATAGAAAGGTATGGTTATTGACTTGGGGAGAACCTATAGAATGAGAAGAGAGCCCAGGACTGAGTCTTCATAAACTCCATTATATGATCCAAAAACAGAATCTTCCAGGGAAAATGCTGTGGGAGTCCAGAGGACACAAAATCAGCAATAAGGGAAGGCCTCTTGGAGGACATGGCATTTGAGTTCTGTTTTAGATAATAGGAAGAATTTCAATCAGAAGAGAAAATTGCTTTCTCTGAGAGAAGAATTGATTGAGAAATTTCTGTTGTAAGTAGCTTGTGTTATTTGGTGATGCTTAAAATGTTTTGTAGTGTTGGCTAAAGACACTACCTAAATAACTGACTTTTTGCTTCTCCCCCTCTGATAACTCCACCCACCAATCCCTAATTTGAGCCTTTTTACTGCCTGTCTATAAGCTTTTGACTTTTGTAGACTTTTTTTTTACTTCACCCCAGCCCTAGGGGCTACAAGCTCTTCCTTCCCAACCAACTCACATTTTCTTAGTTTAGCTATTTTTTTCCTTTTCGTTTTCTTTTTGTAGTATTTTTTACTGTGGTAAAATAGATATAACATAAAATTCCCCAGTTTAACTAATTTTAAGTGTACAATTCAGTGCCATTAATGACATTCAAAATGTCACATAACCATCACCACTACCTATTTCCAGTTTTTCAAATACCCCCCAAACAGAAAATTCTACATCCACTAAGCAATAAATACTCTCTCTCTCTCTCCCCACAGCTCCTGCTACCTCTAATTTATTTTCTGTCTCTATGAAATTTGCTCATTCAGATTCCTTTATGTAAGTAAACACTATCAATACTTTGTTTCCTTTTCTATCTGGTTTATTTCATTTAATATAACATTTTTGAAGTTTCATCCCATGCTATAAATGTATTCATATTTCCTTCCTTTTAATGGCCAAATAAATATTGCTATTGTTTGTATTTGTGACATTTTTGTTATCCATTCCTCTGTTGATGAACACTTCACTGTTTCCCATCTTTTGGTTATTGTGAATCCTGCTGCCTATGAGCAATGGATACACCAAGTACTCTGAGTCCCTGTTTTCCTCAATTTTAGGGGTGCTATATATACCTAGGATAAAATTGCTGGGTCATAACGGTAAGTCTATTTTTTAACTTTTGAAAAACTGCCAAACTATTTTCCACAGAAGCTTGCACCAATTTTAAATTCTCACCAGTAATGTGAGGATCATTCCATTTCCCTAGCATTGTACCAAAACACTTGTTTTTTTTTAAAAAATCATTATAGCCATACTCTAGCGTGTACAAATACAATTCCATTATGGTTTTTATTGGCACTATCTCTAGTAACTAATGATGTTAAGCATTTTGGATGTGCTTATTGGCCAATGTGTGTATCTTTTTGAAGAAATGGCTATTCCAAGTCTCTTGCTCATTATTTAATTGGATTTTTCCTTTTGTTGTCGACTTAGAGAGTTCTTCATTTTCTAGGTACAATGATTTGCACACATTTCTCTCCATTCTGTAAATTGTCTTTTCACTTGTCTGTTGTTGTGTAGTGTTTTTTTCTGATGTTATTGAATATAATAGATAATTAGTTGCTCGTATTACATTTGACAACAATTCAATGAGTTTTTTCGATTATAGTTGGCATGCAATAGTATATTAGTTTCAGTTGTACAGCATAGTGATTAGAGATCTATATAACTCAGAAAGTGATCACCCCACTAAATCTACTACCCCTATATCCCCACTTACATGTTATTACATTACTATTTTCCTTATGCTACACTTTATATCTCCATGTCTATTTTGTAACTATCCATTTGTACTTCTTAATCCCTTTCCCCTCTTTTCTCATTCCCCCAACCCCTCTACCATCTAGTAGTCCTCAATATATTCTCTGTATCCATGAGTTTATTTCCATTTTTGTTGTTGTTGAATTTGTTCTTCAGATTCCACGTGTACGTGAAATCATGTGATGCTTGTCTTTCTCTATCTGACCCATTTCAATCAGTGCAATATCCTCTAGGTCTGTCAAGGCAATATTTTTCCATTCCCTTCCTTTTATTCTGTGTGTCTTTTAACCTGAAGTGAGTCTCTTGTAGGCAGCATATGTAGAGGTCTTGTTTTCTTATCCATTCAGCCACTCTATCTTTTGGTTGGAGCACTTAATTCTTTTCCATTTGAGGTTGATCGGAATGTGGTTATGGCCATTTTTTATTCCTGTTTTTGATACATGTTTTTTCTTCTTACATTTCTTATAATACTGGCTTGATGGTTATAAATTCCTTTAGTTTATTTTTATCTGAGTAGCCCTTTATCTGTCCTTAAACTCTAAATGATAGGCTTGCTGGATAAAGTATTTTTGGTTGTAGATCCTTGGTTTTTCATTATATCAAATATTTTGTGCCAAGCCCTTCTGTCTTGTGTGGTTTCTTTTGAGAAATCAGCTGCCAGTCTTATGGGTGCTCCCTTATAGGTACTAACTGCTTTTCTCTTGCTGCTTTTAAGATTCTCTCTTTGTAGTTAACCTTTGGCATTTGAATTATGATGTGTCTTGGTGTGGGCCTCTTTGGGTTCTTCTTTCTTGGGACTCTCTGAGCTTCCTGGGTTGTATGCCTATTTTCTCGACCAGGTGAAGGAAGTTTCCATCATTATTTCTTAAAACAGCTCTTCAACACCTTGTTTTCCTTCAGGTACCTCTATAACATAGATATTTTTACATTTAATAATATCTTATAGACTCCTTAAATTATTATTATAGTCTTGGCTTTCTTTTCTTGCCATTCTAACTGTCTTTGATTTTTCCTTTCCTATTCTCCATATCAGTGGTTTGATCCTCTTCTTTATCCACTCTGTTTATTTCTCCTAATATACTCTTCATCTCAGATAATGTATTCCTCATTTCTGACAGATTCCCTTTTATAATTTTCATTTACATTTTTATGCTTTTTATCTTTTTATTAAAATCAGCACTGAATTCATCTACACTTCCCCTAAGTTCATGGAGCACCTTTACAACCAGCGTTTTGAACTCTGCATCTGTTAGATCTCTGTTCTGTTCTCTCATATGGTTTCTGCTTCTTTGTCTTCCCATTTGGCTGCCTTCTGTGTCTGCTTCTATGTACTAAGCAAAGCTCCTAAGTCTCCCGGTCTTATTAGTACCTCTTTGTGTAGTAGGTGTCTAGTGGCACAGTCCTGAGAGGAGTTCAGCTGCAGGCCAAGTTTAGCCCCAGCCTGTGCCTCTCCAGGGCCACCTGTCAAGATTCAGCAAGCAATCCACAGATGCTGGGCTTATAGTTGCCTCAAGAAACCACACTAGAAACCAAGGCCAGCTGACACTAGGGTGAGTCTTAATGCTGCTCAGGAAGGAGCACCAGGGTCACAGAGGATACAACAGGGATGTGGCTTGGGTGGAGCTGCAATTTACAGAAGGTGTAGTTTCAGGGACTCCTCTGGGCTGACCGACCTCTGTTGTCCAGTTTAATGATGTCTGAGCTATGGCGGCACTGTGTCTGCACACTAAGGCAGGGCCGGCTCAGAGGAACAGTGGATACCAGCAGCACTTCTGCCTGGGAGAAATCTTTGCCTCCAGCCCTTGCTCAGACAACTCAGCATCCCCTGGTAAGTCTTTGGTGCTCCCAGCAGCCAAACAGACACTAGTGCTCAGAGCAAGCAGGTCCATCACCACGGAAGTCCACTTGCAGACACGGCCCCTTTAAGAGGCATCTTTAGCTGCCTGCGGCCACTGCCACAGCTCTGTCCCAATCAGCCACTTGGGACCAGGCAACCTCACATCTTTGCCCCCTTCTTCCTTCTACCATTGCAGGTTGATTAATTATTTCTCTCCCTAGTTGAAGTGCTTCTGTTCATTTGGATCCCAAGTGACTTTCCTTGCTGTTTGCTCTGTGTTTCTGTCACAACTTTGATTTGGTCACAAGAGAGATGAACAAAAGATCTATCATATACGCCATTCTTTTTCCGTCCTGCCATCTTTTCACTTTCTTAATAGTGTCCTTTGCTGCACAAAAGTTTTTAATTTTCTGAAGCTCAGTTTTTCTGTTTTTCCTTTTGTTGCTTGTGCTTTCGGTATTTAAGAAATCATTACCAAATCTAAGTTATGCAGAGTTGTCCATATTTTTTTCTAAAAGTTTTATAATTTCTAAATTTAGATATAGTATATGAGAAGGGTCCAACTTCATTTAAAAGATGTTCATGTGAGAACTTCTAGTCCAGATGGCAGAATAAGTAAATGCTGTGCTTGCCTCCTCCCATGACTACATCAAAATTACAACCATATTATAAAACAATCACCCTGAAGAATCACCTGATTCTAGCTGAAAAGAATTCTTATAATTAAGGATATAAAAAAGAAGCCATGGCAAGACTGGTGACAGGAGGCAGAGATATAAAACAGGCAGGTTCCATACCTACAGTACAACAATTAAGAAACCGGTATGTGGGAGGAGGAATAACTCAGCTGTGGATGTCCCTCCTGAGGAACAAGGGGTCCCAACTATACACCAGGCTCCCCAGCCCTGAGCATCACTTCCGGGCAGAAAAGTCTTCATAACATCTGGCTGTGAAAACCACTGGGGAATGAGATGGAGAGCTGTTGGAATTTTGAGGGGCCCGTGCATGGACTCCCTCACTCAAAAACTCACGTGCTCTGGGCTCCAGCCCAGGAAAACAGCTCAAAAAGTGGTGAGCACTTATGGAAAGGTAGTAAATTGACTAGCTTCAGGGTAAGGGCTGGAGGGATGGGTCAGGGCAGCTCTCTCCTGGGGGAAGTGATGACAGGTGATGTTGTTTCTTTGTTGAACACCCCACCCACTCAGCTGGCGGTAGTAAAGGCACCAAATCTGAGCTCTCCATTAATTTGGATAACACCATTTGCCATACCCTGGTGATTCCCTGAGACCCTGCCCCGCCCAGCTCACCTGATGGCTTAAGCTGCTTCTAGCAGCTTTTCCACAAAAGCAGTGTGCTTCAGCTGACACTGCATATTTTCCTAAAATATCTTAAAAGTCCACACACCCCAAACAAGCAGCAGACATCTATACCTCTTGCTAAGTGGCCTAAATTCTAGCATAAGCAGTGAAGTTCTCAACTTGTATTGTAACTTACATCAGGTAGCCTTAAGACTGGCAAAAGCTGCTGTGAGTGGTAGCTAGAAAAACAGCCTCAATTAAGTGGCCACAAATCTGGCCCAAGTGGTCCATGGCCTTAGCTCACAGTGTGATGCCCATCGAAGGGTGCCAAGCCTAGATCTAGTGGCAGCTGGCCTCAGTTCCCAGCATAGCTTTTTCCAAACACCACTAAGTCCAGAACAAGTGGCAACCAACTGCAGATCACTTTGTAGCTCCCACCAGGTAGCTCCAAGCTGGACACAAATGGCAGCGCATCTTGGCCTGCACCAGAGCTCTTCCCAAGAGGCCCCCAAACCAACACACTTGGTGGCCAGCTTCAGATGACACCAAAGGACCACCCAAACAGCTCCATAAAATAGCACACCTGAAGGGTGGACTTGGCTGATACCAGAGCCCCACTACAGTCACTCCTGCACTGTGGGGTCAGGTCTACACAGCAGTTTGTCCCCTGTAGTCATAGCCAGCCCTCACAGCCAATCATCCTTAAGGCCAATTCCACCCACTAATTTGCAAACAGCAATCAAGACTCAACTACAACAGGAGGGTACATACAACACACAAGTGACACCCTTGGAACACCCTGTTCAGGCGACCAGGGAGACTGTGTAACTGGACCTCATAGGACACCTACTAGATAAGGCCACTCTGCCAAGACTGGGAGACATAGCAGATCTACCTAATACATAGAAAGACACACAGGGAAGCAGACAAAATGAGGAAACAAACAAACAAAAAAAAACATGTCCCCAGTGAAAGAACAAGACAAAACTCTAAAAAAAGAACTAAACAAAAAAAGAGACAATCTACCAGGTACAGGGTTCAAAACACTGGCTACAAGAATACTCAATGAACTTAGGAGAAGAACAGATATATTCAGTGAGAACTTACACAGAGATAAAAACCATAAAAAAGAACCAGTCAAAAATGAAGAATGTAATAACTGAAATGAAGAACACATTAGAGGGAACCAATATCAAATTAGATAAAGCAGTGGATCAAATCAGTAATCTAGAAGACAAAGTAGTGAAAAACACCCAACTGGATCATTAAAAAAATGTTTTTAATGATAATAGTTTAAGAAACTTCTGGACAACATCAAGTGTACCTACATTTACATCACAGAGGTACCAGAAGGAGAAGAGACAGGGCAAGGGATTGAAAACCTATTTGAAGAAATAATAATGGAAAACTTCCCTAACATGGGGAAAGAAATAGACATACAAGTCCAAGGAGCACAGAGAGTCCCACACAAGATGAATCCAAAGAGGCCCACACCAAGATACATCATAATTAGAATGTCAAAGGTTAAAAGACAAAGAATTGTTAAAGTAACAAGAGAAAAACAATTCGTTATGTACAAGGGGGTTCCCATAAGACTGTCAGATGATTTAGATGATTTTTCAATAGAAATTTTGCAGGCCAGAAGGGAATGACACAAAATATGCAAAGTAATGAAAGGCAAAGACCTATGATGAAAATTGCTCTACTCAGCAAGTTTATCATTTAGAATCAAAGGAGAGATAAAGTTTTTTCAGATAAGCAAAAGCTAGTTTAACCCCACTAAACCAGTATTATAAGAAATGTTAAACAGACTTATTTAAGAAGAAAAGAAAGGATCAAAAATATGAATAAAAATATAGGAAAAAAAATTTCTCAGTGACAAAGGCAAACAGTAAAAGCAGTGGATCGACCAACTATAAAACTAGTACAAATGTTAAAAGACAAAAGTAGAAAGATAATGTGTAATTATGACAATAAATTATGGAATACACATGCACAAAATAAGTAGAAAATTATGACAAAAATATAAATGTGGAAAAGGCAAGCAAAAATTGTAGTAATTTATAATGCATTTGAACTTAAACAACCATCAACTTAAAATAGACTACTATAGACATGGTTTTGCATATATGAAGCACATGGCAACCACAAACAACATCCGTAAGAAACATATAAGAAATAAAGAAACATATAAGAAATAAACATATAAGAAACAACACTATAGAAAGTCATCAACACACAAGAAAAGAGAGCAAGGAAATAAGAAAGAAACAGAAAAACTACAAAAAAAATCAGGAAACAATTCATAAAATGGCAATAACTACATAGCTATCAATAACTACTTTAAATGTAGATGAACTAAATGCTCCAGTCAAAAGACATAGGGTTCAATTTATATATTTTTTAAAAAGACCCATACATATGCTGCCTACAAGAGATCCACTTTAGATAAAAAGACACATACAGACTGAAAGTAATTGAAAGGGATAGAAAAAGATATTTCATGTAAATAAAATGAAAGAAAGTTGGGGTAGCAGTATTTATATCACACAAAATGACTTTAAACCAAAGGCTGTGTCAAGAGACAATGAAGGGCATTTTGTAATGATAAAAATATCAATCCAATAAGAGGATATAACTCTTGTAAAAATCTATGCATCCAGCATAGGAGCAGCTAAATATATAAAGCAAACATTGGCAGACAAAAAGGGAGAGACTGGCAGTAAGACAATAATAGTAGGTGACTTTAACATTCAATTTACATCAATGTATAGATCATCCAGACAGATAATCAATAAGAAAACAGTGGCCTTAAATGATACATTAGACCAGAAAGACTTAATTGATGTTTTTAGAGCATTTCACTGAAAAGCAGCAAAATATAAATGTTTTTCAAGCACATACAGAACATTTTCCAAGACAGAGCACATGTTAGGTCACAAAACAAGTCTCAATAAATGTAAAAAAATAGAAATTATATCAAGCATCTTCTCTCTGATCACAGTGGTATGAAACTAGAAAACAATTACAAGAAGAAAACTGAAAAACACACAAACATGTGGCAGCTGTATAACATGCTATTAAATAATGAATGAGTTAACAATGAGATCAAGGAAGAAATCAAAAGATACCTAAAGACAAATGAAAACGAAAACCACAACAACCTCAGATCTATGGGACACAGTCAAAGCAGTTGTAGAAGGGAAACTCACAGCAATAAAAGTTTATTCCAAGAAACAAGGAAAAATCTTTAAAAACAATCTAATTTGCACCTAAAAGAACTAGGAAAGAAGAACAAACTAAGCCCAAAGTGAGTAGAAGGATGGAAATAATAAAGATTAGTGTAAATAAACAAAATAGATTCTGAAAAATAAGAAAAGAAAAAAGTCAATAAAACCAAGAGTTGGTTCTTCGAATGGATAAACAAAATTGATAAACCTTTAGCCAGGCTCATCAAGAAAAAAAAGAGAGAGGACTCACCCCAAATAAGTAAAATCAGAAATGAAAGAAGAGAAGTGATAACTAACACCATAGAAACACAAAGGATTATAAGGAAATACTCTGTGTTATTATAAGACAACATGGAAAAATTGGATAAATTTCTAGAAACATGCAATCTTCCAAGACAGAATTAGAAAGAAACAGAAAATCTGAAAAGACTGAATACTAATGAAATCAAACCAGTACTCAAAAACTCTGCACAAACAAAAGTCCTGGACAAGACGACTTCACAGGTAAGTTTTAATATACATTCAAAGAATTAACACCTATCCTCAAACAATTCCAAAAGATTGAAAAGGAAAAAAGTCTCTCAAGTTCAATTTACAAGGCCAGCATTACCTTGATTCTAAAACCAAAGACATTACCAAAAAAAAAGAAAATTATAGACTGAAATCCCTGATGATCATAGATGTAAAAATTCTTAATAAAGTATTAACAAAGTAAATTCATCAATACATTTAAAAGATTGTACTCCATGGTCAAATGGGATCTATTACTGGAATGCAAGGTTGGTTTAATATCAGCAACTCAATTAACATGATACACCACATAAACAAAATGAAAGATAAAAATCATATGATCAATCAATAGATGCAGAAAAAACATTTAACAAAATCCAACATCCTTTTATTATAAAAACTATCAGCAAAGTAGAGATAGAGGGAACATATCTCAATATAATAAAAGCCATATATGACAAACCCACAGCCAACATCATACTCAACAGTGAAATGCTGAAAGCTTTTCCTTTAAGATCAAGAACAAGACAAAGATTTCACTTTTGCCACTTCTATTTAACATAGTATTGGAAGTTCTAACCGCAGCAATCAGAAAAGAAAAATAAATAAAAGACATTCAAATTGGAAAGGAAAAAGTAAAACTGTCATTATTTGCAGATGACATGATACCATATAGAGAGAACCCAAAAGATTCCACCAAAAAACTATTAAGATTGATAAACAAATTCAGTAAAGTAGAAGGATACAAAATTAATATTCAGCAATTGATTACATTTTATACACCAATAAACTATCAGAAAGTAATTAAGAAACAATCCCATTTATGAGTGCATCAAAAAATAAAATACCTAGGAATAAATTTTACCAAGGAAGTAAAAGACCTGTACTTGAAAAATTGTGAGACATTGAAAGAAATTGAAAAAAATATATAAATACAAATTGAAAACAGAATATCACCTCACACCTGTCAGAATGGCTATCATCAATAAATTAACAAAGAACAAGTGTTAATGAGGCTGCGGAGAAAAGGGAGCCTTCGTGCCCCATTGGTAGAACTGCAAATTGGTGCAGCTACCATGGAAAACAGTATGGCGGTTTCTCAAAAAATTAGGAATAGAACTGCCTTACGACCCAGCAATTCCATTTCTGGAAATTTATTCAAAGAAATTCAAACATTAATTATATATATATATATATTCCTATGTGCATTGCAACATTATTTACAATAGCCAAGATGTGGAAGCAACTAAGTGCCAATCACTGCATGACTGAATAAAGAAATTGTGGTATTCAATGGAATAGTCAATGAAATATTATTCAACCATGAAGAAGAATGAAATCTTGTCATTTGCAACAATATGGATGGACCTAGAGGGTGAAATATGTCAGAGAAAGACAAATACCACGTGAATTCATTTATATGTGGAATCTAAAAAATAAATAAATAAATGAATGAACAAAACAGAAACAGACTCATAGATACAGAGAACAAACTGATGATTCCCAGATGGAAGAAATGTTGTGGGGCTGGCTGAAAAAGGTGAAGAGATTAAGATTAAGAAGTATGAGTTGATAGTGACAAAATAGTCGTGAGGATGTGAAGCATAAGGAATATAGTCAATAATATCATAATAACTACATATAGTCCCAGGTAGTATTAGATAATTTGGGGGGGTTGTCTCATAAATTATATATAAATATCTAACCACTATGCTGTACACTTGAAACTAATATAAAGTAATATTGAATGTCAACTCTAATTGAAAATATTAATAAAAAAATAAAACAAATGAACAAACAAAACAAAAACAAATTCATAGATTCAGAGAACAAATTGGTGGTTGCCAAATGGGAGGACATTTGGGTGGAGAGTTAAAGGGATTAAGAAGTACCAATTGGAGGTTCTAAAAATAGTCAAGTGGTGTAAAGTACAGCATGGAGAATATAGTCAATTATATTATAATAACTATTTATTAGGTCAGTAGTGGACTTATCAGGGTGATCACTTTGTAAGTTATATAAATGTCTAATCATTATGTTGTATACATGAAAATAATATAATGTAGTATGTAAATTGCAATTAAAAATTTTTTAAAAATTAAAATATTTATGTCGATATCTCGTTTTTTCAGTACCATTTGTTAAACCAACTGTTCTTCGTCCATTCATGTCCAAAACCAATTGACCATAGATGTTGTGTTTTATTTCTGCACTCTCAATTCTATTCCATTGGCTTATATGTTTATCCTTATGACAGTACCACACTCTTTTGATCACGTAGCTTTAGTAAGTTTTGAAATGAGGAAGTGTGAGAACTCCAACTTCTTTCTTCCTCAACATTGTTTGGATATTCTGGTTTCTGAAATTCCTTTTGATGTTTTGGAGTTTTTCCATTTTTGAAAAAAATCATCGGGATTTTAAGAGGGATTGTATTAAATATGTATAACATATAACATATAATTGACCCTTGAACAATGCAGGGGTTAAGTGTGTTGACTTGCCATGTAGCCAAAAAGCTAAATATAACTTTGCCTCCCCCAAAACTTAGTTACCTTCAGTATATGTGACAAAATGGTCCCAGAACACCTCCACCCTGCCGCCTCCCCTGCCACATGGATCAAGATTTGCATCTCTTTGGTTAAATATTTTCCAAAGTGTCTCATTTTTTTTTAGATGCTATTGTAATTAGAATTGTTTTCTTAATTACCTTTTCTTAATTACCTGTTCATTGCTGGTATAAAGAAATACAACTGACTTGTATATTGATTCTGTATCTTTAAACTTTGTTGATTTCATTTATTAGCTTAAATGATATTTATGTGGACTCCAGGATTTGCTAGATATAAGATCATGCCACCTGCAAATAGAAGTAGTTTTACTTCTTATTTTCCAATTTATATGCCTTTTATTTCTTTCCTTGCCTAATTTCTCTAGCTAGAAGTTCTAGTACTATGTCAAATAGAAGTAGCAAAAGCAGGCATCCTTGTCTTGTTCTTGATTTTAAGAGAAAAGCTTTCAGCCTTTCTCTGTTGAGTATGATATTAGCTGTAGATATTTCATATATGGACTTTATTATGGTTAAGTTGTCTTCTATTCCGAGTTTTTAAGTGTTGTGAATCATGAAAAGTTGGATTTTGTCAGAGACTGGATCAACTTAGATAATTATGTGTTTTTGTTTCCTTCATTCTATTAATGAGATATATTACATTTACTGATTTTCATATGTTGGGCCACCCTTGCATTCCTAGGGTAAATCCCACTTGGTCATAGTGTATAAACCTTTTACTATGTTAGTTTTATTTGTTATTTTATTGCTGAGGATTTTTAATTAGATTTCTTAAAAGATACTGGTCAATAGTTCTCTTCTTATAGTGTCTTTGTCTGGCTTTGATATCAAGATAATGCTGGCCTCATAGAATGAGTTAGGAAATGTTCTCTTCTCATAAATTTTTGGGAGAGTTTGAAAAAGACTAGCATTAATAAATGTTTGGTAGAATTCATGATGAAGCCATCTGGTCTTGGGCTTTTTTCTTCACTGGGAAGTTTTTGAGTACTGATTCAAACTTCTTACTAGTTATAGGTCTTTTTAGATTTTCTGTTTCTTAAGTTTGTTTTGGTAGTTCTATGTTTCTAGGAATTTGTTCATTTCATGTAGATTATCCAGTTTGTTGGTGCATAGTTGTTAATAGTATTCTCTTATAACCCTTTTATTTTTGTATTATAATCCTTTTTCTATAAAGTCAGTTGTGATGTCCCCTTTTCTATTTATCATTTTAGTTATTTGAGGCTTCTCTCATTTTTTATTAGTCAATCTAGCTGCAGATTTGGCAATCAATGAACCAACCTTTGGTTTTGTTGATTTTTTGTTTTGTTTTATGTTTTGTGTATCTCCAATATAATCCTTATTATTTTGTTCCTTCTGCTAGCTTTGGGTTGGGTTTGCTCTTTTTCTAGTTCCTTAATCTGTACAGTCAGATCATTGATTTGAGATCTTCTCTTTTAGTGCAGGCATTTACAGCTATAAATTTCCCTCTGAGCACTGCTTTCACTACATCCTGTAAGTTTTAATATGTTGTATTTTCTTCTTATTCCTCTCAAGATATTTTCTAATTTCTCTGTGATTTCTTCATTGACTCATTGGTTGTTTAAGAGTGTGTTGTTTAATTCCCAAATAGTTGTGATTTTTCTAAATTTCCTTCCATTATTGATTTCTAGCTTCATTTTGTTGTCAGCAGAAATGATACTTTGTAAGTCTTCATTATTTTAAATTTTATTTAGACTTGTTGATTTGTGGCCTAAAATATGGTCTATTCTGGAGAAGAGAATGTTCCATGTGCATTTGAGAAGAATATGCACTCTACCTTTGGTGGAGTGCTCTATTTATGTTAGGTCTACTTGTTTTATAATGCTGTTCAAGTCCTCTGTTTCCTTATTGATATTCTGTCTAGATGTTATTGAAAGTAATGTAGCAAAGTCTCCAGCTATTGTAAAACTATTTTCCCCTTTAATTCTGTCAATCTTTGCTTTATGCATTGTGGGGCTCTGTCATTAGGTTTATATATGTTTATAATTATTAGTCTCCTTAACAGATTGAAATGTTTATTAATGTTTATTAATATATAATGTCCTTATATAATGTCCTTCTTTGGCTCTTCTAATTTTTTTTTACTTAAAATTTAGTTTTTCTGATAATAATATACATAACCCAAGTCTCTTTTGGTTGTTATTTGCATGGAATATCTTTTCCATTCTTCCACTTTTAACCACCTGTGCCTTTGTATCTTGAGTGAGTCTCTGGTTGATAGTATATAAATGTATTATCCTTTTTTATCCATTATGCCCAGCTCTGTCTTTTAATTTAAGAGTTTAATCTATTTACATTTAAAGTAATTACTGATAAGGAAAGACTTACTTCTTCCATTTAGTTATTTGTTGTCTATATGTCATATCTTATTTTTGCTTCTTAATTCCTCCATTACTGTCCTTTTAAAATATTTAGTTGATTTTTTGTACTGTACCATTTTATTTTTTCCTTTTTAGTATATTTTTAAATTATTTTCTTTGTGGTTACCTTGGGAATTGCAATAAACATTCTAAACTTATAACAACCTAGTTTAAATAATACAAACTTGGTTTTCACTAGCACAAACAATCTGCTTCTATACATCTCCATCCTTCTCACTTTATATCGTTATTGCCATCTTCATACATTGTGTACCCATTAACATAGATTTATAAATAGTGTATTATTCATTTGCCTTTTAAATCATACAGGGAAAAAAAGAGTTACAAATCAAAAGTGCAGTAACAATTACTTTTATATTTACTTCTATCTCTACCTTTATCAGTGTTCTTTATCTCTTTGTATGGATTTTTGTTGCTCTCTAGTGTCCTTTCATTTTAGCCTGAAGGACTTCTTTTAGCATTTTTTGTAGAGTCTATTAGCAACAAGTTCTATAAGCTTTTATTTATTTGAAAATGTCTTAATTTTTCCTTCATTGTTGAAGAGTAGTTTTAACATACACAGTATTCTTGGTTGACAGTTGTGATGCTTAGTTTTTTTGTGTCGATTTTGTGGCTAGGCTATGGTGCCCAGTTATTCGATCAAACACTAGTCTAGATGTTTCTGTGAAGGTATTTTTTAGATATGATTAACATTTACAACTATGAGGCTATATATAAAGAAGAATACCCTCAATAATGTGGATTAGCCTCTACCAATCGGTTGAAAAACTTAAGAAAAAGAAAAAAGACTGAGGTTGTCCAAAAAAGAAACTCTCCATAAAACTGCAACATAGAACCACTGCCTGGGTTTCCTGATCTGTGGAATTCAGAATCAAGTCTGCAACATCAACTCTTACCTGAATTGCCACTCCTTCAGACTTCGGATTTATCAACCTTCACATTATATAAGCCGATTCTTTAAAATAAATACCCGCCCCCTACCTTGGCAGACTCCCTCCTCTCTCTCCTTCTGTCTCAGACTATATATATGACCTGTTGGTTCTATTTCTCTGGAGAACTCTGACCAATACACCTTTTCTTTCGGCCTTTTAAATACGTCATTCCACTGCCTTTTGGCCTTCATGGTTTCTGATGAGAAATCATTTAGTTGCTAATTTTATACATGACAAGTCACTTTTCTTTTGTTCCTTTCAAGTTTCTTTCTTCATCTTTTGACAATTGACTGAAATACATCTCCATGTGGATCTCTTTGAATTAATCCCTCTTGGAGTTAGTTGAGTTTCTTGAATATGTATTTTAATCTTTCATCAAACTTGGAAAGTTTCAACCATTATTCCTTCAAATATTCTGTCTTCCCCTTTTTCTTTTCTCCTTCTGAGATTTCCATTATGTGTATGTTTGTACATGTAATGGTATCCCACACGTTCCTTAGGCTCTGTTCATATTTTTAAAATAATTGTTCTTTCTGTTTCTCAGGCTCAATAATTTCAACTATCCTGCATTCAAGTTTACTAATTCTTTCTTTTGCTTGCTCAAATATATAGCTGAATAGCTCTAGTGAATTTTTTTTTATCAGTTATCGTAGTCCCCTCTTATAAAATATTAAGTGGAAAATTCCAGGAATAAAAAAATCAATACACAATTCATAAGTTTTAAGTTAAGCACCATTCTGAGTAACATAACGAAATTTTACATTATCCTGTTCCATCCCACCCAGATGAGAATCATACCTTTATCCAGTGTATCCACACTATATATACTACCCAGTCATTAGTCACGTAGTAGCCACCTTAGTTATCAAATCAATTATCATGCCACTGCAGTGCTTGTGTTCAAGTAACCTTATTTTTACTTAATAATGACTCAAAAGCACAAGAGTTGTGATGCTAACGATTCAGATATGCCAAAAAGAAGCCATAACGTTCTTCCTTTAAGTGAAAAGGTGAAAGTACTTGGCTTATTTTTTTTTTTAATCATATTCTGAGATTGCTAAAATCTATGGTAGAAACAAATCTTCTATCTGTGAAATTATGAAAAAGAAAAGAAAATTTGCTAGATTTGCTGTCACACCTCAAACTGCAAAAATTACAGTAACAGTGCATGATAAGTGCTTAATCAAGATGGAAAAGGCATTAAATTTGTAGGTAGAAGACATGAACAGAAAACATATTCCAATTGCCAACAACTGTTGCACTAGAAAGTATTGAACCTATATGAAGACTTCATCAAGGGATCCCTGAATTGAGTGACCACATTCACATAACTTTTATTATTATAATTATTATATAGTATATTATTATAATTATTTTATTATTAAGTATTTTTGTTAATCTCGCTGTGCCAAATTTACAAATTAAATTTTATGTATGTATAGGAAAAAAGCATAGTGTATATAGGGTTTAGTACTCTCTATTGTTTCAGGCATCCACTGGGTAACCTGGCATATATCCTCTATTGATAAAGAAAGACTACTGCATGGTATCTTTCAACTGCAGAATTTCCATTTGGTTCTTTTTTAGAATTTCTCTTTATTGATATTCTTGTTTTGTTCATACATCATTTCCCTTATTTCCTTTAGTGTTTGTCTATGGTTTCCTTTTGCTTTTTAGCCTAAGATAGCATTAAGATAGTTAATTTAAAGTAAGTCTAATGTCTGGATTTCCTCAGAGACAGTTTTTGCCAATATATTTTTCCCCTGGAATGACTGATACTTTCCTGTTCCTGTTTCTTTATATGCTTTTTAATTTTTTGTCGAAAATTGGATTTTCAAATATTATAAGGTAGTCATTCTGAAAATCAGATTCTCCCCTTTCCCCAGGGTTTTCTGTTTTGAATTGCTGAAGTCTTAGCTTTTGTTCAGCCAGTGTTTCAAGAGAGATTTCCATGAATGCCATCAGCTTTAAAACAAAACAAAATAAAACAAAAAGCCTCAAAGGCTCTTTATGTATTTGCTCTAGTTGAGACACTCTTTTAACACTTATCCAGGCTATTTACAATACCTCAACTTTTACTTCCTGTTTTCATAGATCAACCAGTGGTGAAAGCTTAGGATCTTCCCAAGTCTTTTCTGAGCTTGCATCCTGTTCTGGGCACTCACTTGGCTTTCAAATCCCCCAGTCTACACAAGTGCTTTTAAATGCTCTAATTCCCAAAGAAGCTCTCTCCCTAGCTATTTCTCTCAGGCTTTATGAGATTTATTGTACATCTCAACAGTTTTTTGCCCAGATAGCTACAAATTTTCATTTGCCTTACAATGTTTCCGAGTAATTCCCAAGCTCTTTTACCCTGTGAGAGTTCTGAGTTAGGTGAAACAAACAGGAGTGTCAATCATTTAGGTAGCAGCCCTACAGGTTAGAACAGACAACCACAGGATTTTACAAATAAGGTCTGCTTTGCTCTCCCTCTTCAAACAAGGACCAGGGTCCCACACTGGAACAAGGGCTGCTATCTTGAAGACTGCCATCAAGCCAGGGAGGATGTGACAAAGACGCCATGACGCTTTCTTACCAGTTTAAAGTTGCCTTTTACTTGATTCAGCATTCACTTGTTTACAACCTTTTCCTATTTTCCAAAGTTCGAGAATGTTGTTTCTGACAGTTTCTGGTTGTTTTCTTGGCATTTCTGTGGGTGATTGGCAATATAGAGCTGCCTATTCTGCCACTTTGCTGATATCTGCAGACACTTTTTAATTGTTTCTGTGCTGCTACAATCAGCCTGACTATAGAGAGTTCAAATTGATCACTTACATACCAAGAATTATATTAAAACAGAATGCATAAATGAATGTTTTGTTATAATGTACAGTTTACAAGTTTTAGGGTGTAAAGACTTCCCATCTCATTTTACACAAATCCCATCAGCTCTGCTGGTCACCTCCCCCTGGTCACTTGTCTCCTGCTTACATTCTTGTCTTTGTTGGCAAAGACAAGGCTCTGAACTTCAACTAGTTTTTAATTGGTCTCCACCCTTTAATAATTGTGTGACCAAAGTCAAGATCAAGTTATTTTACCTTTCTGAGTCTTCATTTACTTCAAGGTAAAATGGGAGAAAATCCCTACCTCACAAAAGTGAAATTCCAAAAAGAGAATGCAGGTAGAGTCATGAACACCATACCTACATATAGTAAATGGTCAATGAGTATTGGTTCTCATTATTCTAAGGGTGGTAGTAACTGGAAAGAGGAGGAGGAAGTAGCTTGGGGAATGTTGGCAAGCAGCAAGCAACTGGATCTGCCTGGAGGAAGGTGTACAAGAGAGCCAGGCCTTGACAAAAGGGAGCCAGGAAAGTTTCTTGAGCTAAATAATGATGAGATCAAGGATGTGCTATAAGAAGCTAATTCTGAAGGAAGAGATCTGGGGAGGAAAAGTGGGGGGAAATGAATTATTAAGAAATATTAATAAGTTAGAAATTACAGTCTGTATTTCAGGAGAAAGATGAAGGCAGATTTGAGTCAGAAGTTGTTATGATTTTAAATGATATCTATATGCTGATGACTCCCAAATTTATATCTCCATTTAGGACCCCTTATTGTCATTGAAATGTTTAGTAGACATCTCAGACTAATATGTTAGAAATTTCCAAACTGGCTCCTAATACTCTCCATGGTTTCAGGCATCCACTGGTGTCTTGAGATGTATCCCCGCTGGATAATGGAAGACTGCTGTGCAGGAGAACAGCCCATCTTTCATTCTTTCCATCTCAGTTAATAGCAGCTCCATTCTTTCAGTTACTCAGGCCAAAAACCTTGAAAGCATCTTTTTCTTCTCTTTCCCTCGCACTCTTCATTTAGTCTAGCAGAATATCCTATTAGCTCTATCTTCAAAGCATCCAGACAGAATCTAACCACTTCTTACCCTTCTAACGACTACCCTCCATCTTTGTATCTAAGCCACCAATCTTCTCCTTCCTGGATCACAGCCCTGGCCTCCTCTCTTAGCTCTCTGGGGCCACTCTTATCCCTGGAAGTCTGTTCTCATCATCAAAGCCAGGTGATACCATTAAATCTGAATCAGAGCATAGCCCATGCCTCTGAGAATATGCTGGCGATTCCCAGATCACTAAAGATAGAAACCAAAGGCTTCAAGTAGCCTACCAGGCTCCTGATGACTCTCCTGAACTGATTTCCTCCCAACACTATTAACTTGCCCCCCTTGCTCACTCTTCTGCAGGCTCACAGGCCTCATCATTGACCCTTGAACACTCTTAGTACACTTTCATCTCAGGGCTTGGCAGTTGCTCCACCTGGAACACTCTTTTCCCAGATTCCTACATGGCCCTCACTATTCACTTTCTTTGAGCCTTCAGGTCTTTCTCAAAAGTCACCTTGAGATATGCCTTCCTAGAGCATCCCCATCAAAATTGTCAACACTTCCCTGTGTCTCCTTCTTCCATATCTTCCTTCTTGCCTCTTAGTTTTTCTTGGTGCTTATAAGTGTCTAAGATGACATATATTTCACCTACCTACCTTGTTGTCCTTCTCTTCTATCAGAATGTATGTTTCAGGGGAAAGACTTCCCATCTCCAGGTTCTCTCCTACCTCTGCACCCCTCTGAGGGACTACTGCCAATTTCTGGAGGCACAGAAAGCAAGTGACACAAGAATTTTAAGAATAAAATGGCTAATGAGCACCAAACTGTTAAACAGGAGTGATCTCTAGAAAAAGATGAATTCATGGTTGATGAAAGATTTAGAAGAAGAGTGTTCTCAAAGACTGGCTATGAGAGATAAATTAGCACAGTAACTTTGGAGGGCAACTTGGCAGTGCCTTAAAATTTAACCATATACCGGGAAATCAGGTATGCCATTTCTCAATTTTACACACACACACACACACACACACACACACACACACACACACTTGCACGTGTACGCAGAGGAATGAGCATCAATGTTTCTTGCAACATTTCTTGGTGACAGTGAAAAATGAGAAAAAAGAAACAGAAAAATAAATGGCTGAATAAATTGCAGTACATGCATCACATGATATACAATGTAGCAGACCTATGTATATTGACAGGGCTGGAGCACTACAACATAGTGTTAAGGGAATACAGTGTGCTCCTAAATTCCATGTACACTATGATCCCACTTCCAATGAAAAAGGCAAAAAGCGGAAAAGAATTTTGGGTGATTTAAATATTTTTATCTTTTACTTTTCGATAATTTTTAAGCTTTTAAAAAATCATGCGTCTATTACCCCAATAAACTTAATTTTAAAAAAAAGAAAAATAATAAAATAAAAGTATAATATAAATTTTTAAAAATCATGGGTCTGCATTATGTTTATAACCTGCTAAAAATTTTAGAGCTTAAAATATTTATTTTTACCAGCACAAGTATTTTTAAAAAGCAAGAAAGGAGATGGGTCAGAGAATCCATCTGCTGAGAGAAGTCAGGGAGAACTGGGAGGGCCATTGAATGTGCTGATGGTTCTTCACCTCTGAGAACACAGGTTCAGGAGAAGGTGGGCTGAGGGTTCAACTGTAGGAGGTAGAGAAGTGAGCAGAGATGAGAAAGCAAAGAGCACAGGCAGCTCTTCCCACAGTCAGGGAGGAGAGGAGTATTTTGAAAAGATCAAGGGGAGAATTTTCATGATTGAAGGAGACTTGAGTATTACAAAGTATCAGCAGGTGGTTGATTTTTAAAGTTAGCTTTGTATATTTCTGAATTATAATTTGTATTATACTGGCAGCCAACATTTACTGAAGGCCCGTGACAAATGTCAGGGTGCTAACAGAAGCAGATTAGAGCATCAGTTCTGCGCTTCCTGTCCCACGCTTCCCTACCACTTTGTACTTGACACTAACATCACAACAAGCACAGAATGGTGCATTTGTAGATCCTCATCTGAATTCTATGTTTCTTTAAAAATCTTAGTTCTTTATCATTTCTTGAAGCCCTGCTGGCTTTGAAAATATGTTGATCTTTCCTAAATTCACTATGCCTTAAGCAATCTGAACATTATAATAGCTCAGCAAATTATAATACAATATAATGGCTCAGCAAAAAATGTCTCTACTATGACCTCAGTACAGATGAAATTTAACTAATGCTTAACAAAAAGTTCTAAGTAATTTTCCTGGTCATGGTTGCTTCTTACCTGTTGTATTTAAGTCTGCCAAATGACCCACTAAAGGGAACCAGAAGGAACTGACCCATAAAAATAGAGTTTGCCTTTATTTAGTTAATGCTCTGAGTGCTGTCCTACCATCCCTAGCTGTGCATTAGCTGCACATATTAATGGTCACTGGCATTGCACCTATGCCAAAGAGGGAAGGGGGATATGGCTTGTCTGTCTGTTTGCCTTGACTCTCTAACCAGCAGTGTTTAAATCATTCACAGATGGTGCACAATTTCACTAGTACTGAGAAGTGGGAGGCTTTTTCGTGTCCCTTCAGTTTACCCAGATCTCCCTTGAAGAATGAGGTGCCACTTCAAAGAGGCAGGCATTCTGCGGGTGGCCTTATAGCTTCTGGTTGATTTATGCTGGAGTTTAGCCACTGCCTCTGCAGACTTTGTTGCATGGCATATATTTATCTGACCTTTCTTTGAATAGACAACCCCATGCCAGCTCATAGGAAAAATGGGTCCTCCATGTAGAGAGGTGGCATTTGGATGAGCTGCAGGAATTCTGATGCTTCTTCAAATTTGATCCCTTAAGCCTGCACTGGCCACCTTACTGCTGGGCTCAACACATCCTGGACTGATGAGAAGGGGCCGGTCTCTTAAGGGTGATATACGATCTAAACTCTGAGGTGCCTTATCACTTTAATGGAGAATCAGACTTAGGTCACTCAGGGTCCGAAAGAGCCAGTTGAGGTGCCAAGTATCATTATGAGCTTGTTTATTCAATGATATTTATTAACAAGGGGCATTTAGGGGGTAAGGGAGTGTTGCAGTCAGTGAGGGAGATACATGCCCTTAAAGGCACTGAGAGCCCATGTTTTGTAATTATATAGAAGGTAAAGTGAGGAGTAATTTGCTCTCTTAAGTGGATTTTTTCCTGTTGAGCTTCACTCACTCAGGTATGAGGTGGATTCCCATTATTTGGCATACTCTACTTCCATTGGGTGGGTTACTCTATGAATCAAACCCAGTTTCTGAGATATACCTTACCACGAAAAAGTGATAAGATATATCTTACCATTGCTCTCTTAAAACAAATTCCAAACTCACATGCTACATGAGGCTCAGCTGGATGCGGCCCTGAAGGAAAGGGCCATGGCAGCTGCAGGGTACACACTTAGACTGAAGTCACAGTGACCAGCCCCAAACAGAGCCTGTGCCCTCATTCTTTCTAGAACCCCCAGGCCTTACATAGTTGGTGTTGAGCATTAGTAAGATATAGGTAGCACCTAGCCCCAGAGATGGGGTATAAGGTGGGAGTGCAGCAGCTGTTTTGTTCCCAAGAACATCTTTAGGCAATGAAAATCCACAGTTATGGGGGCTGAATTGCCTCCCACCTACCCACTTGGAGCTTTGCCTTTTCCAGCTACACCACTCCTCTCCTGAGGGGCTGCTGCTGGGGGAGTGTATGATCTCCATAAATCTCTGCCTGTAGAGATTTATGCTTTCTAGATGATCCACTGGCTATTCTAAATTGGGTGGACTGCTTCATTTGAACAAGTCATTGGTCCAAGCTGAGTGCCTTCCTCCAAAGACGTTTAAGAACAAGATGTTTAAGGAAGATCCAATAACATAAGTATACCAAAGAAAAAGATGCAGGTGTTGTGTAGAGATTGGTGTTAGCTGACATAAGGTCAATTAGGGCCACCACTGGGTGCCCAAGAAGTGTTATCTTGCTAATGGAGATCCTCGCTGAGTTGCTTTCTGAAGTTCCTTTCCAGAAGTGAAATTAAAATCACACAATTAAAATGTTCACAGTTGGGGCTGGATGTTCTTGAACTGATTGAAAGGTGAAGAAGTGGACATGCCAACATTTTGAAAGAGCAATTGTCTCTGTAATTATATGCAATTAACTGATAATAACTTTTTCTCCATGTAAGACTGATTGAAATGCTGACTTTAAAAAACATGTCCCTCACCTGATTTCGCTTTCCATCCTAACCAAAACTCTCACCAACGCATATAGACTGCCAAAGGTGGTGATTTAGCATACCAACTCTAACACCAATGGGAAAGGTGAGCACACCAAGAAAGTTGGGGAGAACCATGTTGGAGAAAATAGAACTCGAGTCTGTTCAATGTACATTAATCCTCTTAAGCCCTTATACTCTTGCATTTCCCCAACAAGGAATAAATCTAACAATTTTTCCATAGCTGATCTCTAGGGCAAGAGCCACTGAGTGTGATTCTAAAGGTGAAAATAAAAGTTTAGTCTATTCATTTTTTAAATGTCTTTTTCTAATTATGATAGAAAATCTGAAAAATGATTAAAAAAATAAAGAAAGAAAAGTTTTTCATAATCTCACCACAGAGAGAGAACCACTAGGTATTTTCTTCTTTTGTTCTATTACATATTTGTATTTTAATTAATATAGAATATACATTTTATATATATTATATGTAAGCTAATTTTTGCTTATATTACAAATACTTTTCTTGCTATTAAAAAATCCTAAACATTTTTTGAAATATCCTAATAAAATCTCATCATATGGACTTCCCACTATCTACCTGATGACCCCCTTATTATTGGGCATGTAAGTTATTCACAGTATTTTGTTATTATAAAACTACAGAATGAAATATCTTGTTGCAAAAATCTGTATTTTTTATTTTTTCTTTAGGAAACTTTCTTGTAAGTGCAGTTTCCTGGGCCTGAGATTAGAATCATTTTTTAATTCTAATTTTTTGAGGGTTTAAAGGTTTGGGGTATATACCATCAAAATGTACTCCAGAAAGATGACCAATTTATATTTTCATCAACAGGGTAAGAAGTTACCAAATTCCACAAATTCCCTCCAACACTGAGTATTGTCTCTATAAGAAAAGCTAAAAAACTCTTCCTAGAGAAAGCTCATATTTTCACAGATCATGTGGGTCTGTGGCAAATACAACCAATCCTTAAATGTGCAGGTCTTTGGCTGTGCCTCTAAGAAAAGGTGAGTGCACACTGGGGCTAGTACCAGATAGGTGCCCACCAGGACAGCTGGATTATAGGCATGAGCAACTGTAAAGCAGACCAGCTGCTGTCATGCATGAGGACATTTGCATATTAGGTTCATCTGGAGTCTGCATCCTATCACCAACTTCCCTCTTTGTTTTTTCCAGCTGCACTGGCTGAAGATGGACACAAGGTCATTCTAGAGAAGATAGAAGACTGGAATGTGGTAGAACTCAAGGTGAATGAAGAAGTTGTCTTTCACTGCAACATCAAAGACTTGGAGTTTGGTAAATCCTTCCAACCAGCATTTTGCCTTCTCTGTTTCTAGTTGAAGTGGTCAGTGTGTCATGCCCAGATTCAAATTGGGTTTCTTTCTGAGTCTTAAATTCTTACACAAAGGCCTGTGTTCCGTGGCACGTGAATAAGTGCATCCTAAATCACACACAGTAAAATGCTTGATGCTCTGTGCTTCTTCCCATAACATTAGGAAAAAAAGAGGGATAGAAAGAAAATTAAGTTTTAGCTCTAGATTTTAAATGATGTGATGAGAATTTAGGATAATAGGTTGTTTTGTTTTTGTTTTTGCATTTTTAATAATGTATGTTTTATTATTAGTTGCCTTCAAAACTGTTTTTGTTCCATTGGATTATTTTATCTAGGCTTGCTAAGACAGAAATGATATGTCAGCAGTGCAGTGCCTTATCAGTAATGTTTTAAGAATTTCTTTGCCCTGGAGAGCTTCTGGCAGGCTGGCACCTGGCATCCCCTAATAACATGTGTCAGCTTTTGCCATCCCCTAATAATCAATTAAAGGATAGTTAACCATTAACATGCCTGTATACTTTGAAAATACTCTCCTAGTGGAAGCTATATGTGTGTCTTACATAGCATTAAATTGTATATAAAGCTTGCCACAAGAAAATTCTATCTATTTCCCTAGGAGGTGATGGTAAACTAGACCCTCTGTGCCAAGAGGCCAGAGCAGCCGTGCTAAATGCCTACTGATCTCCTAGGTGGAACAAGCATCTTGTTAACAGAACAGCAACTGCCTCGGCCATTCTGTGATGCAAACAAAAGCAGCCATTTGGGCCATGGACTCTGGGCTCTACCAGTCAGAACAAGGAAATACCAGCCTGTCCCTCAGCCAGCACAGCATAGATTTTCTTACCTGACTGCAAAGAAATGGGGCCCACAAAAACAATAAAACCAATCATTTGCAGCATTTCAACCCATAGGGAGAGCCCTCTAATATCAGGTACATGTTGAGCTGAAGGAAATAATAAAATGCAATCTAATAACAAAGCTCCATCTCTTACTAATAACGCATAGTTGCCAGAAGCATCTGAGATTCCATGCTGTAGTTAGCTAAGAGCTAGGAACAGATAGAATTAAAAATGGGCAGAAGCAGATGGGCAGAAGGGAGAATAGTGGCCTTTGAAAATCTGAACCAAAAGTTAATGTCAGTATTTGGAAACCTGGCTAAACCTACAAATTTATTTCTTGTTCCTAGTGAAATAATATTTTAAATGCTAATAGACAATTACCAAAAATCAAACTTTCAGTCATTCTCCTTTAAAACAAGAAAATTATCTGTCTTCTTTTACATTTAGTTAATCCAGCAGGCTGCTCTGAAGAGGGCCTGAAAGAGGCCAGGGCAGAAAGGGTAAAGTGGCTTCTCTAGCCCTCTGGAGGAAAAGACAGCCCCGCAGAGTTAAAGAAGAGTTTTAGTTATAGTCACTGTAAAAATCATCTATGTCAAAATGATGGGTTTTTTTTTTTTAGCTTTCAAAGCTATGCAGCAAACTGCAGCATATAATCTTAGCTGTAAAGAAAAGGTGAGAAATTCAGATATTGATCTAATAATGTTAAATCTGAAGTCACAGTAAGAAGGCATCACACCTTTGAAAGAAGAAAAGATGGATTCTTGCACAGGAGACCCTGGGCATACATGGAAAGAAGGGCTTTCAGAGCCTCCAAAGGCTGCTACTGGCTCTGAGCTTGCACCCCTCAGGGAGATGGTCACCCTGCTCTCTGTGGCTTTGCCGCACCTGGGAAGCTATCTTTTCATTGCTCCAGGCAGCTTCAAACTTTAAAGGTGCCTAGAACTTGATATTGCTTGTACAAGTTTTTTCTCATATCTGAATGAAATAAAGGATATAATTCTCATTTTCAGCCCAAACTTCACTTATCAGATTTTGTTCAGAGATTATGAATCATTTAGGACTCTTCAGAAATACTTAATCATCTTTACTGAGAGCCTGAGGTTAAAAAAAAATTCTTCCTCCTGGTGTCAGGTGCCAGTTTTCATACATCTTTAGCAACCCTAGATTTATTCCCCTTTCCTCAAAGACCAGTAAGTTATTACAGATGTAGTATTCTGTCTTTGTTTTCATATAAACATTTTAGTACAAGAGAAATGCATTTTCATTATAGCAAAATGGAAAAATATAGGTAAGGATAAAATAAATAACAACATTTTGGTATATTTCAATTGAGGTTTCTTCTATTTATGTCTAAACATTGGTAGATTCTGGGCCCTATTCCCATGCTCTGATTTAATGAGTCTAGGACGGGACCCAGGAATTCTGCATTTTAACATGTGTCAGCTGATTCCAATCACGTAGGCCATCTCACTCTGAGAAAAGTGGTGTTAGGGCAAGACCATGTCCCTATAGGAAGAGGTGGAGATTCTCCCATAAAGGTGATGTAGTTACCCTCCCTTGGTCAGCCTGGGCAGAGTTAGGAAGACTGTGATGGCTGAGATGGGATATTTCTTCCCTCTGGGCCCCAGTGTTCTTGAGCCTGGATTCCAAGGAGCGTTGGAGGGCTTGGAAATCCCTCTGGGGCATGAGATAAACTGGTCTCCAGAGCATGGAGGTAGGTTGGAAGTTAAGCTGGGAAGTGTCTGTGGCTATTACCCCATGAAGGTGAACAGTTATCCTAGTGCTTCCAGCAAGCTCTTGACATCTGAATGATGATGTAAGGACTCAAGGGAGGTGTCTACTCTTCTCGGTCTGTGCCTACTCTTGGGTTAGAGGGAAGGACAAGGGGGAAGGAAATAAACCCACAAAGTGAGCAAAGCAGCAGCAGAGACCTTACAAGGCAGTGGCCCTGGAAGCTGCTGGATTTGACTCCAGGCAATATAGACAAAAACCTCACAGAGGCCCAGAACTGTGTGGGAGACCACAGAGGTGCACCTCTCCTTACACTCCTGTTCAGAGGAGGGGACACGTGGAAGAGTGTGGACTTTTCCGTAACCGTGAGGGAAAACACTTCTGAATAAAATTTGGCTTTTGTTGCTAATCTTCCATTTGTACCCATGAACCCAGAAGAGTCAGGCAGCATTTGGGTTATACAGAGAAAAATTATTTGCCTTTCTATAAATATCTCTTTATTAAAAACACACACTTATATTAGTAGGTCTTCTACTTTGGACAAAAATCAATCATCCTTACTTGGCAGAATAGTCTGGCTGCAGCCAAGGGGGGTGATGGAGCAGTGAGGGAGGGCACAACTCCCCAAGGATGGATCAGTTGGGTCTTGTTCACTCTGCACACACCTTCTGTGGTGACTGAGATATATTGTCCTTCCTAGGGGAGTGAGCCTGTGGCTAAGGGAGCCGCTACTACTTGATGTGAGCATGAGTTGAATGGGGAAATCCAAGTTGAAAACCACAGCTATAAATTTTTTATAGGTGCTTCTTTTTTCATTAACTTTTATTTTAAACTTAGAAATATATTCCTAAACTACTATAACTACTGAACTAAATGTTGTTCCTCCAATTTATTATGCTTTTTTCATACCTTTTAAATCCCACCACTGACCTAGACCGTATTCTGCATACATATAACCTGGTTACCCCAAATTTCTCACAGTTCCTCAACATAAACCACCCTTTTCTTTTTTCTGCCTTCTCATGATGTTTTCTTCTCCTGAAATATCTGTGCTGTGTGCTCTGGCTGCCAAAATTTTGCTTCGCCATCAGGGCCCCACTCACCAGTCAGGCCCTTCTTGCAGCCTTCCCTGCCCCCACCCCACTCCTGCTTATAGCATTAGGTAGAATCAAATACAACTTTACCAGAGAGCTTCCTACCACATGGGGTTCCATACTAGGAATGCGGGCTTGCTGTTCTCTTCCACTCCTCTGCATGATGAGCTCATCAATTAAGTCACTCTCTTTTCTCTGCCTGTATATTCTGCCTGAATAGGATCACGTTCAGCAGCACATCAAAGGAAGACCCAAATAACAGGAATTGAAGCCAATTAGAAATGCAAAGTTGTAATGATTAATTTTATGTGTCATCTTGACAGGGACACAGCGTGCCCAGATATTTGCTTAAATGTTATTCTGGGTGTGTCTATGAGGATATTTCTAGATGAGATTAGATTTGCATAGATTAATCTCAGACTAAGGAAAGTAGATTGCTTTTCCCTATGTGGTCCAGGGCCTAAATAGAACAAAAGTCAGGATAAGAGAGAATTCACTGTCACTTAAATATTCATTAGGGATCCAGCATCACTGGGAAAATGAGTTAAATGAGCTAAATATCCCAACTCACAATGGAAAAGTGAATATGAAACTGCTGTTGATCACTGTATTTCTGAAGCAACCAGTGGAGCGGCACTAAAGCCAGGCAACCCAATGGCATTTGAATCATATGGGCCTTTTTGGAAACTGTTTGCAGAGAGAAATCTATTTTCCTTTGTTTTGAAAAATGGTTCCAAAACATCTAATAGCATCTCAGTGGTTTTTTGTAGAAATGAAAAAGAAAACGGTAGCCTTGTTGTGTCACTTTTAACTGTCATAAATACAACTTTCTTAATGTGTTACAAACATTAGCACTTTATAAGAAGGGTCCCAGTACTAGTGCTGTGAAGTTATTTATAAGTGTTTCTAAATGTGTTTCTGTACCAGCACCCACATATTGGCTCACTCTGTGGTTCTTTCCACAATCCTCTTCTCCACACACACTCTGAAGTCATATCCACAGCTTCAGCTGTAATTTCCCAACATTTTCTCCAGCCCTGATTTCTTTGCTAAGTTCTAGATTCTCAATCCCAATGTTCTAGTCAGGAAATTTTCATCTTCAAGTAGCTTAAGCCAACTGCAGCTGGCTTAAGAAAATAAGAAATATATTGGTTCATCTAACTGAAAATTCCACTTACAGCTTCAAGCTTGGCTGGATACAAGTGCCCAGTCAATGACAGCAGAACTATCTCCATCTCTTGAAATCGAGTTCTTCTGTGTTAGCTCACCAAATGTAGTGACAAGATGGCCACCAGTAGTCCTAGGCCCTGGTAGAAGGAAAGTTTTACCTTCCCAACAGTTCCACAAAAGTCCCAGGGCCTGATCATTGGCCCAGATTGAGTCGAGTGTCCTTTTCTGAATCAATCACTGTGATCTGGTTGGTCAGGACTGGATGACATACTTACTTCTGGAATTGAGAGGAGGAAACCCAATCCTATTAGAACCAAAAGTACAGAGTATAAAAAAGAGGTTAGTTTCCCCAAAGGAAAATAGAGTATCTGTTTCCAGAATAAGGGAGAATAGATACTGAGTTGCCAAAAACAACAGTGCTGAATCTCCTGAACATCTCCAGCTGGATGTCCCACAGACTACCCGTGGGAACCCCCACATCTGCTCCCCATGTTAAAGTTGGGATCAATGATCTACTTACTCAGTTTGAAAACTTGGAGACAGCCTATCATTCCTTCACCATCTTTTCTTGTTCTTCCCTCTAAAATATTGCTAATCTTAGTGAGGTATTTCAACACTTCTTGCCTAGACTATTTCATTGGCTCCTATCTTGTTACTCTGTCTCCATTAATTTCTCCTGAAAACCACTCTCTACATTGCTACTAAAATAATCTTTCTAAAGTATAAGTGGAGCCTTGTTTCTTCTTCCCTGTGCCAAAATTTGTTGTTTATCAGCTGTCTTCATCGTGTTATTCTTGGGGACCTCCCCACATCACCGGTCTTGATGGAAGCTGAGTCAAGGAACTCACACTTGGTCTGTTGGATGCATCTGCCCCAGAGGCTGACTCTTGAGCTTTTGGTCCAAAAATAACCAAAGAATGGAAAACGTGTTCTCTGGCTCCAGCTATGGCAGCTACATCCAGTATCTGTGGGCAGCCAGGGCAATCACACCAGCCCTGGCATCCAGTATCCAGTGAAGCTAGTAGTACATCTGCTGTTTCAGCAGCCATGACCATGGGATCCTTCCAGGCCTGGTTTTTGGTGTGACTTAGGCTCTTCCTCTGGCTTCAGAGCCATTGTCCCCATCTTTTATCTAGCCTGCTTCCCCAAACTTCCTGTCAGTTCTTTGAGTTCTCTGGTTTCCCTTCAAACCATTTCTTTTTAGCCAATCTCAGCCAATCAGCTCTGTTGCTCACAGCTATGGACCCTGACATGCTTCAGGGTGAAGTCTAATCTCTTCAGCCAAGCATCTGAGGCCTTTTATGATCTGGGTCTCACTCACCTCTCCACTTGCTTACTGTCTATTCTATAGCCTCAAGTGATCAAAGTGGCCCTTCACATTTACAGGCCTGTGCTCTCCTGTCATGCCCTACTTAACCTGGTAAGGTACTGTCCAACTCATTTGGCTCTTCTGGACATAATCTTTACTCATCCTTTTTCCCCCCAATGGAACAGTTGACCTGCTGGAGAAAATTGTCTCCCTAGGTGCTTGGAGACTGGAAAATCTCTGGAACTCTAGAGCAGAGAAGACTTGGTTCTCTTCTGGCCATTGTGGTATACAGTGGCTGTTCACTTCTGCTGCCTCCATTCCATCTTCTTCTAGGAAAAGCGCTGTTGTCTTAGGGACCTCTCCCCCTGCTCTGAGTCTATGTGGTCCAACTGGGAGGCCATGCTCTGCCCCTGCGGCAGCTGAAACTCATGTCTGTCTAATCAGAACACAATACTTCCCAGACACAGTGATTGGTTTTTCTAAGGCAGTATGAGTTAGGTTTCCTATCACTTGGAACCAAAATGTTTTTCACTATAGCAGCCACAAAACAACAGTGGTGCTCATCAAGATTAAATCTGCCACTGAGAGCAGCTGCGGGATCTGAGCCATCTCTCACACCAGAGCTGGGACAGATCCCTGTAGCTTCCGGCACATCTGCTCCAGTCTGGGACTTGAACCACCCACCCACCCCTGTAAGAGCTGACTGTTGTCACTCACCCCCCAATAAACACACTCATCTAGAGGCAGCCCTGCATAAAGTAGAATTTATAGAAGCTTCCCTAGGGAAAGAGGAGAGGGCTTTTATAACATACTCCACAGCAAAGGCTTTGAAAGTCCTCACATTTGTCTCTTCTTCTCAAGTCTCTTTGTCTCATCTGGTCTAGCACAGCTGTGCTTCCTCCTCCTCATTCCCCCAGAGGCTCTGACTCCTCCCCACTCCTTTTGCAGAACCAAACACTTTAATATTTTCTCAAGCAGCAAACTCCTCACCCTTGTCTCAATTCCAGGCAAAAATGGACCACAGGCTGCAAGTCTTCACTGTATTATTACCTGTTTTGAGCAAGGAAGCTATGACGCACACTTCATGTATCTTAATAAGTTCTCAACAACCTGTGAGCTAACAAGCCACAGTAGCTGAATTCTTAAAAACTGTGTTTCAGAGAGTGAAACAATTTGCCCCTGGCCACAAGGCTGGCTGGGAGTTGAATCGGGACTCAAATCCAGTCAGCCTTCGTGACCCAGATTATGGGAAGAACGAGTGAGGACAAGTCGTGTGCTGACGGATAAGGGAGAGAGGTGGCGGAGGTGGACAAGAATGCTTGGATTCACTTCATTAGATGTAAAGAAGTTGTCAGAACATGTAGGGCTTTTGGCAAAAGGAAAGAAATATATATTATAGAGTTTTTCCTGAGAAAAATGATTGTAACGGTGATATGTTTAAGAAAATCACCGTTTCACAATTTGTTGTTCAGCTGTCACTGCGATTGTTTTCCAGAACATGAGTTATGCCCACCCTTGTGTACAGAGTCACAGCATGGATGGTACCTTTGTTGTTCAGAGGACGCATTTCAATAGGCAAACGTGCCCCCAACTCCCTTTCCTGAACAAGACAAACTTTGGCATACGTAAGCCTGAGAAAATGTTTTGAAGGTTGCTCAAATAGAAGTAAGTGTGTCATTTTATGGACTGGGGTCATAGAAAAAAAAAGATCAGCATCGCAATATGAACAGTTCAGAGAGGAGATTCAGAACTGGGGTTTAAATGCTAGCCCCTCTCCACAATCTGTACAGCTGAAAAATTACTCAATCTCCCAATTCTCAGTTTTCCCATCTGAAAATAGGGGTGGTAATAACACCTTCCTCATGCCATTATTATGAGAATAAAAATGAAGCAATATAATGAGCAGAGCCTAGATCCTGACACACTGTTAAGCCATCGATAACTGTTCATGATTATTATGTTTTACTGTTATCCTGAGTGTCTTATTTTTACTTAAAGGACATATATTACATTTCCAAAAATATGAAGTTTGGTTTTTATGATCCTCTGCAATAAAGCAACAACATCTATTTTCTTTGGCCTTTCTTTGGGTCTGGTGGTTCTGAGAAGGAAATGACCATGGGATATTTTCATGTTGTACTTCGATTGGAAGGAGAGGTGAAAAACACCATGGGGAAGCAGATAATTTGTAACACAGTTCAACTCTGACCTCTAAGATTTAATAGTCCCCTCTTATTTATGAAAGTTTCCTTGGGTATTCAAAGGAAAAATAGTTCAAATCACTTCTCACTCCCCACATATGGAGAAAATCCAGTGAGCCCAAATCAGATCCATATTGACCAACCTAGCCAGACACTGAAGGATCACCATGGCTGGAGCGCTATTCAGGTGCTCTCCCTAAACTACCTCACCAATTCTCAGTCAACATAAGAGAGAAACACTTGAGTCCAGGAGCAGTGTGGCTCAGTGGCTCAGGAAAAGGACCCTAGACCCCAACCAAGTGGATGTGAATCCCAGCTATGTGACTTTAGGAAAGTGTGAGGCTCGACCCTCTGAGCCTCAACATCTTCATCAGTAACATGGAAGTAACACATGTTATGGTGTATGGTGAGGATTTAGAGGTGTTATTAGGGAAAAGAGACCAAGAATAGTGACTGGCACATAGTATGCAATTGAAAGTACTTGAAAAATATTGTTACTATTGTTCTTTACTTAGCATCAGAGTGTGTAGAATGGACATCTATAGTTTTTTTCTGCCCAACATGCATGTTCCCATATTCCGGAAACAGCACCCCAATTTTCTTTTGGGGTTCTCTTCCATTTATCACACAGTCTTGGATAGGCTATCAACCAGATTACTCCAAGAAAGACATGAATGGCCCAAGAAATGCCAGTCAGATATTCCTTCCTGGAATTTGACTCTTAAAGACAGTGACAAAATGACTGTACACAATTAGAAATCTAGGAATTAATCTTAGGAACAGCTTTCCGTGAGTTCTGCTGCCCAGATCCCCAGATCTATTCTGGTCATGTCCCTGCACCCCATGAGCTGCCTCCCAGGTTTCCTATATACAAATTCTAGACATCATTTCTGTGGCTTGCAATGAAAGAACTCTGAGACATTCTTCAAGAAATTGCCCTACTTTAGCACAGCCCTCTGCTCAAAATACATAACAATGACAGATAAAATTTTGAAAGAGGAGCATTCTAATATATTTATTGAGTAGGCTCAAAAAAAAAAAAAAGATAAATCTGTTTGGAGCCAGAAATGGAAGAGCAATGCAACATTATAGATGGCACAAAGCTGAGCATTAGAGTCCAAAGCAGGCAATATTCCCGGGAGCTTGGTTTTTTCACAGGTAAAAGGACTAAAAATATTCCGTGTGAGGTGGAGGACTGGCTCCAATATCTCTGCTGAAAGCCATGTGTTGATTCCCTGGTGGTGAAATAGGAAAATGCAGTGTTTGTCTCCTCCCATGACCACATCAAAATTACAACTAAATTATAGAATAACTACCCTTGAGAACCACCTGCAGACTAGCTGAACAGAACTCTTATAACTAAGGATATAAGGAAGAAACCACGTTGAGACTGGTAAAAGGGGCAGAGATGCGGAATGGGTTGGTCCCACATCTATGTGTAGTGGTTAAGAATTGGTAGGATATCTTGGCTGCAGCAGTCCCTTCTGAGAAGCAAGAGGTTCCAACTCCACATGGGGCTCTCCGGCCCAGACCACCAGGGCCAGGAAGAGGAGTCCCCAAAACATCTAACTGTTAAAATCAGTGGAAATAGTGGCTGAGTGAGATGGAGGGCTGCTGGAGTCCCAGGGTTCCTCCTAAAGGGCCCATGAATGGACTTACTCACTGATAGACTTACACACTCTTATCTCCAGCACTGGCACAGCAACTTGAAAGATGCCAGGAACATACAGGGAGAAACTAAATTGTCTGGCTTCAGGTGCAAGGGCTGGAAGGGCAGCTTTCTCTGAGACAGAAGTGCTGGCAGAAGCCAAGTTCCTTCATTGAGCCCTTCTCCCTCCTGTAATGCAGACACAAGAGGTCATCATATCTGAATCTCCATCAAAGTGGCTGACATTGTTTGCCCTGCCCTTATAATTCCCTGAGACACTGCCCCACCCAATTTGCAGGTCCACTCAAGCTGCTTCCAGTAGCTTTTCCACAGAAATGAGCTGTCTTGGCTCATGCGGTAGACTTTCCTAAAATCTCTCAAAAGTTTACAAACCCCAAACAAGCAGCATCTGGCCTTGGGCATGCCTTGTACATCTTGCTAAGCAACTCCAAGCCCAGCTCTAGTGGCAACCAGCCTTAGTTCACAGTTTAACCTCTCTCAGACACCTCCAAGTCCAGCACAAACGGTAAGCATCTGCAGATCACTTTATAGCAAAGTGATCCCAGGCAGGGCACAGGCAGTAGCTGAACTTGGCCCACAACACAACCCCTCTAAAGAGGCCCCAGAACCAACACACCCGGTGGCCAGCTTCCGAAAATATGACACACCACTTCCACAAATGACACACCCAAAGGGCAAACTAGGAAGGCACCAGAGCCCTGCTAAAGCAAATTCTGCTCTATAGAGTCAGCCCCTGAACAATAGTTCCTCCACTGTAGTCACGGCAAGTCTTCACAACCAATCAGCCTGGGGTGTCAATCCTTCCCATTGATGTGCAAACAGCAACCAAGGCTCAACTACAACAGGAGGGTACACACAAACCACACAAGGGACATGCCTGGAGCACCTGGCTCAAGTGACCAGGGAGACTCTGCCACTGGGCCCCAGAGGACACCTATTATATAAGGCCACTCTACGAAGACTGAGAGACACAGCAGTTCTACCTAATACATAGAAACAAACACAGGGAGACAGCCAGAAAGGGGAGACAAAGAAACGTCTCAAATAAAAGAATAGAAATTCAGGAAAGAACTAACAAAATGGAGACAAGCAATCTAGCAGATGCAGAGTTCAAAACACTGAATACCAGGATATTTAATAATCTCAGTGAGAACTTGCACAAAGAGATAGGAAACATAAAAACTGAGATATAAAACATAAAAAAGAACCAGTCATAAATGAAGAATACAATAACTGAAATAAAGAACACATTAGAGGGAATCAATAGCAGATTAGATGAAGCAGAGGATCGAATAAGCAATCTGGAAGACAAGGTAGTGGAAAACACTCTATTGGAACAGCAAAAAGACAAAAGAAGTAAAAAATGAGGTTAGTTTAGAACCTCTGGGACAACAGCGAGTGTACAAATATTCACATCACAGGAATATCAGAAGGAGAGGAGAGAGAGCAAGGAATTGAACTCTATTTGAAGAAATGAAGATGGAAAATTTCCTTAACTTGGAAAAGAAAAGAGACATACAAGCCCAGGAAGTGGCCCACACCAAAGAGGCCCACACCAAGACATATCATAATTAAAATGCCAAAGAAAGGATCTTAAAAGCAGCAAGAGAAAAACAGTTAGTTACAAGGGAGCTGTCAGCTGATTTTTCAACAGAAACTTTATAGGTCAGTAGGAATTGACACAAAATATTCAATGATGAAAAGCAAGGACCTACAACCAAGATTACTCTTCCCAGAAAAGCTATCTTTTAGAATCAAAGGATAGATAATGAGCCTCTCAGACAAGAAAAAGCTAAAGGAGTTCATTACCACCAAGCCTGTATTACAAGAAATGTCAAAGGGACTTCTTTAAGAAGAAGGGAGAAAAAAGATTAAAAAATGAATAATATAATAGCAATAACTACATGTCTATCAACAATTACTTTAAATGTTAATGGATTAAATGCTCTAATCAAAAGTCTTAAGGTGGCTGAATGGATGAGAAAATAAGACTCTTACATATGCTGCCTATAGGAGACTTACTTCAAATTGAAAGATACAAAGATTGAAAGTAAAGGGATATAAAAGGTATTTTATCAAAATAGAAATGGAAAAACAGCTGAGGTAGCAGTACGTGTACCAGACAAAATAGATTTGAAAACAAAGGTTATAAAAAGAGACAAAGAAAGACCCAGTAATCACACTTCTGTGTACTTATCTGAAGAAACCCAAAACACTACTTTTAAGAGACATGTGCATCCAATGTTCCCTGCAGCATTATTTACAATCGCCAAGGTACAGAGGTAACCTGGGTGTCCATCAATAGATGAATGGATAAAGAAGAGGTGGTTTGTATACATAATGGACTATTAGCCACACAAAAAGAAAAAAGAAGAAAGAAAAAAATTTTGCCATCTGCAACAACATGGATGGTCCTAAAGGATATTGTGTTGAGTGGAGTAAGTCAGACAAAAAAAGACGAATGTCATATGATTTCACTTAATATGTGAAATCTAAAGGACAACATAAATTAACAAACAAAACAGAAACAAATTCATAGAAACAGAACATTTTGAGGTTGCGAGATGGGAGGGGGCTTGGGAGGCCAGATGAAAAAGGGGAAAGGATTAAGAAATACAAATTGGTACTTATGAAATAGCCACAGGAGTGTAAAGTATAGCATAAGAAATATAGTCGACAATATTGAAGTAATTATTTGTGGTGTCAGGTGAGTGATCACTTTGCAAGTTACATAAATGTCTAATCACTATGTTGTACATCTGAAACTATATTAATTTCAGGAACTGTAATTGAAAAATAAAAAATCATTTAAAAAATTTTTGATGATTATTCTATTAATAGTCTTTTTTTAAAAATTAAAAATCTTAGAAAAATATAGTCATTGAAAGTTATAAAATTCACTAGAGCCACTTTGGAAGATAGTTTGGCAGTTTCTTACAAAATTTAATATAATTTTGCCATACAATCCAGCAACCGTGCTCTTTGGTATTTACCCAAAGGAGTTGAAACTTATGTTCACACCAAAAAAACTTGCACATGGATGTTTATTGCAACTTTATTCATAATTGCCAAAACTTGGAAGCAACTAAGATGTCCTTCAGGGTAAATAAACTGTAGTACATTCAGACAATGGAATATCATTCAGCACTAAAAAGAAATGAGCTATCAGGTCATGAAAAGACATGGAGGAACTGTAAATGCATATTACTAGGTGAAAGAAATTGAAAATTTGAAAAGGCAACATACAGTGTGACTCCAACTATACAAAGTTCTGGAAGAAGCAAAACTATGACAGTTAAAAAATCATTGATTGCTTGGGGTTGGGGCAAGGAGTGGTGGAGAGGGAAGAATAGGCAAAGCACAGAGGATTTTTAGGGCAGTGAAATGTTCGTATGATAGTAATAGGCCATGTCATTCACTATACATTTCTTCAAACTCATAAAATGTATAGCACCAATACTAAACTCTAATGTAAACTATGGACTTTGGGTGGTTATGGTGTGTCAGTGTAGGTTCATCAACTGTAACAAATGTTCCACTCTGGTGGGGGATGTTGATAATGAAGGAGACCATGCACATGTGGGGGCAGGGAGTGTGTGGGAAATCTCTGTACCTTCCCCTCAATTACTGTAAACCTAAAACTGCTCTTTAAAAGTTTTAATTAAAAAAACACTCACTAGACAGGATAAACTCTACATAGAAATTAACTCAGTCCATAAATGAATTGGAAGATAGTACTGAGGAATTCACCCTAAGAAAGATACAGAGAAAAAGAAATTTAAAAATATATTTGAAGAAAATGAACAGTTATGAGACTTGAAGGCTACTCGGAGATATTCTGATGACTATCTAATAGGAGTTACATAATCAGAGAATGGAGAAAATAGCAGAAAATACGTATCTGAAGAGATAACGCATGAGATATTTCCAGAATTAAAGAAAGCATTCTCAGAGTGCACTATGAGTACCAACCAGTCAGCATAAAGAAATATAAACCTACACCTAGATAGATTGTAACAAAACTGCAGAACACCAAGGGTAAAAAGTTTCCTGAGAGAAAACACAAATTTCTATTAGAACAGCAATTAGACTAATGACAGATTTTCCATCAGCAATGGTGAGTGCCAAAAACAATGGAGCATTATCTTCCAAAGGGCTGAGGGTAAATAACTCAAATTAGGATAAAGGGGTTTTTATACATACAAAGACTAAGAGTTTACCACCTATAGAATTTCACAGAAGTAATTTTTAAAGGTTTGTTTTAAGGGCACAGGGATTTGTTTTACTCAGGTGTGGTGAAACACAAAGACATGGAAATGAAAGTCATAAAGGAAGTTTTCATACTCACAGATCCCTAAAAATGAGGGGTTCTGGCATACCACATGGGCGGCCACATTGGGAAGCACCAAAGTCAGTCAGGAGGCAAAGAGAGTGGGGAAAACAAGCAAGAGCCTTTACTGTGGTTTCTGCAGGAAACCACAAGGGAGAGTAAGCAGGTTTAGGATCAACTAGTTTGAATAATCTTGATGAACTCTGGGGCAAAGCGGCTGTCCCTAGTTGTCTGGTACCTGCCTCTTGGGTGATTAAGGCAGGGGATAGTGGTTCAGAGTGGAAGAGTCCAATGAAGGAAGTAGTGTGGGTGTGGGTTCCTAACTGGTTGGTTTGCATACGAAAGTTATGCTTAAGGGGGAGTCATTTAACATCTCTATGAATTGGCTAGCCCTAGAAGAGGCAGTCCCTCCAGGGCAAGCAAGAAACCAGGTGTCAAAACATCAGAAAATACAAAAAGTAAAAACACAAGTAATGCAAGGTGTATTTTAACCCAAATTAAAATGAACCCAGAGGGAAGTGCAGGATACAAAATATAATGCTGAACACAAGGATGAATAAAACATAATTAAATTTAATTAACAAAAAAATGGAAATATAGTTCTATTAAAGTGATGTAACTTCTGTGTTTAACAATATTGTTTTTAGATAAGAATTCTAAAATGAAAGTTACTAATTGGGTAGTTAATTTTTTCGAAGTTCCTTTTTGATGAAGATGTTAGAAATACTAAATAACTCAAGTATTTTTTAAATAAAAGCATACCCTATAGAATGCACACTAAAATGAATAAAAATATACATGGCTTCCAAACCAGAGGAAGATAATTGGATTTTTAACATTTTTAATGTTTATTCTACAAAAGATAGGGTAAATAAAATGGAAAGATAAATTAAAATTTGGAAAAGGATATTTGTAACACATATAACTGTCAAGATTAGATTCCATAATTATAAACTCCTAAAACTTAAAAGAAAAAGAAAAACAAGTTTCAACTTTGTTAGGTTTTATTATCTTAAAAATACATAAAGCATGTATGACAAAACATTAGGATTTGATCAAGATAAGTGGTTGATGAGTATAGTGATGTCTGTTCTCATATTCTCTTTATTTTTCTGTGTATTTTAAATGTTTTTTTTTAAGAATTAGAACCATAAATGTTATAGCAGGATTAAATACATCCCCATTTTGATCCCCAAGTTTTTACCTTCACACTAGAAAGCAAATGCTCACTGTGCCCTCCCCAAAGCACTCTCAGCTGAGACCAGAAGTCTGGGATGGTGAAGGAAGGGAGGTTCTTGGACATGGCTCTGCTAAGTAGAGATCTTTGCCTCCCTGCTGAAGGGACTCCCTTTTTTTGCGCTGTTCTGAAGAAGGTGAAGATTCCACACGGATGACAGTTGCAGTCCCCCAGCTGGTCTTGCTCTGGAGAATCCAATCTCTTTTCATGTGGTTTTTCCACAAAGTCTCCCATGTGGAGTCTGGCAACAAGGAACCACTGGCTGCTCCACAGGGCTCACAAGGGGTGGAAGGACACTGCTGTCATTTCTGCTGCAGGAGCCTCATTTCCACTGACTCCTCAGGACTGCTCACTCCCCTGCATTTCAGGACTTTTGTAATAGGAATTTCAATACAAGAAAATCCAGTTTAGCAGTTAGAAAGATAAGTAAACTGGAGTAAGCATTCAAGCCATGGGATATTTTGGATGCCACATCCTACACATTTTCCAGAGAATTTAAACTTTGAAGATAAAATATTATATAAGTTGCTCCTTAAGTGATAACTTAGGAGTCCCATGTAGCCAGAAACTCCAATTTAAAGCCAAAAAGCATGCCAGTACAATCCATTTTTTAACCCCTGGTTGTCCAGTTTTCACTGATTACAAAGAACTTAATCTCTTGGAGCAATCTCAAAGGCAGGCATTCTGCTAAAAAAAAAAAAAAAGCCAATTCCCAAAAGGTGCCAAAATGTATGATTCCATTTATATAACATTCTGAAAATTACAAAATTATAAAGATGGAAAAGAGATTAATGGTTGTTGGGGGTTGGCAGGAGATTAATAGGGTGCAGGGGCAGGAAGTGAAATTTGTTACTATAAATGAACAGCACAGGGGAGATCTTTGTGATGGAATAGCTCTGGATTTTGAATGCAGTGGTAGTTACACAAGTCTACACCTGTGATAAAATAGCATAAAACTATACACACACACATTATACCAACTGCATCTCCTCTTTATATTGTACTATAGTTATGTACAATGTAACCACTGGGGAAACTGGGTGAAGGGTACACAGAAATTATCTACTACCTTTGCAACTTCTTGTGAATCTATAGTTATTTTAAAATTTAAATTTAAAAAAGAACTTACTTGGATATAGTTAAATCCATAGACTGAGGGCCAGTAAGCTATGAATCACAGGCCAAATCTTGCCTACCAACTGTTTCTGTGTGAAAAATCTATGTGAACATGTGTAGGAATATCTTCAGGAAAAAAACTAAGAAATAGAGACATTTAAATTTTTAATAGACATTGTCAAATTGTTCTAGGGAATAGTTTCTGATAATGGGAAGGTGCTTATATCAAATTTTAAAATCCTGGCAAAATGTAAAAAGAACACTGGAGATCAACTAAAAGCTGGAAAAAATTGATGTGATATGACACTTATAAAAAGAGAATCAAAGTGAGAGACACATTCAATCAGCTTTTCCTCCGAGGGTGCCCCCTTAGAGGAGAATAGAGCCCAAGTAGTGTCTTACAGAGCTGAGGAGTCAGAAATTAGAGTTTAGGTCTGCCAGCTAGTAAAGAGCAGAGCTTTCTACAACTGCCTGGTGTTGGGGAATTGGGAGTTTGGAGTTCAAATTCTACAACTTAGAGAAGCACAGTAAACTCAGAATTTCCACTGATATCTCAGAAGGATCACAACTTACTAGGGACTAAGTAAGGACTATACACAGAGAGTATTTCTCAGCTTTTTAATCATTATCTACCCTTTCTGGCCCTGCTGAGGAGAAAATTAAATTTAAACTTTCCCAATGAGAAAAATTAAATACGAAAGAATAATATTTTGTCAGGTAGAGCTGAGCTTTGGAGGACTACAAACCATTGTGATATCTAAGATATTTTTCACCTGCACTGAGTACCAATTTTCACTCCTTTGGGGGAGATATTGCTCCTGTTGAGAATGCATGTCCTGGGGATAAGAGAAAACCTAAAAAAACTCAGCTAACTAAGCCTAAAGCCAAGCCTTCACTGGATCAAATTGCTCCACCAAAAAACTAACTGCTTAGTAGATCAAAACTCAACCCTTTTTTATAGGACGATAATAGAAATCAGTCTCTACAATATATCACCCATAATGTCCAATAAACAATAACTTTTAAAACTTGCTAGACATCTGAAGAAGCAGGAAAAAAGGGATCTATGACCAAGAAGAAAAATAATTAAAAGACGCACACTCACAAACAAGCCATTTTGGAATTAGCAGATGTAGACTTTAAAAGAACTCTTATAAATATGTTAACAAACTTACAGGAAAAGATAAAAATGAGTGAAGTGATGTGAAATTTCAAGAGTATGAAAACTCATAAGAAAAAAATGACAATTCTAGAACTGAAAAATACAATATCTGAAGTAAAAATTCATTGGAAGAGATTGTCAGCATGTTTGGACACTCCAGAAAAATGGATTGGTGAATCTGAAAGTCAATCAAAAATAATTCATAAAGATCTATGCATCCCTATGTTCATGGCAGCACCATTTAGAATAGTCAAGATATGGAAGCAACCTAAATGCTCATCGATAGACAACTGGATAAAAATGTTATGGTTCATATATACAATGGAATATTACTCAACCATAAAAAAAAAATCTTATTCACAATGACATGGATAGACCTAGAGGTTATTATGCTAAGTGAAATAAGTCATAGAGAGATAAATACCATATGACTTCATTTATATGAGGACTCTAAGGAAAAAAAAGAACAAAGTAATTTGAAAACAGACTCACAAATACAGAGGACAATCTGGTGATGGCCAGAGGGGATGGGGGTTAGGGGCCTGGGAGAATGTGGGGGAGGGTTAAAGAAATACAAATTAGTGGTTGATAGATGGTCACGGGGATGGGGAGCACAGCATAGTGAATGCAGTCAGCAGTAATGTAATGGCTAGGTGTAGAGTCAGAGGAGAGAAAGAGTAATCGGGGTATCATTTAATAAACTATATAAATGTCTGACCAATGTACTGTAAATAAAATTTAAAAAATTTTTAAAACAATCCAAACAGAAATCTAAATAATAAAATGAAAAATGAAGTCTCAGTGTTTCCAGAAATGATATCGATTCATCTAGCAAGAGAGATGAATAGACCTTGAGGGCTTTATGCTAAGTGAAAAGTCACAGAAAGACAAGTACTATATGTTCTCACTTATATGTGGAATCTAAAAAGCTGAACTCATAGAAACAGAAAACAGAATGGTGCCAGGGACTGCTGGGTGAGAGAAATGAGGAGATATTGGTAAAAGGGTATGAGCTTTCAGCTGTAAGATGATAAGTTTCAGGATCTAATATTCAGCATGGTGACTATAATTACCAGTAGTGTATTATATACTTGAAAGTTGTTGAGAGGAGATCTTAAATGTTATCACCATACACATACAAAAGTAATTATTTAAGGGGATGGAGATAGTAACCAACCTAATTCTGGTAATCATTTTATAATATATACATGTGTCAAATTATCACATTGTACACCTTAAACTTAAAATACATTAAATGTCGATGATACCTCAATAAACTCGGAATAAAATTAAAGCTAGAAATAAAAGGAGAGGAGAGAATACGGTAGGAAAAAATATTAGAAAAAATGTTGGGTAAAACTTCTGCAAATCTGATTTAAAACATCAACCCACAAGCCCCAAAAAACCCAGAAATTCCAAGCAAGATAAATGCAAAGAAAATCATACCTAACTTTAAATACAACTTTCACAAGTTTTATTTAAACTTGTGAAAACCAAATATATATATACATATTGAAGGCGGCCACAGAAAACAACAACTATTGACTTCTCATCAGAAACAATGGGAACCAAAAGAAATATCTTTCAAATCCTAAAGGAAAGAAATGTTAACAAAGAATTCTATGTCCAGTGAAAATTTCTTTCAGAAATTAAGATGAAATAAACACATTTTTAGACAAAGAAAGCTGAAAACTTGTCACCTTGTAGTATAAGAAATGTTAAAGGAGTACTTTATGCAGAAGGAATGTGTTAACAGATGGAAATTTGTATCCAAAGAAATAAGAATGCCAGAAATGGTAAAGAGGTGGGTAAATACAACACACATATTTAGTCCTTTTAAAACTATATAAAATAATTGAATGTTTAAAACAAAAAAAAATGACAACTATTAAAATGTTTGACCAAATCAGCAAAAAGAATAGAAGGGGAAATGGAAGTATACTGTTGTAAGATAATTAAACTATGTCTGCTGTGTTACAATACTATTTGATGGCAGACTATGAAAAGTTAAAGCTATGTATGGTAAACCCTAAAGGTACTACTTACCAAAATAAAAACAAAAAGGTATATCTAGTAAGTTGATAGTGAAGATAAAATGAAATATTAAAAAATAATTCAAAATAAGGTAGAATAAGAGGAAAAGGGGAAGAAATATTAGAAAGAAAACAAATAGTAAGATGACAGGTTTAAGCCCAACCACATCAATAACTACATTAAATATGAATGGCTTACCAGTGCTGCCCAATAGTATTTTCTATGTTAATAAAAAATGTTCTGAATCATGTCATCCAATAAGATAGCCACTACTCATATGTGCCTGCTGAGTACTTGAAATGTGGCTAATAAAACTGAGAAACTTAATTTTCAATTTATTTACTTTTAATTATTTTAAACTTGCTACTCTATTGACAATGAAGATCTAAACACTAATTTACAGGCAGAGAAAATAAGATTGATTAAAAATAAAAGTTCAACTATATGCTGTCTACAAGAAAAATCATTTTAAATGTATAATGATATGGATAGGTTAAAAATAAAAGACTAGAAAATATATACAATTCAAACACAAAACAAAGAGAGCTGGAGTAGCTATATTAATATCACTCAAAGTAGAATTCAGAAGGAATCATAACAAGAATAAAGAAAGATACTATGATGACAAAGGGATAAATTGATCAAAAATAACAAATTTAAATATGCATGCATTTAAGAACAAAGTTTTAAAACATATAAAGGAAAAACTGATAGAATTGAAAGAAAAAATAAACTAAACCATAAATATATTTGGGCATGTTGACACACATTTGTTAATTGATAGAACAGACACCCCAAATAAGTAAGGATCTTAAACACTTATCAACCAAACTGTCCCAACTGGTATTTCTGAAAAGCCCACAAAACAACAGAAAAACAAACATTATTTTCAAGTTCACATGGAACATAACTGAGATAAATTATATCCTGGGGTGTAAAACAAGTCTCAGTAAATTTGAAAAGGATTGAAATAATAGAGCTCTATTCCCTGACCAAAAAAGAACTAAACTATCACTAGCAGAAAGATATGAAAAAAATACCCAAATATTTGGAAATTAAACCACATGTTCCTAAATAACCCATAAGTCAAATAAGAAATCACAGAAGAAATTAGAAAATATTTTGCACTAAATTAAAATGAAAATATAATCTTAAAATTTGTGGGATGCAATTAAAGCACTCCTTAGATGGAAATGTATACCATTAAGTATTTATATTAGAAAACAATAAAGGTCTAAATAGCAGTGATCTACCTGAAGGAACAGAACATCTACCTGAAAGAACTTAAAAAGAGCAAATGAACCTCAAAATAAGAAGAAAATAAAGATGAGAGGAGAAGTCAATGACATAGAAAATGAAAAAAAAAAATCAACAAAACCAAAGCATGTTCTTTGAAAAGATGTTTTTTAATTGAACTTTAGTCAGAAAAATAGGAGACACAAATTGCCAAAATCAAGAATAAGAAACATCACTACAGAGGCTACAGACATTGAAAGAATAAAGGTGTATGATATTACAAATGTAATACCACTGCACTATGTGTAATTGTATTAACCAATGGTACTCCAATAAACTTAATTTTTTAAAAGTTTAAAAAAAAAAAGCACATGGATGAAAATTTCCTTAAAATATATAGTTATATGAAATATGTATTGGGTTTTTCTTAGCCTGGCACGCATGTGTGCGTGCACACACACACACACACACACACAAATAAAGATGATACTGTGAATAATTTTTTATTGTGGTGAAATACATATAACATAAAATTTACTATATTAACCATCTTTAAGTGTACAGTGCAGTGGTATTACATTTGTAATGTACATTACTACCATCCATCTACAGAACTCTGCTCATCTTGAAAAATTGAAACTCTATACCCATTAAACAATAATTCTCCCATTTCTCCCTCCCTCCGGCCTCAGGCAACCAACATTCTACTTCTGTCTCTTTGATTTTGACTATCCTAAGTACCTCATATAAGTGGAATCATACAGTATTTATATTTTTGTGATTGGCTTATTTTACTTAGCATAATGTCCTCAAGGTTTATCTATGTTACAGTATATGTCAGAATTTCCTTCCTTTTCAAGGCTGAATATTCCATTGCATTTATATACCACATTTTTCTTATTCATCTATTGATGGACATTGAGTTGCTGTCATATTGTAGCTATTATAAATAATGATCCTATGAAAATGGGTATACAAATATCTCTTTGAGGCCCAGACTTCAATTATTTTGAATATGTATACAGAAGTGGAATTGCTGGTTGATTCTATTTTTAATTTTTTGAGGAATTGCTATACTGTTTTCCAAAGTGGCTATACTATTTTACATTACCATCGGGAGTACACAAGGGTTCCAATTTCTCCACATTTCTACCGACATTTGTTATTTTCTTTTTTTTATAGTAGCCATCCTAATGAAAAAAAAGTATATTAATTAAGCCACCCAGTCCATAGTACTTTGCTATGGTAGCCCTAGTAAATTAATAGAGCCTTTCAAAGAATTTATTCATTTCACTAAGTTGAATTTTGTGGCATAAAACTGTATAGGGAAATGCAAATCAAAGTTATAAGAATACCATATATTCAATGTACAGGTCTTATATATCTTTTCATATTGTTGATGCTTTGCAATTGACTATGTATACAAAACGTGCCAAGTTAATTCAATAAGAGGTAGTCTTTTTAACAAAAGGTACAGGATCAATTTGGAATCATATAGAAAATGCTAAATTTTGACCCTTACCTCATACCACATGCAAAATAACTCAAAATGTATGTTTACATACGTAATCTTAAGAGTTAGAACTATAAACTGTCTAGAAGAAAATATAGGAGAAAATCTTTGTGCAATTATGTTAAGCAACAATTTTTTACTTAGGATACAAAAAAATTCAAACTATTAAAAATGATAAATTGGACTTCACAAGAATAAAAATCTTTCTCTTAGAAAAAATTAAAATATAAGTCACAGACTGACAATATTTATAAAACATATACATGACAAAAGATTTATAACCAGATTATTTAATGGACTCTTACAACTCAGTAACAGGGAGTGAACAATTCATTTTTAATTAAAATTTTATATTTAATTGTATATTTACATGTAGTTGCAGGAAATATATCTCATGTTGCAGTTATCCGATTTCTCCCAATAATAACATCTTGCAAAACTATAGTACAATGTCACAACCAGGATGTTGACATTGATACAATCAAAAGACAAAATTCATAAAATTCCCTCATGTTTTCTCTTCCTGGGATTCCTGTTACAATGCATGTCACAACTGTGGGATCTATATGCACTCCATGTCTCTTTAAAGAATTTTTTTAGATACATCTTTTCTCTTTGTTCTACTTTCTTAGAATTCCTGGGCCTTAAGTCCAAATTTGTTATTTCACACTTCAGCTGTGTCCATTCTTCTATTCAGCTCATTTTTGAGGTTTTATTTTGGTAATATTTGGTATTTTCTAAATATCTGATTAATTTTTTAGTCTGTTATTGTTTCATAGCAGCAATATCCTTCTTGCCCTCTTAAAGTTACTACAGTTCATTTAAAGTCCTTGTCGCATGAGCTCCATTTTACTTCCAGAGTTAGTTCTTATGTGTGTAGAGTTTGCGGCCATCTTTTCATGTGATTGGTTTTCCTCAGTTTGGTGATCTCAGCAATTGGCCCCTACCAGCCCATCTGCAGCCTTCTTATATGAAAGTGAGGAAGGAGCAGTATGTGCTATGGACAACCATTCAACTACAGAGCATGAGGGCTCCCTAGCCAGCCCAGGTGCCTGCTTCCCTGCCCACTGCCACAGCCCATCTTCAGGGTGAGCCCAGACAGCTAGCTATTCACAGGGCCAGGAATGCATGAAATGGGAAGAGCTTATTTTCCAAAGGAAAGAGTATGGTCTTAGGGATAGAGGCCAAGTCCAGTTGGAGAGTGACTCTGGGCAAATAACATCATGTGAACCTTGATTTCTTCATCTATAAAATGGCCATATTTCCAGAATGCAAAGCTACAGTGAAGGTTAAATTGTATTCAGTAACGTATGCAAAACACCCAGCAGAGGGCCCAGGACACAACAGACACACTGTAAAGGCAGCGGTAATTATTTCCATTTTATCTCACTTAGAACAAACACTCCTGCCGTGTGTTTCAAAGTGTACCCTAACAAGCTTTATTTGAGGCTGATGGAACTTAACACTGTTCTCCAACTTCAGGCTGATTTTTCCTTTAGGTTGCCTTATCCCAATCCTGTGGCCAGATTTCTGGGTCTGCTCCAAGGAAGGCTCATCTCTCCTGTGCTCTCCTGTAATACTCTTCTTCCTTCAAACACCACCTCCTCCAGGGCACCTTCCTGGACTTCCACAATCCTCTGCACTTACCTCCAACATAACTCATAACTCAATGAATAAAAGTGTTTGCATGTCTTCCCTGTTGGACTCCTGAAATGGAAGAGCCAGCACACAGATGCACATGCGTTTCACCCTGTGCCCCCATGTCTAGTACAGAAGAAGTGCTCTGAGAAAGGGATAAATGAATAAATGATTGGCAAAAAGCAAAACATCCCTCCTGTGCCGCAGCTCCCCCAGCATCTTTGCAGGGAAGCAAAACCAGCCAAAGGCTGGAGAGTGGAGATACCAACAGATCTGCAAACATTGCTTGGTGATCAAAGGAAAATCTGTCCAATAAAGGTAAATATTTTATCAACTACATATTTAGTTTATTCTTCTCTCCCTTCCATAGCCTCTCTAAACCACCTGCGTCTCCTCCCAATTTTACAATAGGAAATGAAAACAGAAAATCTCTCTTAAACATTTTTTTTTATTTCTGTTATTTGGTTTTCTAGTTTAGTGCACATGAGCTGTGGCTGTATTTCACACAGAAGCTGACATATCTCATTATGAAATGCCCCATAAAACAGAGCACATATGAATCACCTGACATGGTTTTGCTTCACCTGGTTGTTACTGCTAAAAATCGCTATTTCTAAGAGCACAAAAGAGAAAATTCCTTGAATCTACAGATGTACCAGGACAGGGTGAGGGGCAGCCTGATCTGCTAGAATATGAGAGAACAACAACCAGGGGTCCTGGGTGGCTGTCTGCAGATACATAAATGACACAGATTGAAAAGCCACACACAAATTCTAGAAAGACCAGGACAGCTAGGGAAACACTCCAGAATTAAATCCCATCTATCACCCCCTCTGGCTTTCTTGGTCCTAGCAGATTCTGAAATAAACACAATGGCCCAGGTAGCATAATACCAAAGCCAGCAGTGGCTACTCTATAGCCTCAATCACTGAATGAGTATGTTTTATCCTGGAGCCCCCAGTAGAACTCTCCTGTGTAGGACCCCTGCCCATCCCCTAACCAGATCCCTATATTTCCAGCTAACTCCACGGCCAGACCCAGGCAGGCACTGCCCAGCTCTAAAATGTCTTGCCCTCAAAAGCCTGGAGATTGAAGGCAGTATCCAGAAACTTCTTCAGAGACACCAGGTGAGTGTTCCTGTTTCCTGTGGCTGGTGCAGCCGCTGGGTCACGGCCAACATACCTGGGGAGGAGAGACAAGATAAGGGGAGGGCTAGACCTGGCTTAGCCACTACCCCAGGACTGTACCTGGTCTAATCTTTATTATTGTCCTGCTGTAGAGATGAAGAGCCTGAGACTCCAGAAAGCTAAGTGACTAATTGGCCTAAGATCAAAATTAGGAGACTTGAGACATACAGGAGGTTCTTTAGTTCTGTTGTGGCTACAGAATAAGAACAAAAGTTTGCTCTCATAAAGTGGTATTGACTGGAGTCCCTGATGGGGAAGCTGACCTGTTACTAATGGTCACAGAGCCAGTAGGGACTGTGGTTTCCAATGTGGCCCAGAGAAGGGTAATAACCAGTTCCAGGTCACACAACAATGGGGCAGGCAAAGGCAGAATGGGGCCTCAAGCCCCCAGAGCTCTCAGACCCTGCAAAGGCGAAGGGCAGGTGACAGGCACCCCCACACCCAGCCTTGTACCATATGGGCCGTGCTCGACTCAGGATGGTCATGAAGCGTGGGCTGATGTAGTCATAGTAGCCCATGTTCTTGTGCTCCTCCTGGCACCACACCAGCTCTGCACTTGGGTACTTCGCTGCCTCTTGCTTGATCAGGTCAAAGGGGAATGGAGAGATCTGGGGCAAACAGGGAGAAAGAGGAGCATAGCCAGGGGAAGGGGAACAACAAAGCTCCTCTCGCGGGCCCCAGACCTGGCCCTGCCTGGCACACTGCCCAGAGCCATGGGGCTGGCAATCTGACCTTGTCCATAATTCTGACAAGGCGTACCTGCTCCAGGCGTGTGATGGCCACTTGCTCCTCCAGGCCCTGGCTGCTCCGCTCCTTCACCAGGTCATAGTACACTTTTCCTGTGCAGAAGATGAGCCGCCTCACCTGCTCAGGAGCTCGTGCCGCGGCCCCATCCTCAGGAATCACTCGCTGGAAGCTGGTTCCTGGGGAACCGACAGGGTATGGTAGAGGTATCGGCTCCCAGAAGGGCCAGAGAATCTTGGGAACCAGGCCTGCATCCCTGGCAACCCCAGGCTCTCCCTGGCCACTGAGACTTGCTCCAGGTTTAGATCTAGGCTGCACTGGGCATCTCCTGAGCCAAACGATATAGAAGGGGACAGATGAAACCTGAGATACCATAGGCAGAGAGTTAGAGTCAGGGGCTAGAGCCAAGGGCAGAGCTCTGGGAGGTTCAACATTCAAGATAATGTGGAAGTATGATAGGAAGAGCCCCTGGAAGAGCCCCTAGCAGGGACAGGGAAGGTGACATCACAGCCCCGTCTGATGGCATCATTGTCTGTCCCAGTCCTGCTCCCCATACAGTTGCGTCCACCTCCTTTGTACACTCTAGTCACCCAATCAAGCTGGAAGGGGAGCAGCTGTCTCAGAAGATCACTGTACATTCCTCCCTCCCTCAGTCCCACAATCAAGCCCCCATCTTCAGTTCTACCCATTTTTCCTTCCTGAGCTCTCATCATATGCCAGGTACCAGGCCAAGCATGCTGTAAAACCTCTGAGGAAGCTACTATAGTGTTCCCACATCCCAGGTGAAGACAGTGAGGCAGAGAGGGTAATAGGCTGCTAGTCCCCAACAGAGAAAAACCAGCACCAGGCATCTAGCTCAGGCTGTCCAGCCCCAACACCAGAGCTCTGAACTGCCGGCTTTGCCACCTGCCCATACCTGAGGGACGCCCAAGCACACACAAGTGAAAGACAAACGCCTGCCCAAGCTGAGAAGGCCCTTCCTGGACAGACTTGCCCCTCCCCCAGGACCATTTTCTAAGACAGCTTTGCTTTGCCTCAGGGCCCCACACCTGTCACTCCCTGATCCTCCACTGGCTAATGTCTCAATTCCGACACCTGGTGCTTGATCTGATTGACCCCTGAGTCCCAGGTAAACCAGACTGAGAGCTCCTGGAGTGGACACTGCGTCCCCAGGGACTGCAATGTCTATTTGGCTCATGAGCTAAAAAAACAAACGTATGACTGAAGAAATGATCATCAGTTTCCTGCAAACTAGGCAGACCTCAAACAGACCTGCCGCCTCTACACTCCCCTAGCAAAGCCAGGCTGGCCCTGCTGGGGCCAGTACACCCTCTGGCTCTGGTGCTCAGCCTATTACCTAACCTGGTCCAGGCCAGCTGGCTGCAATGCCAGCCTCCCAACCTAGACCAAGTGGGAGTTGCTGCATGGCCTGCAGAGCCACAGGCAGAGGCATGGATGGAAGAGTCCCAGGAGAGGCCAGGCCACAAGTGACCAGGCCCCACATCAGCCACCCCCCCAGCATGCCCAGGCACATACCACACACCATGTGGTCAAAGCTGGACTTGGCCTCTGGGTGCCTCAGTAGAGATTTGGGTGTGAAGATGATCAGCTGAAAGAGAAATGTGCCCAGCTGCCAGCTGTCCCTACCAGATCAAGGTTCCCTGAATTTGGCCCCAGCACTACTAGTGGCGACAAGGGAGGGTGGCTCACCGGCTTGCGGAAGGGCAGCAGGATCTGCCGGCGCAGCACATGGAAGTAGCTGGCTGGAGTGGAGCAGTTGACCACAATCCAGTTCAATCGTAGAAGCTGGCTTACCTCAAAGTCCTCAGTGAATGCCTGGAGGGACAGCGTGCAGCTGAGAGATAGCCCACCTGTGGTACCCAAGCGTGGCCTTACCTAGCACAGCAGATGCGGGCAGCACTCACAGGGTAGGCATCCGAGTCATCATTGCTCATCTGCAGGAACCTCTCAGGCCTCGCTGAAGAGTGCTCCGGACCCTGAAAGCAAATGCCAGATGGCCCAGGCTGGCCTGAGTGGGGAAGAGGGTGGGACATCACACAGGACAGACACCTGGCTTTGCAGGGTCCCAGGTCTTAGGAAAGAGTAGGGACAGATTCTCAGAGAAGTCACCCTCCCTCTGAAACCTGGAAAGAAGCAGTCACGTGGGAGAAGAGTAGGGAGAAGAGTAGGGCATCCTCCGAGGGAGGTCCAGCCAGAGCCAGCACATTTGAACATGTGGAGTGGGAGTAAAAGGCAACCAGGACAAGCTGAGGGGCTCTTCCTCTGTGTGCTCTGACCTACAGCAGCTGCTGTTCACTGAGTGTCTGTTGTGCCTGCTGTGCACAGTTCTACAGACTCCACACACAATATTTGCTGAGGTCTTGAAAGCAGCCCCATGATGTAGACATGCCCTTCCTCACTTTACAGATGAAGAAGAGATTAAGAAACAGCCCCAAGGTCACTCAGCCAGAAGGGGGAGATGTAAACCCTGGAATGACTCTTCCTCCTGTCCTCGCCCACATGGGCTGCTATGTTCCATGAGAGCAGAAAATCCCACGCTGACCTCCAAACTGGCTCCCCGTGCAGCAGGGGTGACCTACCCCACAGCCACCACCTGCCCCTCCCAAGGACCCAGCACCACAGACACCAGCCCAAACCTCCCCACTCAGCCTGGCTCAAGCTCCATCAGTGAGAAGGTTTTATAGCTGGTGACTTTGGGCAGGTCATGCTCCTTCTCTCCTCAGGTGTGAAATGAGAACAGGACCAATGCCCAGTCCTGTTACGAGGATTTCACCGCATGTAAAGTGTTTTACACAGCATATAAAGTGCTCAGCACAAGAAGTCCTGGCTCTGCAGTCATGACAGTGCTGGTCATCCCTGACTAGATGACTATTCATAGCTGAGTGGCCCTCAGGGATATCCATGGCAGCCCGACCACCCAGGGTGGGGAAAGCCTTGCCCCAGGTCACACAGACAAGCCCACCCTGCTCAGTGCTGACCCTGCAGCCGGCATAGCCCTGCCCAACACCCCTTTGGTCAGGCCGCATGACCACTTGGGTGGCATCTCAGGATGCTCTGCTTCTCCTCTTCCCTTGCCTACTGGCCTGCATAACTCCCCTCCCTCCATATATATTGCAAATATTGCACAGGTTGGTCATCCAGGAGAGGACCAGAGGATAAGCAGTACTACACAGATTAGGTTTAAGTCCAAGATACTAGCTATGTGACCTTGGACAAGCTAGACTACCTCTTTGTTTCCTCATCCGGAAAATGGGAACAGGACTTACTTCATTAAGTTATTATAAGGATTAGAGGAGCTAATACATAGAGAGAGTTTTAAACAGAGCCTGGCACATAGCAAGCTCTGAGACATGTCAGCTATTTCTATTGCTAGTAACAGTAGTGTCATCACCTTCAGCAGTGGCAACACAAACCTGTGCAGGCCCCACCCTAAGCAGACCCATGTGTTCCAGGGGCCCAGAAGATACATATGTTCCAACCCTGCACATAGCCAAGGGTCCACCCACTCTTTCCCAGGCCTGACAGAGCCCCAGGCCCTGGTCACCAGGCAGCCCTCACCATGCCTTCCATGCCGTGGGGCAGCAGCAGCACAATGCCATTGTGTCGAACCCACTTGGCCTGACCGGTGCTGATGAACTGGTCAATGATGCACTGGGCCGTGTTGTGGAAGTCACCAAACTGAGCCTCCCAGAGGACCAGGGCGTTGGGGCTGGCCATGGCATAGCCTAGCTCAAAGCCTATACAAAAGACATCAAGACAGAGCCTGCCACACACTGTCACCAAGTACCAGTGGCTCCAGTCAAACCCAACCCTTCCTCATACACACTCCCTGCTCCACCCATACCTCCCAGCAGGCCAGGAGAAGCCTGGGGACTCCTCGGGGCCCAAAGACCAGGATCTTCCTTCCTGGGAACTAACAACATGCCTAAAGAGGCCACCTCAGGACTGACTGCATGTATGGCCAGCTTTGGCTTTATCCACACCAGGAGCCAAGTCCAAAGATACCCTGGGGAGGCAGCAGAGGCTGCCTTCCAAGAGGAGGCCCCAAAATATGTGCAGAGCTACTGAGTGGAAGGGGAAGAAACAGTTCTCTTGGGGTTGCTGCTTCTGGGAGGATGCAGTAAGGGAAGACACAGGCCAGCAAAAGATCAAGGGAGTACAGCAAAAGAGGGAGAGAGTACAAGGGGACATAGTCCAGGCAGCTCTGAGCCTGGGGAGAGTATGCCAAGATGGGGATTCTGGGTGCAGAGTAGTGGAGGCAAGACAAGGGTCAGGAAAGTTGAGTGGGCCAGACCAGGCTTAGGACCACTTGGTGGCTGTGTCCACAGTGGATTCTATTAGAGTTTTCTGGGCCCACTGAAGCTGGTTCCCGGGGACAGGATTCTGGTATCCCAAGAGCCCCTCCAGGCAAGTTACCTGAGGGGCCAGATGAGACAAGACCTCATCTCACATGTAGCCTCAGGTTCGGGAAGCCCAACTACCACCCTCAAGACTCAGGTCTACCCCAGGAGCCTCTTAGCCCCTGGCTCCCTCCCAGCCCCAAGCCCAGTCTATGGTCAAAACAATAAAGACAGGACACCTTAGGATATAAGCCACTCTCCTGTCCCCAGGTATCTCAGGCCCTGCCCGACCTGCGGCAGAGTCTGACCTACCCAGAACTCCATATTCCGAGAGGGAGCTGTTGCACACAGTGTACGGGCCTGGTCAGGCCAAAGATGGTTCATGGGGATGCACGTTCTCCGGTCAATCTCTTGGTCGTGGAGAACATGGTGCCGGTGACTAGAGAGAGACAGACCAGGAAGGGATGGAGGACAGGTGGACTGATACCTATTCACCCAGAGCAGGTGGGCCAAGTATCAGGAGGCAAGCAAACCCTCATCACTGTGCCAGGAATCCTGACAGAGTCCCACAGGATGGAGACACCAAGAAGGTCCTGAAAAGCCAGAGCTACCTCTTTCCTCCTTTAGGCAGCCTCCCTCCCAGTGGTACCCACACTCCACACTCTGGGGGTCTTGGAGCACAGACATGAGAGTCTCAGCTTCTCACCTGTTAGAAAGGAATCGACTAGACCTGCCTTGCTGACCCCAAGTGCTGGGTAGAATCTGAGACCCTGAGAGCCCATACCCCTGGGGCACTGTCACCCTGCCCATCCTGCTAACCCCTTCACGACCTCACTTGCTCTGCCCAGGTTCACAGGCAGCAGGAACTGTAGAATGAGGGGGACCACCTGGTTACACCCCATGCCCAGTGAGGACTGACATGCAGCTCAGTGTGCAATGGAACAGCCCCCGTACCCCCAGTTGGAGCAGAGCCAGCAATGATGAAAAACTGGGACTTGAGAAAGATGGCTTGTCAAATCCTGGGTGCCACAGCACCATGACTCACTAACATGGCAGTGACCAAGTCAGGATCCAAAACATTTGGGGTCCCAACCAGAGGAAACATGATGGAGATAACTGACAAGTATAAAGTCCTTCCTTCACTTGGACTCAAAAACTCAACTGCAAACAAGAAAGATGTGGGAGGGCTGGCTTGACAGCACATACATGTGCATGCGCGCGCGCACACACACACACACACACAGTCATGAGGAACACAAATGACCACAAGGCTTGATGTCAATCAACAGCTTGGGCCTAGCGGTCAGTTCTGGATGCTTGTCCTGTGGAGGTGAGAGAGGTGGCCCAGTGGCCCTCTGATGGCTTGGCCCAAGGGTTGGGGCTAGAGATGCTTATGGGGTTACCTATGATTACCTCAGCCAGACAAGTGCCCTTCATGGGCTCTTCGGACAAGGGCTAGGAAGAGGAAAAAGGGACAGCTCCACTCCAGAGCTCCTGAGCTAACTCTAGGAGATCCCAAGTACAGCTAAGGCCTAGCTCCCCCTTGGGCTTTATGGGGGAAAGGCTAATGTGCACAGGGCCTGGAGTCCCTGATCCTCACCTGAATGTGCCCCTCTCCACGTCCTGCCCACTGAGCCGCACATGGATACCCTCCTTGAGCAGGGAGCCAAAGGCCATGTATTCTGCCAGTGCCCAGTCTACGGTCCGCTTCTTAGTCATGTCTGCACGGCTCCGAAGGATTCGAGAGAGGCCTATAGGAGAAAGGGCCAGCATGAGCGACCCAGGCCACTACTCCCACCCCAGGACAGCTGTAGCCCCAGAGACCAGGGCCAGGTATGTATGTACTCAGTATACACCCTCCCCACAGAGCAGGACCCAGGCCAGATATCCCTCCTCCAGTATTGCTGCTCTGGCCAATACAATGGGCTGACCTGAGCCCACCATCCTCAGTGGCCTTCTTCCCTGTGAGAAGAAGGAGCAAGTACCACTGTGTAAGCATCTGCTATGTGCACACTGAGTTGGGTATGTTCCTTACAACCCCATGGAGCAGACTGTTCCCACTCTCCAGATGAGAAGACTGACACTCAGAAGAGGGAAGTCATTCACTCACAATCACACATCTATAAAAATGCTTGGATTTAAACTCAGGCATCCAAGTCACGTTGGGCTGCTGTTGGCCCTACATCTGCACAGACCTCTGTGACACGCACACAGAGTAGGTGCCCCAGGACACATGGGTCTCCATGCACACCATGGAGGATCCCCTGGCAATCCCCACAGGCTGGTAAGAAGGAGCACAAGTGCCCCACTCCTGCCAAGGGGGCTTTCGAGTCTGCCCAAACAGAGGTCACAGCCAAGATTTGCAGCCAGCAGCCATCCACTAGCCCAGACTCATCCAGGAGAAGCAGGGTCACCTATGTCATCTATCCAGGATGCTGGCAAGCCCAGCACTCCTGCCCCCACATTCTAGGCCCAATCACTTCCCCCATGGGAAGCCCTTGCTTCCCTGCTCTCCTTCTGCCTGATCCAGGGATACCATATAAGCCTGGGCTTCAGAATACAGTTGGGAGTGTGGCATACACATCTGCCCATCCTGAGAGGAGCTATTATCACAGTGACCTCATGGGGCACAAACGAGGCTCTGAGAGCTCAATTGACCCATCAATGACCAAGTGGAAATGTAGGCCAGGCCTCCCTGACCTCTGATGCCATCTCTCTTGGGGCACAATGTTGGATCAGAGAAAGTGGCCCATGCCGAAACCTGCACAGCAACCTCACCTGTGTGGATCCTGAAGTCCTCCAGGGGCACAGAGCTGGCCACATCACCAATGTGGGTCAGCACATCCTCAGAAATGCCCGTGGCTGGGCACGTCATACTCTTGGGCTCTCCGTCCACACTGAAAAAGCCTGAGAAGGCAGAGACTGTGTGTACTTTTGGTTGGCAGTGGGGCCTCATATTCCTCATCAGTCTGCCTCCCCAGGACTCAGGGTCCACCTCTTCCTTGACGCTACCCGGCACTCAAAGCCTGAGCTCATCCTTGGGACCTGCGACAGTTGACAGCCACAGCCCCAGCTCCTACACCTACCCAATATCCTTGCCTGGCCCCTCTCAAGAGCTACTTCCAGGGCCCAGGGTCAGAGCCATCTAGTTCTACCCCAGGGAGACCCTCTGAGCACCTCACCTCCCAGGCTCTCCCCACTTTGGTGTTCATTCACCATGGCTCAACCCTCCCAGAAATCAACTGCTCACAGATGCTCTGAGGCTAATGCCATCTTCCCTCTATCCCAGACTATCCCAACCTATAGGAATCAGCCCCACACAGCCTCGGGGGTCTCAGAGATCATCTGGAACCTCTGGGCAGGGCCCGGGTGAATCACTTTGAGCCACTTGCCGCTCGCTCACCAGGCCAGGGGGAGTCCAGCCAGTGCTTTATATGCAGGATCTTTTTATCCTTGGACTTGCCATATGCTTCCTCACAGATCCGGTCATATTTGGCAATTTCTTCCTGAAATCAGGGTGAAGGCATGGTGGAGGCAGCAATGCCCTGGGCAACCAGAGGTGAGGTCGACCTGGGCTCATAAGTCCTGGTCCCCCTCACCATGTTCTAGCATTTGCTGTCTAGCCTTCAGGGACCTTGCAGCCAGAGACCAAAGTCTCAGGGTTCGGGGGATCCTGGAAATTCAGAGGGGATCCCACTCTGCAAGAGACTTGGGGAAGGCTCAGGAAAGACTCATAGTCCTTGGTTTCAGAACCCCATCAAGGTGGGAGGACCAATGCATCCATAGATAATTGTGAGGACAAAGGTAGCTGAGACCCACCTCCTATAGGAAGCCTTCCTGGACTCCTGCCTGAGCCTGGGCTTCCCCATCACAGCACTTGCTGCATCCCACAAGGCTGTAATTGACTTTTATCTTCTGTTCCCCTTGATAGCTGGGGGCTATTGGGAATAAGGACCATAGCGACTACTTTAAATCCTAGCATTGGGCTGGCAACATTAGCAACCACCCCAGGGTCTTGGCTCTACAGAGATTTATCCCAGGCATTCATTAGGCCTGCCCACCCACCTCAAACTCCTGCAGGGTGACCGTGCCCTCAGAGATGAGCTTGTCTGCATACTTCTTCAGCACAGGCACTTGTCTGTGGATCTGCTTATACATGAGTGGCTGCGTGAACATGGGCTCATCCATCTCATTGTGGCCACGCCGGCGGTAACAGACCTGTAGGGGCCATGGGGGAAGGGGCCTCAATGTAGGTGTAGTCACTGCACAATTGGGGCACATCTGGCAGGGCACACCCTCTGAGGCCCCTGAAAGACCCCCACTGCCACCTCTCACTGAATGTACCACCACCCCCAAGCCTTTGTACAGATTGCTCTTGGTAGCACTAAACCTTCTGTCTAAGAAGGAGTCTAGCCTCGACTGTCGAAGACACTGCAGACCTGACGTGCTCAGCACAGCAGGGACAGGCCACACATACCCCTGCCCTGGCCTGAGCACTCCAGACCCACCAAGTCCACAACAACGTCTTTATTGAAGGTGTTCCTCCACTCAGCCGCAACACTGCACACATATATCACAGCCTCTGGGTCATCTGCGTTTACATGGAAGATGGGAGCATTGACCACGCGGGCCACATCAGTGGGGTATGGTGAGGAGCGGGCCATTCGGGGGTCCGTAGTGAAGCCAATCTGCAGAAGTAGAAAGAACTGGCAGTGCCTGTTTACTCAGAGCTATAACTATGGGTCAAGAAGGGTGTTGGGGGCATCTTTGCCTCAAGGTCCATCAAGTATGCCCAGATGGCATGTGGCACATGAAGGGAAAACGGATGAGTGACCTCGAAATCAGACATAGCAGCAAGTCTCACAGGGATGGCAGCAGTGCCAGGGGATTGTGCCTGCTCCCTCTCCTACAATCACTTTACAGTGGTTGTGAGGAGCGCAAGTCTGGGTGAGTCCCAGTCCCACCAGTTACTCACTGTGAAATCCTGGGCAAGGCACTTAAATTCCCAAAGCCTCAGTTTCCTCATCTATCAAAGGACTCATTAAATTCCTAGCTCACAGGGTTATTCTGTGAAGATTAAACGACATAATGCAAATGAAGCAGTTAACCCAGGACTTCATAGGCTCAGAAGAAGGGCTGTTATTGACCACAGCTGCCTGAAAAGCAAAGGCCTATAGGAGTTGTATTCTGAGACTGATTCACATGGAACTAAAGGCAGCAGCTAGTTACATGTTCAGCCTCTGTGCTAGTGACACCTGTACTCTGTCTTTATAACTTTCTCTATGATGATAGGCGATGGATGATTGATGAGTGAGTGAGAGAGAGAGAGAGAGAGAGAGAGAGAGAGAGAGAGAGAGAGACGTTTATATCTCCTGAAATCACAGGCCAGGAGACTGAGGCTGGGGAGAGTAGGCATCTGGCCTGAGACCATGCACTGGGACATGGCAGAGCAGTGGGATTAGAATCAGGACCATTTCATTCTTCCCCTTAAAGTGCTGCCTGGATTTAAGGATTGGCTATGCTGACAAAGTCTGGCATGCAGCCAGGTCCTCACCTGGTTGTTGACGATGACATGCACAGTGCCATTGGTGGTATAAGATGGCAGGTCACTCAGGTGGAAGGTCTCATAGACCACACCCTGGCCAGCGAAGGCAGCATCCCCATGGACTAGGATGGACATGACCTGCAGGGCAGAGTATGAGCCGGGATAAGCCCCCATGCTCCAGCCTATGCAGCCCAGCCCTGCTACTTGCACTGTGGGCCCACTCCTCAGAGCCCAGGTCCTCAGAGCTCAGGTCCTCAGATACTGCCCTTCTGAGCTCACCCTTAGGGCCCAGGCCCTCACAATTCACTGCTTAGATCCAACCCCTCAGAACTCAGCCCCTCGGGGTCCACCCCTCAGGGCCCAGGTGAGTTCACCTTCTTGCCCTGGGCATCCCCGCGGTAGAACTGCTCAGCCTTGGTCTTCCCCTGCACCACAGGGTCCACAGCTTCCAGGTGGGAGGGGCTGGCCACAAGTGACAGAGCAATGTTTCTGTTCGTGACCCGGTTGATCCTCTCATGGTACATGCCGAGGTGATATTTGACGTCTCCAGAGCCCTGGAGATTGATGTGGGCTATGATAAACTTGGCCCTCCCATATCAGGCAGGAGGACAGATGGGCAGACAGATGCAAGCCCACAGTGGGGCTGGGGCAGACCCTGGATTCTGCCCTCTGGGAAGGCATGTGCTGCCCCTGACCTATGCCCTCTTTCAGCCACCCTCACCCCTGCACACTCCTACTCCTTACCCTCCAGGCTGGCTTGAGAAAGATTCAGAGGCCAGACCAGCTAACCCCTCAGCAGAGCCCTTCTGCATTTCAATCACCCTCCTCTTGGCATGAATGATCAGAGTGGGAAAAGGGTAAGACATCAGTAGGAAGGGGCTAGCCAGCCAGCAGCAGTGAAAGCAGAGAAATGAGGATGGCTCATGAGTGGTGTGGAGACCCCTGGCCAGGCCTCTGGGCAAGCACTGGAGCTGGGCCCCTCCTACCTCCTTACACCAAAGTAACGAAAAATGTACATGTAGCTGATGAAGCCATAATATCAGAGGAAAACATGACATTTAATGATCTTGGAGTAGGGAAGGCCTTTCTAAACAATATACAAACCTCAAAAGCCATAAAAGATGAGACAGCTAAAATCTAATAAATTTGTCACAGAGGAAACAAATCCGTGCACAGTGTTAGGGGGAAAAAATCAAGCTGAGAAAAATATTTAGACATATGCAGGCAAAGGGCTAACTCCCTCAATATATAAAGCACTTTTACAAATCAGTAAGATACAGCCCAAAACTCCATAGAAAAATGTGCCAGAGCTATGGAAGAGAAATGTACAGAAAAGAAAATACATATGGCTTAAAAACATGGAGATATTCAAATTCATAACAATATGTTAAAATGCAATAATTTTGCACGAATCACATTCGCAAAGATGAAAAGATTTGACAAAATAAGGGAGGACAGGAGCCCTCACACACACCATGGGTGGGCTTGCTGATGTCTGCAAGCTCTTTGTAGAGTAATTCAGTCCTACTTCCTTAGCTCCAGCCACAGAACCTCTCACACACCAGCTAACAATGCACTCACACACTTGTGCAAAAATATGCATTCCAGCAGCCAACCTTAATGCCCATCAATAGATGGGGTAAACCAATGGGATGCTTGAAGCTCAAGCTCGGAGAGCTCTGAGTGCTACTGTGAAACAGTGACAACTTATTGAGAGGTGAAAACAACAAGGTGTGCAAGCTGCTCCTCTGGCCTTTTACAAATAAGGCTGTACTGGACAAATATGTGTATTTGTAGCTGCATGGAACATTCCTGGAAGTATACACCTTAACAAAACAAACACTGGCCACAGTGGAGCCTCTGGGAATAGAAAAAGGGGCTCACCAAGGAAACTTACTCTCATTATACAAGCTTAAAAAAAAAATCCTCAAATTTCTTTCTTAGTGGGGAGGGGGGGGACTAGTAAATACTTTTTAAAGTATCTTTTGACCAGGCTTTACAGTTTACACACACCACCTCTGATTTCTCATAACCACCCTGGGGCAGGTGCTGCTATCCCCATTGAACAGAAGAGCAAACTGAGGCTCAGAGAGACGAACGTGACTGAGCAAAATAAACAGGACCACAGAACAATTCTGGGCTGGAAGCCAGCAGATGCGGATTCCAGTTTCGCTCTGGCCTAAGTGCTGGTGACCTTAGAGCAGTCATTTAATGTAATTCATTTTAACAAACCAAGCACCTGTGCTGGGTGCTAGGGCTTTGGGAATAAGGTCCCTGTCTTCACCCTGCTACCAGCCTGAAGGGGGAAACAGATACACAAACATATACACATACATGTGCACACATGTGCACAGACTGGAGAAGGCCGGAGTAGAGATGATCTGAGAGCAAAGGGGGTCCTGAGAAAGGGGTGACAGGCTCACTGCCTGGAGGACCAGGAGAGCCACCAAATACGGGAGGCAGGCAGCACTGTAAAAAAGGCAGAGAATAGAGGAGAAAGGAAGGCCATCTGGATTGAGGCCTAGCATGGCAAAGGCATGGGGTATGAGGCATACATGACATACATGCATGCTAGGAATGGGGTGTGAGCAGAAAAAATGTTTCCTCTGCTCATCAATGGGCACAGGAAACTGTCCTGACCTTCTAAGGCTGCCCTGGTCAAACAAATAACTGATGCCCTTCTGGGCTGGTGAACAAAACTTTGGGCACAGAGGCATGGCCCACGCCAAAGTGAATGCCTCCAAGACTTCCCTGCACCTTTCTGGGGCTCAGTTTCTTGAAACTGAGTTAGCTGAAAACAGGGAGGCTGGCCTAGATTAACAGGAGGGCTCTTCCAGCTATCAGACACCACGGAAGTTGCTCCAAAATGCCTTAGTGGCTTCATACAAATACCCCAGCCTCTCTCCCACTCTTCTGCAAGTCTGCCCATCTCAATGCCTTTCCAAGCCTGGAAACTTTTGGACCACTTCCTCCCCAGTCCACCTCCTAAATACCCAGCTCTCCAGGGGCTCTGACCTGGGCTTGGTACTCACCTCATCCGCAGCCTCCAGCTTGGGGTCAAACTGGCAGAAGATCTGCTCCAGGTCCTTGCGGATGACATTAGCCAGCACATTCAGCCTGCCCCTGGAGCCAGAGGGGAGCAGGCTCTCATCTGGCACAGAGGCCACCTGCCATGACAGGGCCCAGCATCACCATGCTCCCTGTCTACCCGAGACCTATCAAAATCAGCATGGAGTCTGAGGGAACTAACCCTCTCCCTCAGTGGAGCCCAACAGAGGCCCCGCTCTCTCATCCTGTTTCAGTCTATAAGACATGTGAGCAATCCTGGCTGGTCAGTTCTCCCCGGACAGATATCCTTACGCATCTCAGACTCCGGTGGCTTTAATGAGCAGGGAGCCATCAGCCTCACGGCAGAGTGATCTCTCTCCCACCTAAAAGTTGAGTGCAACCCAGTACCTTGGCCTCAGTCTGCTAATGCATCATAGCAGTTCACACACAACCTCCCACGTTAGCATCCTGGAGCAAGATAGGGAAAAAGGAACTAAAATGACCCTAAGATCAGGAGTTACCAGAGGACCTGTCCAGGGGAACTGAGGTCTGACAGGGGGACAGGAAAGAAGCCAGGGGCCAGGGATTTTTCAGAGATTTTTCCTGAACCTCCCATCATGAGGTGGTTTATTCAGGGGTGGGCACCAGCTGATGAAAGCACAGCCTATGACTCAGAACTCACCCCTCAAAGCCCACCAACAGATGTCAGCCCCAGGCACATACATACCCTGACCTGACCTCCAATCTCACATGGCCCTGTGATGGAAGGGCAGCCCTTTTCCAGGTGGTCTCTCTCTTGTTTGTGGGTCCATGGAGGCCAAATAAACAATCTTCAACTCCTTTGGGTAAAGCCCTCCAGCCTCAAAGACCCCTCCTTGACTATGGAGTCCTGGCCCAGAATATTCCTCAGCTCCCAGAGGCCTCCTAAGGTCCAGAGCCAGCCCAGCACTACCATACAGTCCCACAGCTGCCCCTGACCACCCAATGCCATCCTATCTCACAGGTCCATGCCATCTCAGACCATGGAGCCAGCTCTGCCTGACCCTCTGACCAGACACTGGGCATTTCCAAGCCCTCACAGCATTAAGCCTCCAGCTCCTGGTAGTACAGCCCACAGGATGGGGACCCTCTTGCATTGCATGGACACCTGGACACTCCTCATGCTGATGCAATCTGAGGGGCTTGCCTCACCATCAGCAACTAAAAATAGTCACAGAAAACACTAGGGCTTTGCCAACCCCCGACTGCTCAGCACATCCTCTTATCAGAGGACCCTGTTCAGCAGGACCCCTGGCCACCTTCATTTGTCCCCAGGCTGTATTCCTCATTAGACCACAAGCTCTAGCTCAGAGGTAACTGCCCAGTTGCCAAGCCAGTCTTCTAAGTCTTTACCAAGGTCACAGGGAAATGTGCAGTCAGCTTGCAGCCAGAGGAAGAGACCCTTGGTTCACCTTCAGAGATCTCCCACTAGGGTACTGGTCTCAACCTTTTTGGCACCAGAGACTGGTGCTCCTATGAGAATCTAAAGCCTGATGATCTGAGGTAGAGCTGAGGTGGTGATGCTAGGAATGGGGAGCAGCTTCACTCGCTCACAGCCACTCACCTCTTGCTGTGTGATCTGGGTTGCTAACAGGCCACGGACTCATATCAGTCTATGGCCCAGGTTTTGGGGACCCCTGCTCTAGGGGATGCCAACCAGGGGTCACCTGCCCAGGCCTTGCCTGCACTTCCCTAGCATGTACCCCTTCACATCTCCTTGTCCACAGGAACCTCAAGAAGCATGATACAACCCTTTTCTCAAATCTTGACCCTCCTGGGGACAGCAGCAACATGGTAAGAGAGAAACAGAGTCTGAGAGAACCTGGTTAGTCCCTGGTTCTATGTGGCTTTGGCCAAGTGCTTAGCTCTTTCTGTCATGTGCAAGCCAGGGCCCAGGGACTCTGAGGAATTTCTAGGCCACTCTCTCTCAACCCTCAGGTCCCACCAGCATCCCTGCTCTGATTTTGATTCTCTCCTTTCCCCCTCAGTCTGCTAGCCCTGGAGGAAAATGCACAAGGCTGTGGAGGGGAGAAAGGGGCCTACCTGTGTGGCATTCCCAGGATGACATTCTCAATCCCCATCTCACTGGATTTGTCAATGATGGTCTTAAGGGCAGGTATCATGACCTCACAGCCTTCCAGGCCAAATCGCTTCTCTGAGGACCACTTCCTGGCTAGGAAGTCTTCAAACCTGCTTGGGGAAAGAAGGAAGAAGATGGAGAATGGAAAGGATGGAGAAGCTGGGGAAGTTCGTGAGGGCTCAGAGCAGGGTGCCCAGGACAGAGGATGTTGTAAATTCACCTCCCTCCACATGTCCAGGACCTTCCACAGATGCCATAATGTCCCCACCAGGTAGCAGCACAGGTCCAGAGGAAGCTGGGGTCCTCCCAGCTTAACCAAAACCTCTGCCTACACCTGTTCCCAGCTATCATCTTCTCTCCACCTTCCAGTCAAACTGCTTCTAGGAGCCATCTCCCCTGCTCCCAGCCTACTGCCCTCTTGCACATGCACTGCACATAATTCTCTCACCATACCCCAAAGACCTCCTCACAGCTCAACTCAAATTCCCGCTCACACCTCACTGTTCAGGGATCTACTCTGCACCCAATGGCTGTTCCAGGTGATGCTCTAGACCCTTGCAGCCCTGGGTAGACCCAGTTTTAGAGAAGGCAGAGCCAGATGCGTCCACCAAGGGAGCCCTGCTATCCTCACTACACATGGATATCTTTCTGCCAAACATTCCCACAGCCACTTTTTTCCACTTCTGCCCTTGCTCATTGTGGCCCTGCTGTCATGTCCTGGAACACCATTCCTGCCCACCTGATTAGCTCTTTCTGAGCACATGGCCCCAGTGCTCCTCATAAGGGACTCCACAGGCCAAGGGGTGAGGCCCATCCAGCCCTGCCTTCCCTTGCCAGGCTTCTTCCTAGCTTCTTGGCCAGGGCCAGGGACATCTTATACAGCCCTGGAGCAGGCCCCTCCAGCCACTTGAGCTGTCCAGGGTGGTACTGAGGACCTGACCTCATGGAGCGCACCAGCCGGGCCAACAGGGTCCGCTTCTCCTCACTGGAGAATCGCATCACACCAGGGGTCTCAAACTTCTGCCGGATCCACTGGCACTGCTCCACGTCATTGATGAACATAAACTCCAGGCCAATGTGCTGGCAGTAGGTGCTCTGGGGGACAGGTGGGTACTCTTTGAGAAGCTAGGAAGAGCTACAACTGCCCTGGCATCTGTAATAGAAAAGGCAGTGCCCTCCCTCCCGCTAGAAGGCTCCAGAGAGCTTCTATCCACATATGCCCAACACACCTGCCCGTGCTCACCTCCAGGCGCCGAATGATCTCCCGCAGAGAGAGGGTGTGTTCAGAGCCCCCGATGAAGGTGGTTGTGGGCAACTGGAACTCCTTATCTAGGTCAGCCTCCCGCAAGTCATAGAAGGCTGGGAGGCACATACAGCAGAACCCATGCGGCAGAGAGGAGGGAGGGATCAGGCCCAGGTGGGGCCTGGAAGTATCCCCAGACTTCCCACCAGTCCCCCCAACACCCTCCCACCAGGTCCAGCCTAAGTGCAGGGACCCTCTGTCTTCAGGAAACAGATGGTGGGAGTCAGAGCCCAGCTTGCCGTCACGAGAGCAGGCCTGGACAAGTCTTTCAAGCTTGCTGAGCATAGTAGTCCAGCTAGGGAAGATGGCGAGGCAGTGCAGTAAAAAAAGGCCTCCTGGGCTGCTTGCTGGACCGGAGGCACTGCTGTCTCAGAGCCCCTCACTGGGCACAGGCACCGGCTGGCTCTGGCGTCACCAGAACAACAGGGTTCCGACTCTCACCCAATTTATCGATGGTTGTGATTAAGTCTGAGGGCACAAAGGAGTCCAAGTCTGCATCCAAAATGCCCAGGGGGTCCAGCTGCGCCACATGGTGGCCCCGGATCTGGGAGAAGGGGAAAAGGTCAGGGCAGGGCTAGGATGCAGCTGGACAGCTCCTCACCAAGAGTGAGGTTCTGGGCCCCAGTTCCTCACTACTCACTTCAGAGTTTCAAGTTCCCACATGTCTCCAGCACCTAGCCACTTCACAGGTACCTATAAGGTCCCACCATGGCCACTGAGGTGGCAGGAGCTCAACTCTGTTTAAAAGTACAACATGCAGCTTTCAAAAACAAGAAAGGATACATACACAGAAATAGTTACTACAGTACTATTAGGAATCACGAAATTCTAGAAACTTCCCAAATATTTATCAACAAGAGACTGGCATATGAATATGGGAAATCCAAGCAGGGGAGTACTAGGGAGCTGCTAAAAGAAATGAAGAAAATCCCTATCAGGTACTCTGAGGTAGTCTCAACAAAAAAATTATAGAGAAATGTGTGTGGTAAACTACCATTGTCTATAAAAGGGGAGCTACAAGTAAATATATGCCCTTGTATATATTTCTAAATACACAAATAAACATATGCATTATAAGAATAGTAAAATAAGGAAAACATAAAATATGGAAAATTATTTATGGGGAAAGATCAAAATAGGGTAGAGTGGCAAAGCTAGAAGCTAGACTTTTAAGAATATCTTGCTTTGAAGATTTGACTTTGGAATCCTGTAAATATTTCATATTATTATAAAACAAAATTAAGTTTTAAAATTGAAAGTAAAATGAAACAAATGAATTAACGCATCCATTCAGGAGCATAACTCATAGAGAGGAATTATTCCAACTGACTAATAGAAAATTTTCTAAAGCAAACTGAACTGCAGAAGAAAAGTTCATAAATTCATTTCTATAATGAATCAGTAGTGCTAGTGTCAGAATTGTATTCTAAGATTGTTGTATGTGGGTTATAGGCAAAATCAAATAAGTCATTGTATTGCTGTCTTGGAGAACCCCTATTTTTAGCATCTTTAAAAAGAGGTGGTGACATAAGATTGATGAGGTCAGGGATAAACCTTAAGAATCACATTTAACACATATAGAAGCATCAGTATAGACCCATAAAGTATATCTGTCAGCTTAAAAAAAAAATACATACTTCCAGGCTCTAACTACTGAAATAATGACCAAGCCAATAGCAGTGAACACTGTCAGCACTCCCTGGAGAACTGGCTGGCCCCAAGGCTGAGCAGAAATGTACAAAGACAAGCTCGGAGGACCTTGTCATACCAGATGGTAAAGGAGCACTCATACACAGCTGGGACTGGGAGTGAGGGCACATTATGAGCAACAATGAGGATAATATCTGCAGCAGATTGAAACGCATCAAATATGTTTAAATTCATGCATTCACACCATATTTAAAAAAGAAGAACCTTCACTGGCCGTCTTTGGATGCTGGAGAATCACCTCATAATTTTGAAAATTCATCAAGAAAAGGAAAAATCAAACAATGATCCTGTCTTTCCTATACAATTTGTACCTCAGGATAAATGGAGCTGACAAATGGAAGTTTCTCCTGATAATTATTTCAGGTAATAAACAAAGAAGGATAGAATTGGAATATCACCATTTTTTAATCACCCTTAATGAATTAATGTATCCAAGAAGTAATCATCAATAGCTGCCAACTAATGAAGTGCCATCACCACCAGGAAGCTGATTTTGAAACAAACAAAAAAACCCAAATCCATATTGAATAACGCTTCTAGATCTAACTACAGAAACTACATGGGACAAAGGGACAGATGAAGTGACACCATGGGGATGCAATCAGCAAAAGCCAGACTCAGGAAAATTCAACAGGATAAACAATCTGGTTTCTTCCACACAAAAACGACAAGGAACAAAAAAAAAGAAATAGAGAGGAACCCACTGAGTACAAGAGATTTAAGAGTCACATCAACCTATCACAACCTGTGGCTTTATTTGGATCCAGATCCAAACAATCAGTAAAAAGAAATCGTAAGACAACTAGGCAAACATGAATACCAACTGGATGTTTGATGACATTAAGGGTTATTGTCATTATTTTAAGGTGTGATAATGCAATCATGGTATATTTTTTAAAGGCCCTCTACCTCTAGCAATACATGCTGAAATGTTTGATGCATGATATGATGTCTGGGATTTGCTTCAAAATAATTAGTGGCCAGTGGGTAGAGCCAGAGGTGGGCAATAGATGAGTCAAGACCAGCCCTGTGTTGATGGGTATAGGGGTTCACTACACAAATTTTCTACACTTCATGTTTGAAAATGTTCATAATAATAAGTTTGGGTTTTCTTCAGTACTGTGTACAGATGAGTCAAACCAGAACCCTGCCTCCTACTGGCCTGTGATGGGCTGCAGCCCCCTCCCCGCCCCCACCGCCCAGGGGATGCTGACCATCAGGCACAACCTTTGGCAGATTTTTACCATGCAAATACAGAGTAATATGTCTGAATCCAGAGACTACCCTGCTGGAAGGCCTCTCTAGAGATTAGTCTTACCTAGTTAAAGAACAAATAGAAGCTGAAGAGCTGAGAACTGTGCTTAGGAGATAAGTCCCTTAGGCAGCACTCTGAACAGTTAACTTGTACATAACATAGAGTTTTATATTCTTTGTCTTTGTTTTCAAAGTCAATGGTTAAGATCATCTTCTGCTTCTTTCAGCCACCCAAGAAAACACAATTATAACTACTGCCGTTTGCTCCCAGGTGGTCCAGAATCCATGAGACCTCAGGCCAGCAAAGGAGCCTAGTCTTGCTCGCATCCCTCTTTCATCTCAGCACAGCTGGTCCACAAGGAGTGCAGCTGCCATCCCACAGAGCGCCTCACTCAGAGGCCAGGCACCATTTCCGTTTGCTGAGGCCCCCCAACCACTCAGCTCCTGCAGTGGCTTGCTGCTACTTCCCATGGAGTCTCTGCCAGGGGATCCAGGATACCCTTGCCCTTCCTTCTGTGTGTCTGTAAGATGACTTTCTCTTATGAAGTACCTTCTACCACTGATTCACAGAGAGATCCCAAATGACTATACTTGTTGTGGAATGAACACCCAGAGCAGCCCTCCAATTAGCCCTGTTCAGTCAAGACCAATAATGTGGAACATTACCAAGACTCTTTGGCAGAGCAGGGGCCCAGCCTAGGGACCCATTGGGAAGAACGTAAGTCTTCAGAACAGAGCAGCTGATAGAGAGAGAGCTGTTTACCGAAATATTCATTCATTCTATAAACACTAATTAAGCACCTGCTGTATATCAGTCCCTGTCCTCTTGGAATCCTTAGTCAAGAGAAGAAAACATTCTACTCGACTTTCATTCAACATTTGCTGATATTGATTATTTACTGAGTCCTCCTCTAGGTACCTGGGGCACAGTGCTGTGTGAGACAGATAACATTCCATGAGGAAGACCACACATAAAAAAGCCCAGGGGGTGGTAAGTGACACAGTAATGTGACAAAGAGTAGCAGGAGGAGTGAGAGCCACCTGACAGAGGGTTTGGAGAAGGGATCTCTGAGGAGATGATGCTGGAGCTGAGCGAGTTCCCTGAGCGAGTTCCCTTTCCATCAGCACCTGGACACACCCCAGGAGTCAGTCCAACCTCATAGCCTGTGCCCTCCCAGCTGCTCACCTGGTAGGCCCGGATCAGGGACTGCACAGCCAGATGGTCCTCCACCAACTTGCTGGTCTTAGTCTGGCTTGAGACTGCTGGCCTGCTCTCAGGGACAACAGAGGAGAGCAGTGGCTGAGCTGGGACACAAGAGCCTTCTTCACTGGCTTTTCGGAAGAAGTTGTCCCAGGACTGAGCAGGGCAGAGCAAGAAAACAGCTAGGTCAAGGCCAGGGAGGAGTGGGGGGGCTTTGGCTAGAGCCCCAAGGGGTGTCAGATGTTCTTTCAATACCACAGTTCTCAGAGCCTAACCACGATCATGCCAAAAGACCCCTCAAAACCAGTCCAAGACCCCCACCCAGAGCCAAGCTCTCTCCAGGACCCAGCCTGGTAGTGGATAGGGGAAGACTTTTAACTTGTGACCCAGAGGCTTCAGGTATGAAAGGCAGGGTTTCTACCCCTGGGAGAAATATGCCCTCACACATGTGGGTTGGAGGAGGCCTTTGTGGAAGGCAATTTGGTGGGCAGGCCATCAACAGTTCCATTTCATGTATCTTTTAAACTAGGAATTCCATTGCTTGTAATTTATTCTACAAATATACTTGTATAGGTGTGCCCCCATGTATGTACGAGAATGTTCCCTGCAGGACTGTTTATGAAAACAACAACATAAAAACAATTTAAGTAGTAACCAATAGGAAACTGGTTAAATAAATAATAATTTAGATTCTGGAAGATTATGTAGTTTTTACAAAAAATATAGCACATTTATTATTGTGGATGTGGATATATATTAAACTGAATAAAGCAGAAGAGGGTGTATGGTTTGCTACTATTTGTGTAGAAGCAATAAGCACACATGCATATGCACAAGCCATTCCATGTTCTAGCAGAACACATAACAGGGCTTTCTTCTATATACTCTCATATAGTATTGGTGGGAGAATAAGGTGGTACAAACCCTGTAGAAAGTAACTTGGCAAAAACCATCAATATTATATAAACAAATACTCTTCAACATGACAATTCAATTTTGAAGAATTTATCCTACAGAGAGCTGCACACGTGCAAGATGGGGAATGTACAAGACTGAGCACTGCAGCACTGATCATGACAGCCAGAGAATGGAAATGAGCCAGGCTGTATGGCTGTGGAACATCCATACGATGGAATATTATGTAACTGGAGGAAAAGAACAATGAGGCTCTAGACATCCTAACATGGAAAGATCTTGGAGATAGATGTATACTAAGTGAAACAGCCTGGAGCAAAACAATGAACCTTAAGTGTTACTTTTGTATAAAGGGGAAATCTAGAGTTGTGTTTACAGTAAATTTCCTAAATAAATTCTCTGAAAGAATACAGAAGAAGCTGTGAATAAATTGGAGGACAAACAGGTGGGAACTGAGCAAACAGGTGGATTACTGTCTAACTTTATATTTTTTGTTTTGGATATGTGAATGTGGGTGAAGAGTAGGAGAGCAGCTTCATTTTCACTTTTACCCTGTCATCTAAGTCATTAGCAGGTATTTATCAGTTCAATACATACATAAACACTTATGTGCCTTACTACTTAACAGAGGGCCATCTAGAAACAGCACAGCTTGACAAAGGCGGGAGGGGCAGGTCTCAGACCAGGTGTGGCTGAGCAGGGCTTCTCAGGCTAGCCTACCACCTGCAGGCTGGTTCAGCAACAGGAAAGCAACAGACATTCTTCACCCAACATGAGGATAACTTCTCCCATTTCACCCTCCTCGGCTCAGCCCCAGGAGCTTCCCTCCCACACAGTGGGCAGGGTTGGGGTACTGACCTTGTGGACACTCTGGGGGTTTTCCAGCCAGGCAAAGTACATCTCCTCCACGTAACTGCAGCTGCCTCCACCTCTGCTGCTTGAGAAGGTGGCTGGTGGCCCAGATGACCCGCTGTGCCCATTGAACATCTGGACATTATGTGGGGTCAGAATCCTCGTGGCCTGTGCCCCCAACCGGAATGGCAGCAGCCTCAGCTGACTCATTCTGGACACAGGCAATGGGGGAGAGGCATAAACCACAGGACCAGGACAGAAGGAGGCTCTGGCAGCCAATCCTTCACTCATCTGGCATTTGTTGGTCCTACTAAGCAGTTGGCCCTAGGCAAGGCAGTGACAATACAAAGGAGATGGAGACAGTCTGCTAGCCCTCCTAGGTTCACTGCCTAGTGGCAGATCCTAGCTCAATAGACTCCACCAACAGCTTTTAGAGTTCCTAAACCCCAGTCCTACAGTGCCCCACCCACTCCAGCCAGAGCTCCCTTCCTGCCATCTCCCAAAACCTGGTACAGAGACAATTACAACCTTGGCCTTGCCTCAGGGAGCACCCAGCCCAGGACCTGGAGCCCACTCAGAGGGTCACAGGGCATGTGTATGCAGAATCCCTAATAAGTAGGCCACAGCTGGCCACCCTGGAACTTGGGCCAGGGAGTCCTCCAGGGGCTAACTATACCATGCATGCCCAGTCAGGAAAAAGCCAGAAGATAGGGGTATGGCTGAGTTGCACTATCTCAGGAGGCCCATGGCACAGCTAGGTCTCTGGTCATTGTGACCAAAAGTGACCAGTGACTTCCTCTGACCGCAGTCTGACCCAGAAAGCCACAAGTCTAAACAGCCCCATTTCACAGCAGGGAGGACTGAAACTCAGAGAAGAGAAGGACACTAGGGACCAGTGAAGGGTAGATCAGAAGGCAGGCACCATGCCCAACTCTTGGTTGGAGCCACTCTCTGGCTCTTGTACTCTGGCCAGAGCTTACACTTAGCACCAATGTCGCTCAGGAAAGCTAACAGCTCAGGGAGTACATACAGGCTGGAAGCCCACCCAGGCTGGACAGGAATGAGAACCTGGAGTTTATCTCACTCCGATTATGTCACCTACTCTTTCTCAGAGAAAATTTCTGAGTAATAACAGGGAGCTTCTTCCACTCTCCAGAGGATATGAGTTCTAAAAGTTCCCTCCAATCCTGAAGAGCTCCCAGGGCTCCCTATCAAGGTAGGCTGAGGATTGACAGGGTCCACTGAGATTCCTGCTGCCCCCAGACCCTGCCACCACATCCTACACAGGATGCATAGAGTAGAACCTCTGTTCCCCCCACCTCCACCACCATAATTGTGATCGGAGCCCCATCCTCTGCCCCAGCCCAGCAATACCTGGACACAGAACAGCTTCCCCTGAATACTTGATAATGTTCTGCTGCCCAGAGAATCCCAGCCTGTGAGTGGGGTACAGCGCCAGAGAAGATACCGGCAGGATGGGGCCTGCTTCCCCTTGTACAACTTAGTCCCAGAAAATGTGCTTTCTGGAGTATTACTGGCTCCCAGGTCCTGTCTGGGCCAGGCCCTGAGCCAATGCACCTGTGGTCTGGTGTGCTCAACCAATGGGACCCCTCTCCCACCCAATCAGTTCAACCAAGCCACCAAACCATCTGGCTGGGCCTTCTACAATGTATCAGGTCCCCAAGGCAGGACAGGGCAGACCTCTCCCAGCCTGCCTACTCCCTCTGTCCCTCTAAACTCACATGAAATGAAGGGAAGCGGGGAATGGTCTCCTTAAGCAAGGGAAAGTGGGCTCCTCAGGCAACCAGCAGCAAGTCTGAACAGAGAAAAGTTAAAAAGCAAAACTACATTTCAGTGCAGAAAGGAAGGAGGTGGGTTCAGCTGGAACTTCAGCCCCAAGTGCCCCAAGCCTCTTTCCCACATGCTCAGAACCTGAAGTTTTGGACTACATGCCCAGCCCTGCCAGTCAGTGATGATGCCAGGACTACTAGGAGCTGGCTCTCCCTAGAGCAGCATCTCTCCAAGTGTGAGGTGGGGGCTCGAGGCATGGTCTCTGGTGTCAGAATGCCAGGGTCTCAACCCCTGCTCTGCCTCTGACTGACCCTGAGGCCTGTGCAAATACAGGGCTTCCTTGGCCCAGATAACCACCAGGCCTAGGGCTTACTGTTCTGGGCTATCAGAAGAATCTAAACAACCCACGAAGCTCTACTACCCCCATTCTAAGGCAAGCAAAACTAGATACCAAGACCATCCATCACGGGAATAAAAATAAGAGCACACACAGCACTGATTCTGGGGCAGGACTGTGCTCATTTAACCCTCTCAACAATCTCTTGAAGTGGGTACTTGGATTAGCCCCTCTTTATAAACAGGGAAACTGAGGCACAGAGAGTTTAAGCTGGTGAGTGATAGGGTTCTGTGTGGATTCAGAGCCTGTACTCTCTTCACTTTGGAGTCAAGATATAAACCCAGATTTCATTTAAACAATGCACTTTCCAACTACTGCCATCAGAGTTGTTCTTTGCCAGCACTGACCTCCATCCCCACGGGAAGGGGCCAGTGAGAAAGCCTGGCTATGTCCAGCTTGGCTCGCTGCAGAAACACGGTTTTACAAACACTGAACTGTCCGGCACAACCACTGGGCACTGCTATGGCCTTCACCCAGCCTGGCAGGAAGTCAGTTAGCCAGCCATCCCTGCCCCCATCTCAGCAGGTCTTGAGGACCCAGGAACCCTGGAGGACTGGGGACAAAGCCAACCTCAGTATCTGGAGCCAGAGTCCCAGCTAGCTCTGCCAGGTGCTACCTACACGGGTAAAGACAGCAATGAAAAGTCAGAGTCAGGCACCCTGCACACCCCCTACCTAGCCCCGCCCCAGGGCACTCCCAGGCAAGTTGATCTGGGCAGCTCTTGGGAGGGTCTCCTCTCTAGTGACAAGGTCAGTACCATCTTCAGCCCCACCCCCAGAACCATAACATCCCTGGACACTAATCTTCCCACACACAATGCCCTGTCTGGGCTGCCCTGGTAAGGACTGTTCTGCAAAACACCCACTGTAAAAACCAGCTAACAGAGATCCAAGAAAGGAAGGGCCCTCCCCAAAATCTAGAAGCTGGGCAGCTTCTGAGTCCCCAAATTCTGAGAACTGGGTGAGCTTTTCTCAGGAATAAACCCCAATTCCAGTTTGCTGAATCCAAGAGAAAGCCCCAGAGGCAAAGTCCAAGGTGGAAAGCAGGATAGGGAGGGGATGTGCTTATTTATCTGGCAGAAACGAAGGGCCTGAGCTAAAGCACAGAGGTGGGCAAAGTACAAAGGTAAGTGGGGCCTGTTCCAATAGCCCAAGGAATGTGTGGGGAGGGAGCGCAAGGGCTGTCGGTGATGGAGGGGTGTCAGAGTGGGGCCCTTGGGGTCCAGTCAATAGCCATTGCACCCCGCTTGAAGGTGCTGTTTACCGGCACCTTCCCCCCTCCCGCATCTCCCTGGGGGGGGAGAAGCACATCCCAGGCTGGCTGTAACCTCAGGCCAGTCTTGCCTCTCTCAATGCGTCAGTTACCCTATCAGTGAGTGGAGACAGTGGTTAAAACTGTCTATAAGGGCTCTGCCTCCACCAGGCCCTGAGACACTGAAGCTGTCTGCGTGTCCCACCAGGCACATAACACTGATCCTCCTCCTTCCCCAGCGCGGCTATCCGCAGCACCCGCCCTGTGAGGGGGAGGCAACCAGCAGGCCCCTGCCCAGACCACAAAAGATAGCTTTGACAGTCTGTAGTCTTCAGACTGGAGAACCCGGATTGGTGCCAGAAACCCCACCGTTAGCGCGTCGCTTCTTTACGCAAAACACTGCCCTCCAGGGTCTGACCTGCGCGAAGGGTTAGGGGCCGTAAGGGAGGCCGCGCCAGCCAAGGGCGGAGCCAAGGTCACTTTCACTCCCCCTCCCGCCTCCCCCATCTAGGCCCCATTCTGGATTGTGGGCGGCGGCGCCCCAGGACCTGGGAATCAGGAGCAGAGGGGCCGCCACCAAGACTGTGGGAAAAGAGGCGCAAAGACCCGGAGGGGATGGGCTGCCGCGCTCACCCGGCGGGCGGGGTTCGGCGCGGCACGGTGGTCCGCAGGCTGCAGGTCAAGGGTTGAGCGCTGGGGATGTCCAGAGGGCTGTGCCAATTACCTAGGTCACGTGACACGATGGCGCTAGCGGCCCGTGAGCACGCGCCTCGGAGACTCTGCGCGTCGTGACGTGTCCATGGACGCCACGCCCCGCCCCTGCTCCCCGCTGGCGCTGTCCGCGGTGCTGACCATCCAGGTCCGAGGCCCCTCAAACCAAGGGCAGACTATAAGGTATAACGATTCTGTATGGCTGGGAGACTTGGCAAGCTGTTGAGCCCCGGAACCCCAGTGTCCTCGTCCGAACACTGAGGAGAGCGTACCAGAAAAAAAAAACAGCAGTTCGTGTGTATGAGAGGATAGTTTCCGTTTTATCATCCGTAAAACGGTATGCTGTTAAAAGTCCCACTGCCTTAGGGCTATCTTGAAGAAAAGATGAGATAATGCATATAAAGTGCTTATTATAAAGCCTGATATATATTTTACCCACCCATTGTCCCAGTAATGGAAACCTAGGCTGTCTTCATTTTTTCGTTGCCACAAACAATACTGCAATAAACATCTTCCTACACATCCCCCTATGAACGTGTGTGGAAATTTCTCTGTAATATATACCCAGGAACGGAATTGCTGGGTCATGGGTATTTGTATACAGTACTTAACTTGACTCAGAAGTGTCACATTGCCGCTCAATTCTATACTTCTATAAACAGTACAAGAGGATTTTCAAGTCTTTATGTCCCAGTCAACAGTTGGCAGTGTCCAACTTTCTAACATTTGCCAAAATAATGGATGCAATGTCATGTTATTGTTTTAATCTGCATTTCTCTGATTATCAGCTATTCACATCTCATGTTCTTTGTTAGTTTGGGGGCGGGGTTCTGTTGTATTTCCCTTGGGTTTTGGTTCATGTAGGAACATATTTATCTATGGTTTAAACCACCATCAGCTCTCCCATGGATTACTGCAACAGCCAACTAACTGGCCTTGCTTCCATACTTGCACCTCTGAATTTTATTTTATTTATCTTATTTTATGTATTTCTTATTAATACAGTATTTATTTGTCTTCCCTCTGTCAAACCCTGAGCCAATTACTTTCCCCAGGCTGCCTGGGGTTGTATAGGAAAATGGACATACAATGCAGATGAGATGCTGGAGAAAGAACTATGGGAAATGAAGATGGCTCCTTCACATAACGAAGAGGATGAGAAAGGCCACCATCAGGGAAAAAGCCCATGGCCTCTGAGACAGCAAAGCCCAGAATGGCATAGGAGAAATGTTGCTTCAGAGAAGGATTCCTGGCATAACTAATGATGAGGCTCCCAAACACAGTCCCAATTCAGCCCCAGAGCCAGCCACCCCTACTGTGGCAGCCAGGCCCAATGAACTTCACTACTGTGTCAAAGTCCCTTAAAATGGCTCTATTTTAGAAGCTGTGGCTAGAAATGTGACATCAGGGGACATGGGGTTGTCAAGCTGCTGAGGCTCTCATCTGTCAGTGTTTCAGGTCGTTTCAGCACCACTGTAGACAGTGATCGGCTCAGCAGCTGAGAGGTACTCCTGACCAAGGAGGGGTAGAGACAAACCTGGTGCAGGCATACATTTTCAAGGGATGACGGGCTATGACAGGACAGCTGCTCCTGGGGTAAAGAAGATAGAGTACACTCCTGAATTTTAATCTCAACACAGCAGGCAGAGTTTTCCTTGTAAAACACCAATTCAGATCATGTTGCCTCTCTGCTCAAAACCCTCAAATGACTTCCCATTCCACTCCAAGTAAAAGTCAAAATCCTTACATTTGCTTCTCAGGTTCTTTATCTCATTTCAACTACTTCAGGCAACCATGCTTAATGAAGACAATTAGGGAACCAAAATAAATGTGTAATGTAATACTCTTCATGTTAATTAAAAGCACATGCCCACAAAACTACAATATACATTTCACAAGAAAACATTCAAAATAGCTATCAAACACATTAATATGGTTGCCTATGGGGGGTATTGTGAGAAGTAGAGGTAATTAATCAATTATCCATATCAATACTGATAAGTTGTCATGAATAGAGGAATATAATTAATTCTGCCCTCTACACCAAAGTCTCCTCCCCCAGAGTTGTTTATTTGGAGATATTTTAAAGTTTACATGGCTAAGAATTATACTTGTTTAATTTACAATTATATCTCCAGCACTTAGCATAGTGCCCAACTCATAGTGTGTTTTCAGTAAATATTTGTTGAATTAATAAATAAATGAGTAAATGGACACTTAACTTGGATCCAAAAAGATAAGTAAGAGTTTGTCTGATGCAGAAGGGTGGGGTTCATTGGGAGTTCTTTGATTAAAAGCACAAGAAAATTACCTGGATAGCTTAAGCTAAAAAGGAGAGGACAGGAAGGTTGTCTATAGCACAACTCACAGAGTCAGAGGAAAACTGAAGAATTACTCTCAGGAAGCAGGGCCAAACCAGAAATGGACTATCTATTCAAGGCTCTTATGATGTTCAAAATTCAAATTCCAGAAAAATAGAAGCTAAATAATCTGGTCTGGTCTGGCCTGACGCAGGGGAGAAGGGCATGGAGCCACCCATTTGAAACATACATATACTGAGAAGCAAGGCAGGTGATTTATGGGATGCTGGTACCACAAGAAATAGAAATGAACACTGGGGAGGAAAAAGCAACATATGTGCACCAAAGACCTCCAGCAGGAAAGTATCATAGGCAAAGGCAGACTTGTATAAAGAGCTAGGGGAATGGAAACAGCCTGGATGTATACAGGGGGCTGGTAGCCTAGGGCAGGTGGGACCCAGTTTTGTATACCATGTTAAGGGGTTTGGACTCTATCCAGTAGGCCATGGGACACGAGCAACATTTTAAACTGTGAAGGATATGTTCAAATTTGCTTTTTAGAAAGCTTTCTCTGGCAACTGGAGGGAGGACAGAGTGGTAACAGTTGAGAGCAAAGATGTATCCAGATGAGAGGCAAAAATACTGGCAGTAGAGATAAAGGAGGACATACACTTAGGAATCAGCTTTGTAGGGTTTTGTGGTTGACTAGGCAGAGTGGTGGGGCAATGATAACTCACACATTTCATTGACTTTGGGGGATACTGAATAGAATCTCTTAGTGAACCGAGAAATAGGAAGTTAAGAAAAATGACAGAAAAATTTACTATTTGGAGCCCTGAATGAGCCACCTAACAAAGATGAAGTGTGTGACATGGAGCAGCAGGCAGGAAAAAAGCTCTAGCAGATCAAAAAGTGCCAGAGACTCCTGTTTGCCTATAGTAGTCTTTGGTCATGAGAGGAAACACGGGGCCATAGACAGAGAGAGAGAAAGCCACATTGGTTGAAGAAAATCTGAGTCACCGAAGGGACTGGGCAGGGCAGCCAAGGACAGAAGCCATAGCTGTGGGGAGCCTGCAGGGCTGTCAGACCTTCCAACCTAATTGATGCTCTGCTAATTACACTGATTAAAGCAAACATTTAGGGCAATCAAGCCTCTCATGAGGTTAGCTGCCATTCTTAGAAGACTGAAGAGTTTGATGAATGACTGCAAAGATCTGCAAAAGATCTTCAGAAGCAGACACCTTTCTTTCCTTACGTATGTGTGTCAGAACATGCAAGTTTGTATTTATTCTGGTTGTCCAGAATTCAAGTTATACAGGACACAGAGCAAAAGGTGAAAAATCCCCCCTTCAAAATGCCCCAACTTCACCTTAGTTCTCTTCCAGTTGGTGGGGGACTACTGGCCAGGTTGGTGAACATCTTCACAGAACTATGTGTATTTACCTATGTATATTTTATAAATACACAGTTATAAAAACATAATGAATCCACTAGAATATAGTTTTGCAATTTGCTTCTTTTATCCCCTTGTCTTGAAGATATTTTTTTAAATCTCAGTATATGTAGGAACACTCACTTTTTAATGGGTATAGTATTTGTATTTAACTTTTCTCCCAAGGAATGGACATTTACATTCTTTTTGACATTTACAGGAGGAAAAAAGTCCTCCTGTGTATAGATCCTATAGCACATGTGCAATTATTTTAGTAACATTGATTCCTAGAAGTTTAACACTGAGTTAAAAAATATGAATGTTTTAAAATTTTAATAGGTTTTGTTTTGGTAAGACCAATTTATGCTTCCCTGTTAGCATTTAAGAGTTCTCACTTCATTACATTCATGCCAAGAGTTGTTATTATCAGTCCTTTTAATTTTTGCTAATCTGATAAATGAAAAAAAAAATCTCATTTTGTTCGTTTGTGTAAAATTGATAAGTAAAGTTGAGAATCTTCTTAATATTGATTATTTTGTATTTCTTTTCTGTGAATTTCATGTTCATGTTCTTTGCCCATTTTTCTATTGGGTTGTTTATGTTTTTCTTATTGATTATATAAACTCTATATATTATGGATAAAAATAATCTGTATATTGTAAATGTTGCAAATATTTATTTCTCTCAGTCTGTCACTTGTCTTCTTTTGTTTACAGATTCTTTAGCCATATGGTAATTTATGCTCTTCATGGGCTAAATTGTGTCCCATCAAGTTCATGTGTTGATATCCTAACACCCAGTCCATCAGAATGTGATCATATTTGGAGATAAAGTCTTTAAAAAGACAATTAAGTTAAAATAAGGTCTTTTGGGTGGACTTAATCTAAAATGACTGGAGTACTTATAAGAAGAGAAAATTTGGACACAGACATCCACACACAACAGAGCAAACAATGTGAAAACAGAGAAAGAAGACAAACTAAGGAGAGAGGCTGCAAAAGAAACCAACCCTGATAACGCTTTGATCTTCTTTTCTGGCCTCCAGAACTGTGAGGAAATAAATGTCTGTTGTTTAAGCCTCCCAGTCTGCAGTGCTTTGTTATGGCAGCCTGAGGAAATGACCCAGTGCTCTTGTTGGAGGCTTCATTCCTTGATTTGAGAACCACTCAGGACTCTAGGGTTTTCCCTCAATTCCAGCTTCTCCTGGGCTCAGGCTCCTATCCTCAGGCCGTGTAAAGCTGGTACATTTTACTCTCTCAGACAGCTCCTCAAAAAGTCTGTTTACAGTTTATGTGTACATTTCTTTTGTTCTTTTCCTCTTCTATCTCATTATATTATTATTTTGAAGAAAGAGATCAAAGAAGAGATCATCTTTCCAGAGACAAATACTGTTAGCTTTTGGAAAGATTTTATCTTTGCTTTTAAAATGAATCTTTTACACTTACAGTTGAGATAATACATTATTTACTTAACAGAATAATTTCTTATGTTATTAAATATTCACAAACCTGATTTTAATGACTGCAAGTGTCTTTAATATACCTTTTTTGGTGCTTTCTCCAATATAATGTTATTTACTTCCAACATGAGCTGTTCTTTCTCTGTGGCCTCTGACCAGACCTCCTCACGCTGTTGCTTGGCTACCATCAAGATTGCCACTCCCACAAAAGTGCCAGGTTGTGTGATAAGCACCTTATGTATCTTCTCATTTAATCTTCACAACATTTAAGAGATGATAAAACTGTCACTTGCAGAGGTTGCTTATAAACAACTAGTAGGTGGAGGCAGGGTTATGCTCTATGAAAGAATAAAGAAATATCAGGGTAGAGCTCTGAGACTTCCAGCTCTAGTCTCAACACTCATTTAATGAAGTGGGAAGCTGAGCACCCATCAATGTCCTGATATTGGCATAGCAACACAGAAAAAAAGCCAGATGCAGAAGACTGGCATCCTGCCTCTCCATCCGGAATCTTTCCATGCCCCAGTCTGTTTCTCACCTGCTTCATGTCCTCCTCTAGAGAAGGTTCGACTCGGGAGACCTGAATCCTGAGGACTTCGGCAAACAAATCTCTGCCCCAGAAGAGTCCAAATTTCCATCTTCTCCAAACTATAGTTCTGGCATTTGGTGGGTGGTGATTTATAGCTGAAAGCTTCATTAATTCAGTTTCCAATAGATTAGAATCAGTCTATGACTGTTCAATCTCAAAATACGTTCAAATTACCCTTAACAATCTATGCACATGGTGGTTTTAAAGCAAACATTAAAATCAGTGATATGGAAAGGGGATATTTTAAAAATTAAATTCTTATTTTTAGATGATTGTAAAAAAGAGAGAGAGAGAGAGATGATTGTATTTTCACTTGCAAATTGTTAGAAATAGAGATCCTGTGTACCCTATACCCAGTTTCCTCAGTGGTAACATCTTGATACAGTTTTGATACATTGATATAGTCAAGATATATAACATTTCCATAACAACTAGAGTCCCTCATGCTGTCCTTTTGTAGCAACATTTGGTGTTATCATTTTTTAAAAAAATTTCAGCCATTTTTATAGGTGGGTAGTGATATCTCATTAAAGTTTTAATCAGTATTCCCAGTAAATAGCTAATGAGCATCTTTTCATGTGCTTATTTGCCATCTGTATATCTTCTTCAGTGAAATGTTTTCATATCTTTTAGCCCCTTTTCAATTTGAATTGCTTTTTTTTTTTTTAATGGGAGTTTTGAGAGTTCTTTATTTATTCTAGATACTAGTGCTTGGTCAAATATATTGGTTGTAAATATTTCCTCCCAGTCTGTAGCTTGTCTTTGCATCCTCTTAACAAGTTCTAGCACTAAACAAAAGTTTTTAATTCTAATGAAGTCCAACTTATCCATTTTCATTTTATATCAGGCTTTTAGTTTCCAGTCTATGAACTTTTTGGCTGAAGGACTTCTGAAGGACTTATTCTCTTGGACCTCTTCAGGAAGGGAAGCTTCCCTCTGAGGAGGCCTGTGACAGTCCCCTTCGGGGGTGTGCAGAGAGGGCAAAGAGCTCATCAGCACCACAAGCAGCAGCAGCAGCGCTTTCCTTTCCTGCTCCTCTGAGTGTGGACTCCACCCGACAGACATCCCGCGGGTGAACCCTGTGTTCCGGAATGAGCGCACAGATACCGCTGTCTGCGAGCTGGCCTCGGGTGGGCCAGCCCACATCAATCGGTGAAATCGCGAGCTTGTCGGGTGGGGCGAAGACGGGCCTTCGGGCTGGGCCCTGAACCATGAGTAAGATTTCGCAGGCAGTGAACCAGGCGAGCGCAGGCAGAAGCAGCAAGAGGGAAAGCACTGGGGCGGTAACCTTGACTGTTTAAGGGATGCAGGGTCGTTTCCTGGGGAGCGGGTTTTGGAGAAGGTATAGAAGGGAGAAGAGGCTGTAAAGGCAGGTTGAAGCCAGACTCCCTCTCCCGGGGAGTGTAGAGGGACCCGCTGCACGCGGGCGGAGCCGCGGGGATCTGCGCTCGCTGGGACCGATCTCGCCCCCTCCCCTCCCCCTCCCCGGGTGGAGAAGCCCAGCAGTGTACTAGATCCTCCCCAGCCGTCTGTTGGGTTCGAACCCGAGGTCTGGGCTAGAAAAGACCCCTCACGTATTTCCGCGTCCACACTTCCTCTTCCCGGCTCCACCTCCACCCAGCACGCCTCGCGGAGAAGGCAGCTCTAGTTGTGCTCCAAGCCCAGGGCCGGCAATTACTAAGGGCGCGCAGCTGGGCAACTCCCTCGGTTCCTGCCAGAGCCGGCTCCAAGCTGGAGGAAGGGAGCCGTGCTGTTTGCAGGTGGAGAGCGAGGCGGAAAGGTGCCCATCGTTTGTGGAAATGGGCGCCTGGGAGGCAGACCCATGTCCATCCCTGATTGACTCCTTCAGAGAGTATCAGGGGAAGATCCAATCCAGGCCCCTGATGTGGAGACACAAGGCCTGCGCTGTGAGAAAGCTACGTCTCTCTTAAGAGTGGCCTGAGTTTCCCGTAAAATGGAGACACACAGCCTGATATCCCACACACCACTGAGCACTTTGGCATGGAGTCTCGTCCCAGGCAGGGCCAGGCAGCCTGACCCCCAAGCTTGCCCTCTTGGGCACTGGGGATGAGGACAGATGTATCAGGGAGGACTTCCTAGAGAAGAAGAAAACAGGTGGGAGTAAAGGGGAGTGTTAGGAGCAGAAGCCAGGAGGGCAAGCAAGGGAAGAGGTTTCTCTGTGGCCAGGCATGGAGCGCGCTCCAGGGCAGGGCTTGGAGTTTTAGCATGGATACATCAGCCTGGCCCATGAAGGACCTCAGACATTCCACCTGACATTTGAGTCCTCAAAGCTCTGCGGAGCCTCTTCGGGATTTAAGTTGGGGACTTGTTCCGAGTTTATTTTAGACAAATCATTCTGGAGGTGGTGGAAGACTGGTAGGAAACAAGGCAGAGTCAGAGAGGAAGCTCACCATTTGAGGAAAAATTGGATTGGGTCTGCGTAAACTGCAATTGTATCAGTAGGGCCTGGGGGAAGGGACCCACTGTAGAATGTTACAGAGGTGGGATCAGCTGGGATGGGGGCAGTTTGCGGGTGGTTCATGAGGGAAGAAGAGTCAAGGATCCATTCCAGGCTCCTAGAGGCATGCCTAAGACACCTCATGCTTATCAAGGAGGTGGTTACCACCTTTAGGAAGCCCTACCTCAGGCAGAGCTTAACAATCTTTGAGGCCAAGAAAATTGTTTCCTCATTATCCTTGGAGAACTAATGTGAGCTCAGTAGGGAGAGAGAGACCTAAGCAGTCACTGCTTTCATGGTTTCATTGCTTGCTAGGTTCAGCTTAGTTCCTGACCTTTAAATTTCAGTGAATCTGTAAATTTTAAATACAAACATCACTTGGTTTATTTGCCTTTTACATTATTACAGATGTTAAGAAACCTGACTTCCTGACTTTTATTAATCCTTTTCTGCAGAATATTTAGGCAATCATAAGTACAGTGACTTAGAAACTACAGCAGTATAATTAACTTCCAGTGGGAGCAAAAAGGAAGTATGGGCTGAGGTTAGCTAATAAGATGCTTATAGTCTCCCATATTATATGGTGGCCTTTGGGAATACTCAATGTTATTTTTGTTGGGTTCAGATTGATTTCATAAGAACTGAGCTATTAAAAGATCATCAGATAGAGATGTTGTCTAATTATTTAAAATCCACTAAACAAAAAAACCAGAGTTTGCATTATATTCTCAGTGGCTGATCCAGGAGAGGGAAGAAGATATTTGTCATTATTCACACTGTGAATAATAATTAGGAAGAGGGTCTCTGCTGACCTCTAATCAAACCTTAGGAAGCAAGCCATGTGTTTTGAGCTCAGAGAACTGGAATATGGGTGCTTACATCTTCTAGAAACAGTTCCATCACTGTCTTTGTCCTTGCTCTTCTGTCTGGGGTCCATAAACTATAAGAAGCGGCATCAGGCCCGTTGTTAACAAGCCCCACCTCAGACCTACTGAATCAGAATCTGTACTTAAACAGCATCCCCAAGTGATATGCATATTAAATCTTAAGAAGAACTGTAATGTTAAGAATCCTTCAGTCCTTTACCTTCAGAAAAATTATATGTTCAAGAATCTTTGCCACCCTGAACAAACCCGATCCCATCTGATCTTGGAAGTTAAGTAGGTTCGGGCCTGGTTAGTCCTTGGATGGGAGACCACCTAGAAAGACCTCGAAAGTAGGTGTAAAAAATTAAAAAATAATAAAATAATGGATTGTAAGCTGACAAGGTCCTTGTAATCCATGAGGTCAACCAAGGGTTGCCTTGCCAAAAAAAAAGAAAAAAAAAATTCCAATCTTTGAGAATGTATTTCCTTTTCCTCTTTCCAAGAGGCAATTATTTTTCTCCCAAGTGTTACTGGAGACTGTTTCCTACTATGACTTTAATGGAAGATACTAGGAATATGAAATTTGAGGGCCTTGCCTGTGTATGAGTCACAGACCTGTCTTCTTAGGAAAGTTTGCATCATATTTTTGGTATATACATTTTTAAAGTTTTTATTATTTTTGAGCATTTATGTCTGGCTCTATTTCTTCTCTTTTGGTTCATATCATGGACCAGACCTCAATTCAAAAAAGGAGCCCAGCTGCAGATAGAGACATACAATCAATCCCCTCGTTGAGGGCATGGGAAGAAACAAATCTCTGGAGAGGCTGATGAACTATGCTCTTAATTCCATGGGAGTTAAAGATACACTGAACTCATTGTCTCCAAACTATTAGAAGCCCACTTCTTTAACATAATTAATCAGTACCTTATTACTTTATCATAAGAGAAAAGCTATGTAAAGGAGGTGACTGGAGACTTAAATCTAAAGCCCAGATTTGTCACAGAGTCATCCTGGTCAAGTCACATTCTCTAGAGTGTAAATTGTGGGTGAGACAGCCCAATGTGAAGTATTTGGCATGCCTTGGGAGTGAGATAAAGTTGTGCAACAGTGTTATAAAGATATTATTTTTGGTCATTAAGATCTGATCACTTCTGCTATGCATAGCTGGCAGATTACAGTGGCTTTTACTTTGGTAAATTATGGTTTACTTTGCTATTTCTGAGAATATTATAGCTTAGCTGCTTCTGAACACTAATACCAATTTACAAAATACATGAATAATCAAGAGACCAGAAGACAGAAAACAGGGCTTAGTAAACTATTTCCTGGGTCAGAGCCCAATAGTATCCTTCTCCAAAAGGCCTTACTAAGCCTACAGCCAGACCTTAGTCAGTGACTATCAAAGAGGTCTGCATGCAAAATGAGAATGCCACATGAGTACACTAAGGCTCTCCTATTCCTGACAAGTAGTTTCTCATGTTACTGAGCTCTTTTGAGTGCCAGATACTGTGCTGGGGACAGTGAACATGCTGTGATCCCTGCCCTCAAGAGACTCACAGTCTGTGTGACAGAGACAAAGAAAGAGATAAACAGGAAATTACAATGCAGCACGACCAGTCATGTCTGATAGAAAGTACAGTTCCAAGGGCCTGAAAAGAGAGAAGTTAAAGCTGAAGTTAAAGCTGGCATAATACGAATCAAGAGGAAGAACAATAGAAATCTTGAGTAAATACTGATATACGTAGAACCTAAAATAGGAAAAAAGAAAAATTAGCTTGCAGAGGCCCAAAGGGGCCTCAAAGTCCCCCAGAAGAAGGAAGTATATTGCAGGGAACTGGCTGTTACTATAAGGTTCAGGAACAAGGGCTTCCAGATGCAAAAGAAGAGTCACTGGTTTCTGGTCCTGTCTTGGATGTTCTCTTCCTACGGTTTCTTTGACTTTAGTTTCCCTATCAAAAATAGCTTTAAATCAATGATCTCTGCAAAGTTTCCAAGTGGACATCCTATGGTTGTTTAATATTTTAAAGTGGTTAGAAGTGTATCATCTCAAATGCTCACTGCAACTCTTCTGCCTGTGTATGTTGCATCTTTTTATGATGATTTAGTTTTGTTGTTACCTATTTACATAATAAGACTACAAAGGTGCATTAAAAAAAAAAAGACAAGCCAGAGAAAAAGGGAAAAAAGAATGGCTTGGGGATGTGTCCTGGGGTAAAAAAAATGAGACCTTTTTAACTCTTGAGTACTCATTGTGCAAAGAGAATCCAAGACTGCCTTGGGGCAAAATGGATGAGGGCCACTTATCCTTCACAAACTTTATCCTTCTTCCACCATCTTCAAAGTATAATATCTAAAACTAGGATACACATTAGTTAACTGGACTCTAATGAGAATGAAATCCAAGTATGACTTCCATTGGATCTTAGCCATAATCACTAAGCAATGACACAAAACATAAAGTATGCAGAGTGAGAATTGAGCACGTAAATGAGCACTGGAATCTTGAAGTCATACAGCAGAAGACACTACAGACTCTTTACCTTAATAAAGCCTGCTAGACCAGGATTGGAACTTTTCTCTAAGTCCCTCTTTCCTGGGTTGAAAGCAACCAACAACTTTTATTTACCTTAAAAGTAAAGTGAACACCAAAAATGAAAAGTCCTGCCAAAGAAAATGAAAAAAAGAAAAAGAAAAAAAGACAGTAGCTTCAAGTATCTATTGAAGTGGTTGTAATAGTGAGGAGGGAAACTGATTACAAGTGTCCCCATTCAACAAATATTCAGAGTAGTGCTGTTGGTTCTTCCCTTAGTGATCAGCACTCAAAGGTGAAAGAGCCACCATACTGCTACAGCAGAAAGAGGAGACAGACCAGACAAGAACAAACCACTGTGCTCAGAACTCTATATCTTACCATTCTGATCTATGTTGCCATAGAGCAGAAGCAGCAGAGTCACCTGGGATTTTTAAAATGTTCCAAATCAGAATATGCAATTTTAACAGGAACCTCAAAGTTTAGCAAGCACTGTTGAATATAGTGAGGATTGGTAGCAGGGGTTTGGAGGAGAGAGATGACTCTGCCTGAAAAGTCAGGGAAAGCTTCCCCGAAAAGTCACATTTGGCTGTATCTTCAAAGATGGAGTAACCTGGGTAGGACATTCCAAGTAGAGGAAGGATAGGATAAAAAGGCAGCAGGCTGTGAGGGGTGAACCTGAACTAGAAACATGGCTGGAACTTGAATTTAAAGATACTTATCCACCATATTAAGGAATTTATAGTTTTGTTTCCTAAGGTGGAAATCAAGTAAAGAGGAAAAATATTCTCCAGGCCCCTGCTATTGTTTAATCAGTAGTAGTTCATTGCACATTACATGTATGATGACCTTGTTCACAGTGGAAATATGTTTCCAAGGGGGAAAAAATCAGGACAGACTAGTGCCCTTTAGGTGGCTCACAGAGAGTACGAATGTCCACAAATTTGAAAGGAAACAGAAAATTTCTATCTAAGCATATTTTTTTCTGAAGGCAATAAAAGCAAGGAAATTACTGATTCCTCTAAATGGTATTAAACCAACACAGTGCCAAGAGACTATAAATTAATTTTTCTTAGAGGCACAGTAGCAAATATTTAATCTTTTAAACAACTTCATGAAAACCCAAAGCAGATAGAGAATGCTTGCCTTACTTTAGCTGAAACTCAGTTCTAACTCAGTACACAAAAATTTGTTGTTCTTATAAGAACAGTCAATCAATGTGTCAGATCAACTGAATGTTGAATCTTTGCCCAGGATCTTGGCTCTGGGTGTCATTGCCATCCCCAAGCATCCCTAGGCCTTCCTTCATCGTCCAACTGGCTGGATCCTCTCAGTGATGAGCTAGAAAAGGTCAAAAGACTTTTTTTCCTACTCTGCTATTATGATTATTGATTTATTAAGTGGTCCTATGTATATGGAATAAAGTAGCGCTTCAAACCTAGCATGGATAATTCAGACAGCTCCTGCTTTTATAGATAAACGTTCTGGCATCTAAAACTGTCTTATTGTAGCAAAAGTCTTAGGGCCATTGGGCTGTTAAGTAAAGTGTGTGAGAAATAAAAAGCAGGGCATTAACAGGTAGGACTAAATCATGCTGCAATGAGTAGAAGAGGCAAAAAAAAAAAAGTGGAGACTTCTATTACTAGCACCCACTGTATACTGGCACTACGATGAGTGCTTTAGTGTTCACCTATAATTTGTTCCATAGACCTACAAGACAGCTGTCATCAACCCCAAATTCAAATGAGGAACTGAAATCTCAGTGGAGGTGGTTGTTAGGATCCTACAGGATGCCAGAGCTGTGATTCAAACCTAGGTCAGACTTATTATTGACCACCACCTACTAATCTTCCACCTCTGGGGTGCACTACACTATCACTCAGAAGTCTCTAAGAGACCGCAAATTTGCTGAAAGTTTGTCAAGCCTTCAGAAAGTTCACCAATACAAAACAGACAAAATCCTGATAGATAAAACAGATTATTGAGCAGTGATCATTAAATGATATATAACGTTTGTAAACTGTATATACGCATATATAATAATGACATTTTATTTTAAAAAGCTTCACTTTATAAAAGACTTCAGCATAAGTTTTACACAACCAGCTTCTAAATGCACTTAAGATTATCTGTTTACAGATATTTCATGTGTAGTTTTTCCAGAACACAGTTTTTCATGTCTCTGTTTTGTAGATGAATGGATATTTCACGTAAATGCAAATCTGTAAGTCCATTTGGTTTTTTGAGGCACTAGTAACAGTAAATAAATAAACATTTATCTATCCCTTGCTCCATTAAAGATGCTATGCAAAATCCTAGAAGAGAATAAACTAGGCACACAGAGAGGTACCTGTCCAGCAGGGGGATAAATCAAACAGGTAGAGAATTAAGTAAAAGAGTTGTTTTTAGTGTTAGTAACAATAGGGAAAAAAATTAAACACAAGGAGAGATAACAGACTAACAGACTAACTAATATTCAGAAAATATTCAGAGGGGAGAAATGGGATCAGAGAAAGGAGGGTTAGGGAAAGCTTTGCTGAGCCAAGACTTGTTGCTAGGTTTAGAAGGGAGATAGATAAATGTTGAAAGGCAAAAGAGAATGTATTTATCAGGCCCAAACAAAAGTAAGAGGAAGATGTATTTAGGGAAAAGAAAGTGGTCTAATTTGAATTTGAAGAAACATTTGCAAATGGGCTTAAGATTGTTAAATTGGAAAAGGCAAGCTGGAGCTAGACTGTAAAGAGAACCTGGAAAGACCCATGCAGCAATTTGGACCCTCTTTAGGTATGGTAACCACCAAAGGTTTTTAAGCTGCTAAAACTCTTCTTTCCCAACAATTGGTGCTGAGGCAACTGGATATCAACATACAAAAAAAAAAAAAATGAAGCTGGACCCCTACCTCATATCATATGTAAAAATTAACTCAGAATCAATCACAGACCTAAATGTGATAAGACTATAAAACGTGTAAGAAAAAAACAAAAGTAAATGGTTGTGATGTTGGGTTAAACAATTATTTCTTAAGTACAATACCAAAAGCACAAATGATTTTTAAAAAATCAATAAACTGAATTTGACCACAAATTTTTAATTTGTACTTCAAACAACACTATCAAGAAATAAAAAAGATCCCCTACGGACTAGGAGAAAATATTTATAGTTATGCCTTGTTTTATCGTGCTTTTCTTCACTACACATCGGAGACATTGAATTTTTTACAAATTGAAGGATTGTGGCGACCCTGTGGTGAGCAAGTCTATAGGCGTCATTTTTTCCTCAGGTGATGGTTAGCATTTTTTGGCAATAAGGTATTTTTAATTAAGGTGTTTATATTTTTAGATAATGCCATTGCATACAATAGACTATGTGATAGTGTAACATAATTTTTTTTATGTACTGGGAAAGCAAAAAATTCATGATTCACTTTATTGTGATATTCACTTTATTGGGGTGGTCTGGAATCGAACCTACAATGTCTCCAAGGTATGTTTGTATATGTATGTCATATATCCAATGAGGACCTTATATCTAGGAGATTTTTTTTTAACTCTTACAACTTAATAATAATAATAATAATAATAATAATAATAATAAATTTAAATAGTTAAAAGATTTGAAGAGACATTTCAAATGAGTCATTAGAAAACTCAAATCAAAACCACAAATGAGATACCACTTTACACACTAGAATGGCTATAATAGAAAAGAAAGTCAATAACAGCTGTTGGTGAGGATGTGGAGAAACTGAAATCCTCATATACTGCTTGTGGAATTCTAAAATGGTACAGCCACTTTGAAAATTGGTTCCTCATAATGTTAAACATAGAGTTACCATATTTCTTAGAAAAATTATCTAAGAGAAAAAAATATATGTTCATACGAAGACTTGAATGTGAATGTTCATAGCAGCATTATTTACAAGAGCCAAAATAGTGAAAACAAATGTCCATCAACTAGTAAATAGATAAACAAAATGTGATATATCCATACAATGGAATTTTATTCAGCCACAAAGGGAAATAAGTACTAGACATGCTACACCATGGATGAACCTCAAAAACATTATGTACAGTAAAAGAAGCCAAACACAAATAGCATGTATTGTATTATTTGATTTATATGAAAAATCTAGAAAACACACATATTTAGAACTGTAGGTAAGAGTAAGTGGTCATGAAATTTCTTTTAGGGGTGATGGGAATATTCTAAAATTAGATTGTAGTGATGGTTGCACACCTCAGCAAATACACCAAAAATCATTGATGTGTACACTTAGAAGAGGTGAATTATGGTATGTAAACTATACTTTAATAAAGCTGTTTTATTAAAAAAAACTCTTCCATTTCTCCTTTTCTCCCTTCCTTCCCTCTTTCCTATCTTTCTTTTCTTCCCTTCCCTTCCTTTTCTTTTTCTCTTACTCTTTTGTGCAACTCTTAAATATAAGTGAGAATTTAAAACATAAATGTTCAGCAAGCATCCATACTACGACTACTCAGGTCAATAAATTGAATATTTCTAGCTCCCCAGAGGGCTCTCCCACACATACAGTTCCTCTTCTTAACCACATTCCGCTCCTTCACCTGTAAATACCAGCTACCCAAGCTTTTATAATAAACACTTTCTAACTTTTCTTTATAATTTTAACAATAAGTATGCATTTTTAAATACTTGATACTAGTTTTGTTTTTTTAATAGATATATATTCATGATATGTGTACTTTTGTGTCCAGTTTCTTTCATTTAACATAATGTTTGTAAAAATAGAGTCCAGAAATAAAGTCACAAACCTTCATTAACTTTTGACGAAGTTGCCAAAGTAATTCAATGTAGAAAAAGATCTTTTCAACAAGTGATTGAAATCCATGAACATCTATGTACAAAAAAAAAAAAAGTTTAACCTTTATATAAAAATTAACCTGAAATCAATTGTAGACCTTAGTGTAAAACCTAAGTTCCAAACTTTTAGAAGAAAACAGGAGGAAAAATCTTTGTGAATTATGATAAAGCAAAATTTTTCTCAATAGGTTACAAATAGCACATACCCAGTGGCCAGCTTCAGCCCACGCCAGAGTACCACCTAAATAGCTTCACAAATGACACACCCAAAGGACAGACCCAGCAAGCACCAGAGCCTCACTACAGTGAATCCCAATTAGTAGAGTTAGCCCCCCGCACAGCAGCTCATCAGTGGTAGTCATGGCCAGTCCTCATAGCCAGTCAGCCTGAGGATCAACCCCACCTACGGATGTGTCAACAACAATCAAGGTTCAACTATAACAAGGGGAGACACACAACCACACAAAAGATACTCCTGGAGTACTCAGCTCAGGTGACCAGAGAGTCTGCGCCAATGGACCCACAGGACACCTACTGTATAAGGCCACCCTGCCAAAATTGGGGATGTAACAGATCTACCTCATCTATAGAAAAATACATAAAGAGGCAGCCACAATAAGGAAACAAAGAAACATATCCCAAGTGAAAGAACAGGACAAAACTCTAGAAAAAGGACTAAACAAAACTGAGGCAAGCAATCCACCCACTGCAGAGTTCAAAATACTGCTTATAAGAACGTTAAAAAAATTCATCAGATTTGTATGGAATAACAAAAGACCCCAAATTGCCTAAGCCATGCTGAGAAAAAAGAGTGAGGCTGGAGGCATCACTCTGCCCGAGTTCAAATTATACTACAAAGCAAGAGTAATCAAAATGGCATGGTATTGGCAAGAAAACAGACCCACAAACTAGTGGAACAGAATTAAGAGTCCAGAAGTAAACCCATATTTATATGGGCAAATAATTTTCAACAACAACAACAACAACAACAACAACAAAACATACAGTGGAGAAAGGAAAGCCTCTTCAATAAATGGTGCTGGAAAAATTGGGAGGCCAACTGCAAAAGAATGAAACTAGACTTTTGTCTATCACCACACACCAAAATTAACTCAAAATGATTAAGGACCTAAATATAGGACCTGAAACAATAAACTGCATAGAAGAAAACTTAGGAACTAACTCAAGGACCTTGGGCTTAAAGAGGATTTTATAAATTTGACCTCAAAGGCAAGGGAAGTAAGAGAAAAAATAAATGAATGGGACTACATCAAACTAAAAAGCTTCTGCTCAGCAAAAGAAATCATCAACAAGGTAAAGACACAACCATCTGAATGGGAAAATATATTTGCAAGCAACACCTCTGCTAAGGGCCTAATATCCAAAATATACAAATAACTCATATGCGTTATTTGGATAGAAGAGGTGAATATTTGTATAGAAGACTCAATAACAACAAAAAACACAAACAATCTAATCAAAAAAATGGGCAGAGGACCTGAACAGCCACTTCTCTCCAGAGGACGTACAGATGGCCAAGAAATATGTGAAAATACGCTTAACTTGCTAGCTACTAGGGAAATGCAAATCAAAACTACAATGAGATACCATCTCACACCTTTAGAATAACTATGATCAACAGAACAAGTAATAACAAATGTTGGAGAGAATGTGGAGCAACAGGATCCCTCATACACCGCTGGTGGGACTGCAAATTGATACGGCCACTATGGAAAGCAATATAGAGGTTCCTCAAAAACTAAGAATTGATCTACCATTTGATCCAGCAATCCCTCCACTGGATATTTACCCCAAAACTTGAAAACCCATATCCAAAAAGATATTTGTACACCGATGTTCATAGCAGCACTATTCACAGTGGGCAGGACATGGAAGCAACTGAAGTGTCCTACAATAGATGACTGGAAAGAAGCTGTGGTACATATATACAATGGAATATTACTCAACCATAAGAAGATATGAAATACTGCCATTTGCGACAACCTGGATGGACCTCAGGATAATCATACTAAGCAAAATAAGCCAGACTGAAAAAGTGAAAATCACATGATATCACATCTGTGGGATATAAACCTAAAAGCAACACAGGGACACAGGGACATAGATAATAGACTAGTGGTTATCAAAGGGTAGGAGGTGGGGGAGGAGGGAAGAGGTAGACGGGGTAAAGGGGTTATATATAAGGGGGTTGGTGGAGGGCAAAGTGGGTAAACGGGTTATGGTAGTTGAAGGAAACTGGTGGTGGTAATCACACAGTAGAATATACAGATGTCAAGTTATACTGTAACCTGAAAATTATATAATTGCATTAACCAATGTTACCCCAATAAACTTAAAATAAAAATTAAATTATTTGTACTAAGTAATTTTTTTTTTTAAAAAAAGAATGTTCAGTGAACTTAGGGGAAGAATAGATGAAATCAGTGAGAATTTACACAAAGAGATAGGAACCATAAAAAAGAACCAGTCAAAAATAAAGATTGTAGTAACTGAAATGAAGAATACATTAGGTGGAATAAACAATAGATTGGATGATGCAGAGAACAGAATCAGTGATTTTGAAGACAAGGTAGTAGAAAATGGCTAATTGGAACAGCAAAAAGAAAAAGAATTTTAAAAAATGAGGATAGTTTTAAGGAGCCTCTGAGACAACATCTAGTGTAAAAACATTTGAATCATAAGGGGTCCGGAAAGAAAAGAGAGAGAGAGAGCAGGGATTGAAAATCTGCTTGAAGAAGTAATGATGGAAAACTTCCTAACCTGGGGAAAAATAGACATAAAAGTCTAAACCACAGAGAATCCCAAACAAGATGAACTCAAAGAGGCCCACAGCAAGACATATCATAATTAGAATGCCAAAGGTTAAAGATGAAGAGAGAATTGTTAAAGTAGCAAGAGAAACACATTAGTTATGTATAAGGGAGCTCCCATAAGACCGTCAGTTGATTTCTCAACAGAAACCTTTCAGGCCAGAAGAGACTGTCATGAAATATTTAAAGTGATGAAAAGCAAGGACCCTCAACCAAGATTACTCTACCCAGCAAAGTTATCACTTAGAGCAACAGTCCCCATAAGTCCTATAAGAAGCTAATGCCTGATGATCTAAGGGTAGAGCCAAGCGGTGATGCTAGTGCTGGAGAGCAGCTGCAAATACAGATGAAGCTTCGCTTGCTTGCCCCCCAGTTATATCCTGCTGTGCAGCCTGGTTCCTAGTACAGACTGGTACTGGTCCGTGTCCCAAGAGTTAGGGACCCCTGATTTAGGTGGACAGATAAGGAGCTTACCAGACAAGAAAAAGCTAAAAGAGTTAATCATAACCAAACCAGCATTACAAGAAATATTAAAGGGACTTCTTTAAGAAGAAGCAAGGGAAGAAAGATAAAAATACAAAATAATAAAATGGTAAAACTTTCAATATTTACTTTATATGTAAATGGATTAAATGCTTCAATCAAAAGACATAGGGTGGCTGAATGGAAAAAAAACAAGACCCTTACATATGCTGCCTACAAGAGACCCACTTGATGAAGTTGCCAGGGTAAATGGAAATGAAAAAAATAGCTGGGTCAGTAATATTTACATCAGATATAATAGACTTTAAAACATAAGCTATACCAAGAGATAAAGAAAAACATTTCATATACAATAACCAAGATATGGAAGCAACTGAAGTACCAATGATAGAATTGGGTAAAGAAGATATGGTATATGTATGCAGTGGAATATTACTCAGCCATAAAAAGGAATAAATCTTACCATTGCAATAGTACGGATGGATCTAGAGGGTGTTATGCTAACTGAAATAAGTCAAAAAGAGAAATACAAATACCATATATATACTTACGTGTGAAATCTAATAAACAAACAAACAAACAAATAATCCAAACAGAAACAAACTCATAGATACAGAGAACAAACTAATCATTGCCAGATGGGAGGGGGTTAAGAGACTGGTGAAAAAGGAATTAAGAAATACAAATTGGCAGTTACAAAATAATCACGGGCATGTAAAGTAAAGCATAGGGAATATTGTCAATAATATTGTAATACATATGTACGATGCCAGGTGAGTACTAGACATATGTGAGGATCATTTTGTAAGTTATATAAATGTCTAACCACTGTACTGTAACCTGAAAATAATATAATATTAAATGCCAACTGTAATTGAAAAATAAAAAATTGAGGGTATATTGGACTTCATTATACTTTGAAACTATTCTTGAAAGACTATTAAGGAAAAAAAACCAAGCCACAGAATGGAAGAAAATATTTGTAAAATACCTGATAAAGAACTTGTAACCAGAATCATAAAGAGTTCTCAAAATTCAGTAAAATATACCAACTAGTATGGCTAAAATTAAGAAAATCTGACAGCACCATGTATTGGTGAGTATGCAGAGCATATGCTACTCTCATATATTTCTGGGAGGGGAAAATAGTCCAAATACTTTGGAAAAACAGTTTGGAAGTTTCTTATAAAGCTGAACACATACTTACCACAGAACCCAGTGATCCATTCCCAAGGACTTACCCAAGAGAATTGGAAAGATATATCCACACAAAATCCAAATGTTTATAGGAACTTTATTCATAATCATGAAAAACTGGAAAATACCCAATGATCAGCAACTGGTGAAGGAATAAACAATATGGTATCTCCATACAAAGCATTACTACTTGTCAGTAAAAAGTAGTGAGCTACTGATACACATGCTACAACATGGATGATTCTTGGAAACACATACCAAGTGAAAAAAATCATATAAAAAAGGTTATATACTGAAAGATTTCATCATATTCTGAAAAAGGCAAAACTATAAGAACAGAAAATCATTTCTTCAACTACCTTCTTCAGTCTCCACCTTCTCTCTCCTTTCTGGAACTCCAGTGACATGAATGTTAGATCAATTCTTACAGTGTCAAATGTCCCTCAAGTTCTATTTATTATTCTTCTTCAGTCTATTTTCTCTGTTGTCTTAGATTGGCTAATTTCTACTGTTGTATCTTAAAGTTCACTGATCCTTTCACCTATCCTCTCTATTCTGCTGCTGTGCTCATCCATGAAGGTCCCCGCCCGCGCCCCCCCACCTACTTCTAAATTTTCCATTTGGTTTTTCTTGAATCTTCCATCTATTTTTGTTGAGATTTTCTATATCCTCGTTGAGACTTTATTCCAAGTGTTCAAAATTGCTTGTTGAAGCATTTTTCTGATGGCTGCTTTAAAATTCTTGTTGAATAGCTCCAATATGTATGTCATCTCAGTGTTGCTATTTGTTGTCTTGTCATTCAAGTTGAAATTCTCCAGGTTCTTGGCATAAGTGATTTTTCATTGCAAATCAAACATTTTGGATATTATGTTATGAGACTCTTGTGCAAGACAACTGCCTCATTACAGCCAGCTGGAGATGGAAGTTCATGTCTTCCTCTATGCCTCAGTTGACATATAGAATGGCTCTTTGTTACTGCTGGGTAGTTCAGGCTCCACCTTAGGCTATGCTGATATAATACTGCCTAGGAAAAGGAGTACCGCATTACTCACTGACAATTCAGGATGAAAGTGTGTAAGTGGCCTCAGTTTGCTGAGTGATGTGAAAAGTTCTGAATCTGTTAGGCTACCCCTGATACCACCTAATGGGAAGGGGGAAGACATCTACTATGAAAAGGGAGTGGAGCCTCATTAATCCCAGGTGGAGGTAGAAGTTCAGTGTTCTCATATATTCTCCACACACATTGGAGGAGAACCTCTTTCCCACATGACTGATTGGGGCACTTTGTTATAACCTGGAGAGGGTGGAAAGCTAGGCCCTATAAATTGTCTTTGCTAGCGGGGACTATTTTTTTCTGTGGTATTTGGCTAGATTAGAGTAGTTACTACATAAAAACTTTTTTTGTCTTGTTAGGTTGCCCCTTTCCTGGTCCATTGGCTAGAGAGAGCAGGTTTTCTTGGGCCTTTATCCATACTTGGAATTTCTGAGTTGTCATCTTCTCTAGTAATCAGTATAGGATATATGAAGCAATAAGGAAATCCTGGGAACTCACACTGTATTGTTCTTTGGTTCTCCAAATCCTCCTAGCCAGTCTGCTTCTTTCTCTTCCAGCTTCGTCTTATGTTTGTTTTATATATCATGTTCAGAATTTTTAGCTGTACCTACAAGGTATAGGGAAGTCTGTCTACTCCATTCATTTGGAATCAAGTCATTTCTCTATTTTAATGTGTGTGTGTGTGTGTGTGTGTGTGTGTGTGCGCGCGTGCATGTGTGTGATGACATTGTGGTAATGTCTTTTTCAGACATTAATTTACAGGTGGAATGAATTTCAAAATAATTTGGGGTGGGTAATGGGTAGGAATATAGAGCAAGTGAGATTAGCTATGAATTGATAATTGTTGAAGATTGATGATCTTCAATTGGTGATACTTATATGGGGGTTCATAACCCTATTTTATCTTTGTCTATGTCTGAAATTCTCCTTTAAAAGGAAACCATTTCCTGACTACCCACTCTAAGTCATACCACAGGCTCTTTTCTGCGCTCTTCATTATAAACTTGATAACAAGAATCCAGTCTATTTTTGTCATAATTACAGCTCCAAAGCTTAAAAGTGACTGGCATATAGTTAATTGGCATTTAAATTGCCACATCTCTCCAAATACAAGACGTATTTTATGTAGTTTTAAAAAAATTACTGTAAATTAGATTATGATGGACCATCAATTTTTAGAAGTATCTGGATTTCAGATGCCAATGTGAAAAAAAAATGTTGATTTTGGAATTAATGAAATACACTAACTGGATTAAATGAACACTCTAAAATACTGTGCTTCGCACATGTTCAAGAATAGATTAGTGTATATATTTTAGGCTATTAGCAATTCTATAGTTAGTATGTATTTTTTCCCAAATACTTAAGTTTTATGTCTAAATTTCAAGGTTGCTATTACAAACCTTAATAGAAAATGCAACATTCTAACATAATAGTCTCCACCTTCTTACCACAAGGACCCCTTTTTTATCCCTAAGTATATTTTGAAATACTTTAATACTAAGTAAAATTCATTTGTTAAGCTAATTTTCTTCATTTTTCATTGATTAAACATGTAGTGTTCAAAGCCCATATATTGCTAGCTAAAATAAAAGAAACTTGACCTTTTGCCAACCTTGTATGGATTCATCTGCAGGTAAAAGTAACATTTCCATTCGTAAATCTACTTTTTTGCTTCCAGTGCTACTTTCTCAGAATTCAAGAACCAGTGGAACTAAGATGGTGGGAACTCAAGGCAGGCATCGGGATGGTAGGAGCTGAATGCCAACTCCTGTATTAACCCATTTCCCACTTGCCCGAGAATACTCTCTGGCAGAACTTGCAGATGCAGCATTTACTGAGATAACTCATGGATTACAGTCCTAACCTTACCACCCCTACCCCCAGGATGCCACAAAATATCCCACTTTTATTTTCATATCACTCTAGCATATAATAGTATTTGGAAACAAATGGCATTATTCTATTTGTAGCATTCTGTTTTGAGTAGTGGTATTTCCATTTACAACACATAGTAATTCTCGATCACTGAAAATGTCAAATCCTAGAAAGCATAGTATTCCTACACATAATGTTAAATTAACGCCTGGCAGCAAGCTGCACTTTTTTTTTTCCCCCTGAACAGGAAAACAGTTAAGTCAAGAAAGGGCATTTAGGTAGCCCATCTTAACATTATAAGTTAGGCTATTTTTTACACCCTACAACAGAGGATGTTGTGTAAGGGAGTTCAATGCTATGGTGAACTGACATAGTGCAGGGATCTTTCAAGGTTTCTAAATTGATAGCATGCAAATTCATCTGGTTTTTCTAGGCTGATTTGGAACAGTACAGTGGGGGAAAAAATGCTATTTGTAGGGTTTTAGATCTCTCTTTAGATCTTGGTTTAGGTCTGATTGCAGAAGACAAGTCATTCATCTTTGTATCCCTTGGCAGAGTTCAGTGATTGCCCAGAGAAGGCATTCATAAGTGTCTATGAATATGTGAATAGAAACAAGGACAGTGTCCTCAGAACCTTCAAGACATCTTCCTTGTCCCCGACTCGAACTCTCTTGAGGGAAGATGGAAATTAGGAAAAGGAATGAACATCAGGAAACATGACCTCAGGAACCTGGCCAGGAAGAAATACTAATGCAGTCAGAATTGTCTTTACCTTTGGGGTGTTCCTCATGCTGATGACCATCTCTACACACCTAATACCTAATACGGAATAACAAATCTGCATGTAAAAACTTTCACCAAATGCTAAAGTCAAACTCTAAATTTTTTAAATTAGAGCACGCACATGAAATCTCAAAAGTGGCATAATTATTTTGAGAAAAAAAGAGGTGGTGACAGGGGATCACAATTTCTTTATTCTCTTCCTATAAATACCATGTAAATATTAGCAGAGAACTCTCCTTATCCCCAAGTTCAAACTCATCTTGACATGCCAACACTACATTTAAAATAAACAATCAGGAAAAATAAAACCAGTTTATCAGATGAACACACAGTTTTGGTTGTCTTGTTTGGGTAATCTACTCTAAAGGATCAGTAGATAGGTGTGTGATCTGGTGAGAGGGGTACTAAGGGTACAAAAAACAGCAGTGGGTCAGTGGATTTTAGTAGTTTGTTCTAATAATTATCACATTGTTCTAAAAAGTATCTAGCCCAGCCCCCAAAGAAGGATGGGATTAAATATTCTGAGCTCAAATTCCTGCAATAGCAAGCCTTTCCCTTCCCTCTAGATAAAGGATTGAGTTGATCCATGGGTTGAGAGAAGAAAGTATAGGACCTCTAAATATTTATTTTTAAAGTGAAAACACTAGGATTCAAGTCTTCCTTACATCAGAAAAAAAGCCATGAACATGCAGACACACAGATTGGATAAGACGGAAGACAACAGGTGAAAATCTGTACAACTGCTTCTCTTCAACCAATGAAGTCTTTGCTCCATCATTCTTGGAATGGGGGAGCTTAATATTTGGTTTCTAAAACAACATATATTGGTTGAGTACCTGCACAGCAATCATGAAGCTTGGTTATCTCCTTTCCAATCTTTTGAAATACTGATTTGGGTCTGCCTGCCCTTAATGTCACTTCAACTAGCAAAAAAAAAAAAAAAAAAAAGAGATCATTCCCTAAGAGATAATTTAATGTATCTTACTGATAACTAGTCATACATGATGAAGAATAAACCATACTAGGGATTTGGTAGAGAATAAGAGTATCAGACTCTTTGCTCTGTTTGATCCCCTACAGAGCAAGTCTTTCATAATGAGCTCCTGGATGTTGAGATGGTATTCCGTAACCTCTGGGTGTCTATTAGGTCATTGAAAAAATGTGCTAAAATCTGTAAAGCAACTTAGAACAGTAATTAATATATACTAGGTGCTTCATAAGTGTTTCCTGATCAACTATAATAGTTGACATTTATTGGGCAACCACTATGTACCAGACCCTATAACTGTTGCTTTATATACAGTATTTCCTGATGGGTGTTAATAGATGACTTAAGTAAGGCTCAGAAATTTAGTTGAGTTAGAGAAAGTTAAAACGTTAGCTAGGGATGTGGCCAGCATTTGAACCCAGCTTGTCTGTTTTAAAATCTCATTCCCTTTCCATTTACTCCACATTGCTTTCTTAAACTGTTATTGTACATTTGAGTGAGCTAGAAAGTGAAAAGCAAGTAAGCTATATTAAAAACAATAATTCTAAACTAAAAATCTATTCATGCCTCAATAAATTAAAGGGAGGGGAAACAATATGAAATAAAGCAATAAACCCCAAATGAAAGAGAATAAAAGGCACTGTTAAATGTCTTAGATACAATGTTAGATATCTGATTTTTTTCCCCACAGAACAAGCTAATCATGTTCTCTCCACCTCCCTCCTCAAAAAAATGGACATTAGTTCTCATTATGTTCCATCTGATTAAACTGTCCTAATCCTAGAATGTACTGGGACAGAGAACTAGGCAGGTTTTAATTCTTAGAAAGTCCTCAACAGCAAGAGAAGCAGTCAATGAGATGGCCCAGTCACTAAGTCTGTTCAGCATTAAGAGTTGAGTCTTAGATTCTATGTTCCGGAATATTACTTCGTACCTGTACCTAATGACTTGTCTACCATATGAACCATCCCTATACTTTTCATGCTGTTCACTTAGACTTGGGGCTGCGTAACTGGGAAAGAATGTGGAGATAAAAGAAATAAATGTAACCACAAATGTTTAACAAAGCATAGAATGGGTTGGGAAGGATAGAAAAGACTTTAATACCAGCAGAAATAAACCCAGACATAGGTTAATGAAATTATATAGGTTTAAAGTATAATTCAATACTTTATCATATGTATATTGCATTGGATTTTCAACACCCAGTTAAATTGCCTTCCATCACCATATATTTACCACCTTTACCCTTATCTACTTTGTCCTTTCCCCCTTTTCCCCTGGTAACCACTAAACTGTTCTCTGTGTCTTTAAGTTTTTGTCTGTTTTGTTCATTTGTTGCTTTCAGTTTTATATTTCACATGAGTGAAATAATATGGTTCTCAACTTTTTCTGTCTGACTTACTTCACTCAGCATAATAATCTCAAGATCCATCCATTTTGTTGCAAATGGAAGTATTTCATCTTTTCTTATGGCTGAGTAATATTCCACTGTATATAGGTACCATGTCTTTTTTTTTTTTTTTTTAAGGTGAGGCAACCCTTGGTTGACCTCACAGATTGCAAGGACCTTGTCAGCTTACAATCCCCTATTTTTTTATTTTTTACACCTATAGTACCTGGTCTTCCTAGGTGGTCTCCCATCCAAGTCCTAACCAGGCCCGACCCTGCTTAGCTTCCAAAATCAGGATCGGGCTTGTTCAGCATGGCCGCAGCTATGTACCACATCTTATTAACCAATGTCACCCCAATAAATTAAAGAAAAATATGCTCAGTGAAAGAAGTCAGTGACAAAAGGCCACATGTTGTATGATTCCATTTATATAAAATGTGCAGAACAGACAAATCCATAGACACACCAAAACAGATTAGTAGTTATAGGACTGAATGTAATGTAACTGCTAATGGGCATGGGTTTCGTTTTGGAGAGTTTAAATGTTCGAAATTAGATAGTGGTGATGGTTGCACAACTCTGAATATACAAAAAAAAGAAAACAATGAATACTTTAAAAGCGTGAATTTTATGCTATGTAAATTATATCTCAAAAGCTATTATAAAAAGTCAAAAAAATTAAAAAAAAAAAAAGAAAGAAAGAAAGTCAGACACCTCAGACTTTGATGATTAAACATCTTAGTTACTTTGGTAAAGAAATTCATTAATAACTGGCTGCCTGCAGGTGCCAATTTCCATTAACCTCTCAATCACAAACAAAAAGAGTTATAGATGTTGGCCAAGCTGCCCATTTTTTCCTGCCAATATTGATACCAGGAGTTTGGACCATCTACCAAAATTCCTTATTAATAGGATTTGACTTCCAATAGCTTTTCCTGTTAGTCGACTATAAACTAGAACTTAAACAATATGGTTTAGGATTATTTTAGAAATGTAAATAAGCTTTTATGATTAAACTCAACTCTCCATTAATAAGAATTGGTATTGGCTTTCACTTTAACCTTCAAAAGACATTATTATTTATGTGTTTGCCAGGTTTTAAATAGACACAATTGTAAATAAAGGATTTTAAACAGAGCTCCCGATAAAGCCTAAACCTACTCATTTTCCACAACTCCAGTTTTATTTAGGTTTTATGTGCTTGCACATAGATACACTTAAAGAACACATATTTACATATATAATATATAGATATGGGGATTTCTGAAAATGATTATTAATGAAAATTTATTAACTGTATAACCTTTGAATACCAGATAAACTTCAGCATGTACAAATCAGCATTCAGTTCCCAGTTCTTAAACTCTGGTTTTATGAATATGCCTCAAGCACCAAGGAAGAAATAATGATTTAAAAAGAAAAAAAATCCCAAGAAACCAAAACTTTATAACTCTTTTGAATCTTTTTTTTTTTTTTTAACACTCTTTGGAGGAAAGTCTCTTTTATTGCACATTTCCTTCCATCTTGTCAGTTTCCAAAAAACATTATCAATGAAAAAAGGCAGACAAACTGTGACAGATAAAGGTGATGTCTCAAAAGAACTATTTCTGGAAATTTTTCTGTTAAAATACAAAACTGTTTTAACCTAGGAGATATGCATTATGTAACATATTTGGAAAAAAAAAGACCAACTCAATTTTCAAAATTCAAAAACTCAAATGATGCAGTCATAACAAGAGTTGGGGGTGCTGAAAAGGTCACGGGGAGTTCTTTAGCAAACCTAGTTGAAGAGATTCTTGGATTTCAACTTCTTCCCTGGCATCAATGGCATCTGCTTGCTGCAGAGGCAATTTATATAATTTTAGGGCATCAAAACAGAGACCTGATGAGTTGAGCACAACCTTTTTCATGGAGTTTCACAAGAAAGCTGATGTTCAACCAAAGAAAGATCAAAGAATAAAAATGGAAATAGAAAAGAAAACAAAAAGAAAAACAAGAAAAAATATATCTAAGCCTATGTAAGTCAGGATGGAGGGGGCTTAGATATACAAACTGACAACTGCATATGTGTGGAAGGGACTGTATCCTTGCATACAAGTGTGGATTATATACACATTTATATTAAGTTAAGTCAGTTCACATATCACACCTAACAATTCAAACAGGATGTTTCTGCTAAGAGGTGGAAGGAGTTCTATTCATTCGGCTCCTCAGGCCCCGGTCCTTTGTCCTGGCTGGTTGGTAGTCTCCTCGCAGGACTCAACAGCATGGTAAATGAATGGGTAAAGCTTGATGTCTGGTCCAGAAGTGGTACAGTTTCTGCATTCTTCATTGTAATATCGTAGCAATAGCTTATATACTTCTCCTGGAGAGTAAAAGGTCAGACCAACTTGCACATTTAGGAATGTAGAAGGATAAAACCTTACACTAAGGAACACTCAGTTTAATCTCCTAAGTAACATATGCTTAAATTTGACTTCTGAAAATTGAGCAGGAATTTCATAAGCCTGGAAGGCTTTTCCCAAAAAGGCAAATTTTTAAAAAAATACCTTGAAAAAACTACTTATTAACTCGATTAAAACAAGCTACATATAGTACATCATCCATGCATCTTTTTGGGAGTTTGTGGCACCTCTAATTCTACATTCAGCTTCCACAGTAGCAAGGCCTTTCATGTCCAACTGAAACACATTAGATAAACATGCTGGCATGTCTGAGAAATATGACTTAGTGATGTCTCTAAAGTTTGAATTTACCCTCCTTACATCTTCCCTCTTTTAGATTTCTATACATAAACATAAAAAGTTCGATTTATTGGCCTTTCTTTAATAAGCTGACGTACTCTTTCAAGACTGTGGATGACACTTTCCCAGAAAAAGTGATTCTATAAATGTTGCCTAAGACTTTGTCCCTGATCCTCAAAATTCAAACTTATTCACTGTGCTCCATCCAGATTTAGCAGGTGTTCCTTCTGCTAAATCCATCAAGACTATCTTCTACTTACCAACAGTCAGTTTCCTTTCAGTAAGGAAAGTGTGCATGCTATAAATGTCTCTCATCAGTTCTGAGTCCCCAAAGGTGAAATAAACCACATCTCGTTCAACTACAGCAGCTGCCAGTATCTGTATTAAGGCTGTAGCAAAGAGAGAAAAAACCACAGCTATATTATGACATATTTCATCAAGACACCTTTAGTTCCTTCAGCTGGCTAAATTATAGCTGGTACACCACAGCTTTAATCCTACATTAAAGATTTATAAACCCAACATATACAGTATTAGAAATGGCAAATACAGGATGAGTATAAATTATCTAGTTGTATGACTTTTCAGACATGCTACTGAGACTATCATTAACCCACAGAATCCCCACTCAAGCACCTTTGTAGGAAAACAAAGAATGGAAGGTGCTTTTGTGGCAGTACAGTCAAGGCACTAAGGTGGTATCTTCTTGGCTTATATTAATCTGGAACTAAAATTTTTGTGTTTGCTAACTTGATTTAATTATTTTATCTTATAATATAGTCACTGGTCTTTTGTATCGCAGGAGTTTCTGTGACTTTCCCTGACCAATGTACTTACAGGGTTCTAATGGTCTCATTAAACCTACAGCAGTGAGAAAGCTCAGAGGGGGTTAGACAGCACACCCACCCCTCCTGCACTCCCATTTCTACCCAATCACTGCTGCATGGAATGAATGCTACTGAAAACACTGGACAGACTCTGGTGTGCTGCAATGGGAAAATCATTTAGAATCATTGTCCCCAGGAATCTAAGTTACAAATCACTGAGCCTCGAGTATGTTTCCAAAAATTAAGTTCTTTTATAATCTTCATCTCAACAGACAAATTTATTTAACAAAACTGAACATAGGTACAATAAATGCCCTTTTGCTAGATGTATCTTTTTCCTTTATAAATACAGGGGTAGCAGTCTAAATCAGGATAAGTTTTGTATATTTTGATTTTGAGAGGATGTTAATATTCTACACATTCAAAAATAAAATTAAAACAATAAAAATTGAAATGGGAAGGAACCTACTACTGAAAGTAAACTAAAACAAATGAGCCCCATTTTATTTTAAAATAATAACATAAAAACACTGAAGGGGAAGGAAAAAGGAAAGGATGAAAGAAAGCAACTTATGAACACAGTATTTGACTAATGTACCTTTAGTCTTCGGCAAGAAGGAAAGAATTACAAACAAATAAATCCCTGACCCTTTTTGCTAGGTTTGCTTACCAAAGCAATTCTGAAAGTATTTTTAAATATCTTTCAGGATTGAGCAAATGAGGCAATGTATTGATATTGTTGGGAGCTGGGGTTCACTCTATGGGAGGTCACACAAATATGGAACAGGAAAAGAAAAAAAAAACCTCAAGGGAATGTATTGAAATGGAAGACACTGATGTATACTCATGACATTTAAAATCTGTGTGTGTGTGACAGAAAGAGAGAGAGAAGAGAGAGAGAGAGCAAGCGAGCTCTGAGGAACATATTTTTATATTCTGTCTGCTGAAAAAAAAACAAAAAAGAAGAGACATTCCAGTAGCAATGAACACACCTTGTGCCCAGATCTTGGTATCTAATACTATTTTCTTTAACAGAAACTGGAACTCAGGGAGATGCCTGATTCCACGGTTTGGACAGGATAGGTACAAGACAAGCCCAAAATATTTTGCAATACCAGAGAGTAAAGAAATGCTAAAAGGAAAAAAAAAGATGGGGGAAAAATTGATGAGAGCTTGTTACAAGGCTACAGGAGTCAATTTGAAGAAGCTTCTACTAGCCAAATCTGGACAAGCTAAGTACCAAAATATTAAGTAAAATAATAAGTTACAAACCATTGAAAAAATATGAATTTCTGAATCCACACCAATAATACATAATAAATAAATAAGAGGAGAGGAAGGAGGGCTCTTGCTCACAGAAGAAAGCCAAGAATTGTGGAGGAAGTGTGAGAACGAGATAATTCTCTCTTTGCAACCATCATGGTAAAGACTGAATCAGGCAAAAATCATTAAAGGATGCTAAATCTAAGGGAAATTTTGCAAGTGTCTTCCCACAGACTACTTATTAGCTACAAGAAAGGAAAAAACTCACTGTCTATACAGTGGAGAGATCAGACAACACCTTGACTGCGTAATTGAAATTAACATCACCAATGCAGTCAGATGGTCATCAAGTGCCTTTAAACACTATTACCTATATAGTGCTCTAACCAACAATGTATAACCTCAACCTAATTATGAAAAAAAACAGCAGACAAACTCAAGGAACATTGTATTTTTCAAACATGTTGATGTTATAAAAGACAATGTCTGTGGAAATACTCTAGATTCAAAAGGAGGCTAAAAGATGTGACAATTAAATGCAAAACCTGATTCTAGACCAGCATTGGAGGGCAAAAGGGCTATAAATGGTTTTATTAAGGCACCTGACAAAATTGAAACATAGATAATAATAGCAGATAATATTCTATCGATGTATAATTATGAACATAGTAACTATGTGTTTGTATAAGAAAATATTTTGTTAAGAAACATTGAGGTATGTAGGATATGGGCATAATGTTATCACTTAAGCTCAAATGGTTCAGAAAAAAATTGTGTGTATGTAGATACAGTATATGTACATACACAGAGGTGTTAATTTTACTTTTTGTAACTTTTGTAAATTTGAAATTATTTGCAAATAAGTTTATAAAATTATGTAAGAAAGTAAAAATATTTTTAAATTTAACTAGTAAATCTGACATGGTTGAGCATCCCTAGATTTGAGAAAGAATCTAAGACATTACACTACATGTGAGATCCTAAAATACCGAAGTATGTCCTAATTTCCAAACTAATATTTATTAAGTACCCACAACATGTGAAGTACCATGATTAGGCCTCATTAATCTCAGAGTATTGAAAGTAATTAATCTCAAAATAGAGATATTTTAATTAAAACTGCTCAACCAATATGTATATATTAAAGCTTCAGTAGACTAAATTTCAAAAGGTTCCTAATTAACTTAAACTACACATAAAAATGAAAACTAATGAATCGTTGCCTACCTTTACCAATCTTTTAGTTTGAATGAAAATTTGACTTTAAGTCAAATTTCCTATTTAAAAAAGGGGAGGGAGACCCAAGAAATGTCCTTATAGTCCTACTTCCTCCTTATATATAGAAATACCAGATAACTGGTCATTTGCAATTTATGAAAATGAAATATTAATAAAAACATTTAAAATTGATCTCCCAATTTATTTTTTAAATGCTTCCTAGGCCATTTTGTCCCTGTGGATATGTTCTTAGAGGTAAGCTAGACAGCACTACCAAAAAAAGGCTAGATCCTAATAAGAGAAACCAATTCACATTATATTCTTGATTTCACATCTGTTTCTGTTTGGGTACACACTGTAACATAAGCATGCTGGAACTGGAGACAGGAGACCTAGTTCAGTGCTCACCCTTCTGCTAGCTATCTAGCTCTATGACTAGCCAAGTCACTTAACTCTCTTTCCGGAATTTCCCCCAGCTATGTAATGAAGTTCAATTGGATCACTAAAGACTCAGAGTGTAGAATTCCATAATCTCTGCTATAATTTTCCCCTTGCATTGGCTACTAGACTATAAATACACAAATGAAATTTTCAGAAATAGATATTACTCTTAAATCTAGATAAATCAGTAATCACACAAGATCATTTTAAACAGAACTGAATTCAGACCTCACTATCTGCATCTCCAAGACCTCTGTAAATCTAGAGAATTGTGTCTTATGACGTAAGTGAACTCTCTTGTATCATAAATCTAATAGGTAGTGTGGACTAACTCCAAGTATAATATAAAAGTATCAAATTCTAACATCAAACACAACTAGGTGCCAAAATAATCACTTAAATTAACCTGCAGGGAGCTTGGTTTTAATTTTCTTTCTGGCATCAATGTTAAGCTATGAAAGAAATTCAAATAAATATGAATAACATCAAAAAACAATTCACAGTGTCTTCCTGCAACAGATGAATAAAAAAAAATTAGTAAAATGATGGATACTCACACCACAGGTGTGGTTTAAGACCATTAACATATAAAATTAATAACAACTGCTAACACGGCATGCTTAACAGTTCTAGGAACTTTCTAAGCACAAACTCAAGATTTATGATTAACTCAATCCTTAGAGAAACTGAATGAGGTAAATATCAGTATTATCTCCATTTTGAAAATAAAGAAATATAGGCACGAAAGGGGTAATTTATCTACCAAAGGGCATTTTGGTTATTTCTATGTCTTGGCCACTGTGAATAATGCTGCAATGACATCTTCTATGGATAAGTGTTTTCAAGTTTTTTGCATAGACATCCAGAAAAAAGATTGCTGGGTCATAAGATAACTCTATACTTAATTTTTTGAGGAAGCTCCATACTGTTTTCCATAGTGGGTGTACCAATTTACATTCTCACCAGCAGTATTTGAGGGTTCCTTTTTCTCCACCTCTCCAATACTTTTTATTATTCGTCTTGTTGATACCAGCTATTCTAATAGGCGTAACATGGTATCTCACTGTGGTTTTGATTTGCATTTCCCTAATAGCTAGTGAAATTGAGCATCGTTTTATATGTCCATTTATGTCTTCTTGGGAGAAGTGTCTGTTCAGGTGCTCTGACCACTTTTTAATTAAAGAGTTTGGTTTTTTAATTGTTGAGTTATATGAGTTCTTTGTATATTTGGATATTGGCTCCTTATTGGAAGCTGCAAATATCTTCTCCCATTCAGTTGGTTGCCTCTTTTGTTTGCTGATGGTTTCTTTTGCTGTGCAGTAGCTTTTTAATTTGATGTAGTCCTATTCGTTTATTTTTATTTCCCTTGCCTTTGAGGTCAAATTCACAAAAGCCTCTCTAAACCCAAGGACATGTTGTAAAAAAATTGAGATATGACATATTATATTATAATATTAGTTTAAGGTGTAAAACATAATGATTTGATATTTGAATATACTGAGAAATGATGACCATAATAAGTCTAGTTAACATTCATCACCATGCATAGTTACAAAAATTTTTTTCTTGGAATGAGAACTTTTAATATCTACTCTTACCAACTTTCAAATATACAATACGGTATTATTAACTATAGCTGCCATGTTATATTACATCCCATGATTCATTATTTTATAACTAGAAGTTTGTACCTTCTGACTCCCTTTACCAGTTTCACCCCAACCTCCAACCCCTGGCAACCACCAATCTGTTCTTTGTATCTACAAGTTTGGTGTTTTGTTTATTTTTTTTAGATTCCACATGTAAGTAAGATTATATGGTATTTGTCTTTCTATGTCTTACTCATTTCACTTAGCACAATGCTCTCAATGTCTGTTGTCAGAAAATTTTTTGATTTTAACAAAAACAATGTATGCTTCAACAGAAAAATACAGATTAAAAAGAAAATAAAGAACATCTATATCCCTCACCTCAAGATCACAACTGACCTTTGCACATAAACAGATAATCAGAGAATCTTAAATATGTGTATAAGATTTTATACTCATAATTTAATTTTTAAAAGGTTTATATTACATATATTGTGCATTTCCCCCAATTTGGCGGATTCCAAAAACATCCTTCCATATCAGCAGTTATATTTCTGCAATTGTTAATAATAACGCCTGCATAATATTTCATTACATAGATATACCAAACTTCTTTCTTTTCAAAATCACTTTTAGTAAAAAATCCCCACCCAAGGAAATTATGACCGCTTACAATTTTTATGATTATTCAAGCAAATAAAGAAGACAAAATGGTCAAAAGTCACTCCAAAGTTTAAATCTCGATAATTGCAAAAATGAACTATACAATGCAAATCTTTGTACTATGCTTGTTAGTCACCAGAGGAAGCAAAGCAGCAGTCTGAATTCTGTACCTTAAAGAAAAGAAATAAAACAAATGCATTTATAAAGCTTCCCAAGTTGTCCATCACAAATGACCAAGGCTTATGGCAGACCTGGTTTCTGGATTGATGACATGAACGTACTCATTCATTTTACTTAAGAGAAAACAGAAAAAAAGTGTCTGTCACAAGATCAATAAGTCCAGAGTGAAAAACAGGTTTCCTCAAACAAATTCAGGATGACAAAGAATTTCATAAAATAAAAACCAGAAATCCTTTTTCTATAGACTTTCAAAACACTGAAAATAGATGCAGTCATTATTTTTGAATACGAAGAAATGTGGACGAAAGTCTTTAGAATGAAGAAACAGAAAAGATTTTTTAAGCATACCACAAAAAATGTGAACACATGAAAATTAATTCCATATGACAACAACTCAACAGGCTGAAATAAATGAAAGAACTGAGAAAAATACCTGCAACATGTGATAGTTAAATAATTAATATTTCTTAACATACAAAGAGTTATTACCAGCCAATAAAAAATCAAAACAACTCCCTAAGAGATAAATGGGTAGAAGATGTGAAAAAAACAATTCACAAAACAAATAAACATGGTTAATAAACATATAAAAATTATTGAACTTCAGAGAAAGTAAAAAGATCGATACTCCCTTCTTTGTGAGGTTGCCTATGCAAGGAAGACAATGGAATTCAATATAGTCTTTCAGGAGGACAATTTGCAACAAGTATCAAAATATAAAGTATATATATCCTTTGAATCATTAATCTTACTTCTAATCTTAATCCTAAGAAAATGATTATATAAAATGTATAATTATATGCTATAGTATTGCTTAAAATATAAAGAAAATAAATCAATTATCTATGAATAGAGAATCAGTAAAATAAACTATGGTATATGTACATAAAACAGGAAGGCATGTAGCTATTTAATAATGTCAACAGTAGATCTGCAGTTGTTGGTAATGAAAGCCATCCATGAGACTGTGTGGTTTTCAAAGTGAATAAGTTACAGCATAAAATATATGGTGTTATCCTATTAATGTCAAATGGTTACACAGATTGTGACGAAGAATTGTCAGAAAAAGATAATCATCAGAAAGTTAACAGTGAATTCTGGTGATTTTCACATATATGAATGTGATAACTTTCTGGATTTAAAATATGTGTGATTTTTACAAAAAATAAGACTCATAAATTATGACAGACTCAACTGTTCTATTTTCAACGTGATGGAATTTATTTATATCTAGTTTGGCTACCAAGGCCAGTTGGCTCTTTTACGTTTGCTTTGTTTTCTTGTTACGCTGATAAGTGTAATATAACAAAGAAATTGTCTGGTCTTAGTCCTGGATTCCTAGCAGAAACTTCAAAAACTCTTGGAATTCCCTGAGTATCTTTATTATGCTAATGAGGTGACTCCTAGTAGGCCCCTTGATAGCTTCAGCATTGAGATTTTCAGCTATTGACCTCCAGGTAGTAAAGGGAAGGCTGGAAATGAAGTTCAGTGATGTGGCCAACAATCCAATGATGCCTATGCACAAAATCCTAATAAAAACTTTGGATACAAAAGGTCAAACAATCCAATGATGACTATGTACGAAGTCCCAATAACTTTGGACACCAAAGGTCAGTGGAGCTTCTTGGTTGGCAAACACATTGATGTGCTGTGAGAGTGACTGGCCTGATATCACCAGGAGAGGACATGGATGCTTTGTAGTAGCTCTCAGATCTCACCCTATGTGTTACCTTTATAATAAAATTGTAATAGCACCTTCCTGAGTTCTGTGAATCACTTTAGTAAATTATCAAACCTGAGAGGAATCATATGAACTTGCCAAATTGGTAGCCAGCTGGTCAGATGCATGGGTGGCCAGGGGTAACACCTACCTCGACCCTAGACTTTTGGCTAGAGCCTGAAATAGGGGCAATCCTGTGGAGGACCCTGCCTTTAACCTGTGAGGTATACGCTAACTCTAGGTAGTTAGTATCCGAATTGTATTGCAGCACACCCAGTTTGTGTCAGACCTGTAGCCATCCTAAGTAATGATATAATACTATTTTCTATAACTGATAATTTTGAGAGTAGAGCAAATGTCATAAGCTAGTAAATGGCCCATAGCTTTGTTGATAAGGTTTTGTGATTTTTTTAATACCACAAACAATAAAATTCAAGAAAATATTTATCCTTGGGTACCTAAATGCCTCCTTACCTATTTTATTCATGCAGCTCTCTCAAGCTATACTCCCACACACTGTAAACTTCTATTAAAGCACTCATTACTGTGTGCTACATTTGTCTATGCCTCTCTTTCATATGCTAGACTATGAATTTCAAAGCAGGGACCACATCTTATTCATCTTTGTATTCTCAGAGCCAACCACAGTGCCTAGAGCACAGCTAATGCCCAGTAAGTTTGGTAAGTGAATGAGTCAACAAAATAGCTCTGTCCACAAAATCACTTATGTGAAGAAATGCACTGAGTGGGTGTTTCGGTTTGAAACTTCAAAGTCATTTTGGATGCTTCCCTCTCTCTATTCTAAATATTGTGTCTGGGGATCAGAGAAATAAGTGACCTCTGAAGGGAAATAGCAAATGAAAATAAGAATTCCTTTAAACACTAAGAAAAAGAGGATTGTGTCAAGTATTCTTTTTCTCTTATCTTAGATCTTTGTGGTTTCTTCTGATAAAACATTGGAATTCCAGTTTGAAGGACTAACTTTTCCACCAAATCAGAATGCTATTATCCTTACAACAATTTATCCACTCACCTTTTAATCTAGCATCACCCCCAAAGGCACCACAGCCCCAGTTTCCTGTGGCCACTGCAGAAAGATTCTCTGAAGAAACTCCAGGACGGAGAAATCCACAGTAAGCCTGCAGGATGAAAGAAATATCAAAGCACATGAGTGACTAGACACTAACAGGCGTTTTTACTGATGTACTTGGATCCCTATCCATTATCAAGCTTGTGTTATCTTTCCTTTCTTTCTTGGGGGCCAAAGTAGAGGGAGAAAATAGAAAATTGTGGGATTATACATGGAGGAGAGTAAGAAATGATCAATTCTAATATTTATTTGCTTTGATGCTGGTCAAATAAAAGCTCTTGAACCAATACAGGTCTGTTTCTTTTTCCGATTCAGACACAGAAATAGAGATATCAGAGATATTTCAAGAACAGATAGTACCACAATTACAAACTACCAGGAAAGACACTTAAGACACTGTTTTATTAGAATGCGTCTGATCACCATTTTTTTCATTAAGGTAAAGAATTATTACTATCATGCTTCCTCAGCACTTGCTCTCTGAATTACTGGGACTAGATTAATAACTAGGATTAGATTTTAAATGTGCTTCCTGCCAGTAAAATGCTTACCAATGAACAAGCAATTACACGCAAAAGGGATTCCTACACCTAGTTACAAAATAACCTTAGGATCCCTTCCAGCTCCAAGATTTTCTAGTTTCACAGCTCTGTTTTACAGAATATTTAAAAATTTGCCAGTAACCTGAGAAAATAACAATATATCCCAAGGATGCTAAGCATTAATTACATGAACAGTTCATTTTGTATGTGAGAATACTGCAGTTTAAGGTTCCAGAGTTTCTAATTTCCATTTCTTTGCTATCAGTCTAGTTGGCTTTTCTGCCTCCTAAGGGTTTTTAGTTTTTTAAAACTATCAGACTAATTTAGAAGTTGAATATAATAGCAAAGCAAATCTCCCCTTGGCTCTCTCAAGTACAACAGGAAGCCTAAAATATAGCTTATGAATAACAGTAAATAAAATTAAAAAAAAAAAAAAGAATGATCTGTGACAAATGTTCCCAAGGGAAAAGCAAGAATAAAGATGCTCTATGAAACCCACACAGAAATATAGCAAATTGCTCTCTAAAGTTTCCACAAAGGTATAAAAAATTTATACGCTGTCTGGGTAAATTAACAAGGCCATTCCTTCCACCCTCTCCTAGGCTGTAAATCTTGACAGATATTAATTGCAAGTTGTTACCAGACCATTACTCATAAATTACGTGTATAACCAGGTGTATGAAGCGTCTGAAAAACTCTTTCAGGTAAAAAATATCAAAAGACCCCAACTTTTTAAGCAGGTTCTTGAAAGATACAACCTCTTTGCCTTTATGCCAACAAAAGGGAGAACAAACTCATTGTTGAAATATATAACTTTGCCACTTGGTTTCCTATCAAATTCTCCTACCATGCCAAAATCAGGAGGAAGATTTCTTAGCTTCTTAGTTTTATGTCATTTTTGTTTTATACTGTCAGAATGGTTTAGTTTCTTCCTGACTGCTGTCTGGGCTAACTTTAATGAGCAAAAATAGCTTAGTGAAACTAAAGCCTAACAACAGAGAATTTGAAATATTTAGATTATTAGAAGCAAAATCTAATGTAAAGTATGAGCCAATTTTACCAAAAAAAAGAGTCTATCTTAAAAAAACAGCCATAACTAGAACCATAAAAATGAAATTAACCTGCATTTGGTGTTTTCATCAAATAAAATCAAACTTTGAAAATTAGCCAGATAGAAATTAAACAATATAAAATAATTACACAGTAATTAGATATAAAGCATAACTTTTTATAATTAAATACAAAATTCTTTTTATTTTTGTTAAAGGCGAGCATTTCCAAGGTCAGAAATAGGAAAAAAGCAGCAAGCTCGTATGAATTCTCTTTAGAGAGACAACCCATGCTTTTCTATTCTCCAGTAAGAAGGATCCCTCAAATGCTAGAGATGAGGTCAGGGCCATTAATCAGGGAATCCCTTCCTTTTACAGGAGTAATTGAAAAAACAAAGACTGGATGAGGACAGAGATCTAAAAAGAGTTGCAAAGTTCTTAATTTCATAGGGCAAGGTACTAAGAGCTCTCAAGAGTTCCCCACAGGCAATAAATACTTTACTTTTTCTCTGCCTAGAGTCAGAACACTTGAAGAGATTTCTCAGAACAGTAAGACTTAAAGAAAGCCAGCTCAAGCTTTAGTCACAAACTGACATAACATTCCCCAATGACAGAGTTAGTTAAACAACTAACAACTTGAAACGGGGTAAAAAAGAAAGCATTCATACCTCAGGACAGTATGTAGAAGATATCAATGAAAACTCACATCTCAGAATGAGCTTTGATGGAAGAGAAGAGAGGGAAGATAATTTTGGAGTCCTGAAAATTTCAAAAGAGAGCTTTAAGAAGCAAGAGGCAGGAGGAAAATATTGGTATCTAAAGTTAAAAACTAGAGCCCAGCCAGGAAAATTTGAAGATAGTGATGTAGAAAGAAGCAAAGAAAACAGTTGTAAAATTCCAAGAGGCCCAGAACTGAGCCCAGGAAATAGCTAGTACTCAGGGGAATAGTCATAAACATTCATGCATGGACATGCATGAGCATATATAACCTTAAATAAGGACTGAGTCTTCAATATTAATTTTAGCAGGCCCAAGGAGATGCAATTAAACTACATTTTCACATACTGTGAAAATATTATACTGTTTGTTAGATTATTAATTTAACAAATACTGTTCTTAAAGAGTTGCTTAATTATATGAAGTCAATCTACCATAATTGTGTAACTTAAATTAATACATAGCTGGTACTGATACTGCTGTCCTGAGCTTTTAGAATATTGTAATTTCTTAAAAACAAAAATATTTTAAAAATCCTTAAGAACCTTGGGAATATAACCAATAATACTGTGTTAAGTTAGCATGATGACTAGAATTGGTAGAGTGATCACCTGTAAGGTATAAAAATGTCAAATTACTATATTATATACCTGAAACTAATATAACTAATTTAATAATATATATCAACTATACTTTAAATAAAAATAAACAAATTAAAAAAATCTTTGGACTACAATAAAATGATATTAATTAGGAGGCTTAAAATTATCCTTAGATTCAGTAACAACTTGTAAATTTCTTTTCGATTAAATAGCAACAGTATAAATATGTTTATTACTATACTATGTAAATAGAGAAAAACTTGGAACTACCTAATTGTTCAAAAAGTAATTAAGTATTGTGAATATTAAACACATTATGAAGATTATAAAGTAATTAAAATATTTATAATACATGGTTAAATTAAATAAGTAAAATACAAAATTATAAGTAACTTGAACATTTTAATATGAAACTGACTGTTCATGTAGAACGATCTATCAAATGAAAACAACTATTTCAAAGGTAGAATTATGGGTGATATTTTTGTCTTTAAAATAATTGTAACGTTAGTAAACCGATCTTGCTTTTTAAAAATGCAATATAAAATGAAAGAATTGAAAAAACAAATTGGTAAAATAGGCTTTGATTATCACTCTTGCGACCAAATCAAAGTTGCGACAGAAACACGGAGCAAAAAACAAGGAAAGTCACCTGGGATACAGACGACGGAGCACTATAACTAGAAAGAGAAATAATTAATCAACCTGCAATGGTAGAAGGTAGAAGGGGACAAGACCGAAGGCTGCCTGGTCCCAAGCGACTGAGTGGAACAGAAGCTGCGGCAACGGCAGCAGCAACCAGCAGCTGTAGATGCCTCTTAAAGGGGCTGTGCCCATGAATGGACATTCGTGGTGACGGACCTGCTGGCCCTGAGCATCAGCGCCTGGTTGGCTGCTTGGGGAGGGGGAGACCAGAGACTTACAGAGGGGCATCGAGTTGTCGGAGTGAGGGATGGAGGTGAGGCTCTCTCCCGGGCAGAAGTACAGGCAGTATTCATTGTTCCTCAGTTCAGCCCTCCCCCTCCCAGTGTGTGGACTCAACGCTGCCATAGCTAAAACAACATCAAACTGGTTAACAGAGGTCACTCTGCCCAGAGGATTCCCTGAAACTCCGCCTCCCACAACTTGTGGCCACACCCTAGCCACGTCCAGGTGTGTCCTCGGCTAGGCAGGTGCACCTTGCTGAGCAGTGCCAAGACTCACACTGGTGGCAGCTGGCCTTGGTCTCTGGTGCGGTTTCTCGAGGCAACTATAAGCATGGCATCTGTGGATTGCTTGCTGAATCCTGACAGGTGGCCCTGGAGAGGCACAGGCTGGGACTAAACTTGGCCTGCAGCTGAACCCTCTCAGGACTGTGCCACTGGACACCTACTACATAAAGAGGCACTAATAAGACCGGGAGACTTAGGAGCTTTGCTTAGTACATAGAAGCAGACACAGAAGGCAGCCAAATGGAAGACAAAGAAGCAGAAACCGTATGAGAGAACAGAACAGAGATCCAGGAATAATGGAGTCAAGCAATGTGACAGATGCAGAGTTCAAAACACTGGTTGTAAAGGTGCTCCATGAACTTAGGGGAAGTATAGATGAATTCAGTAATGACTTTAACAAAAAGATAAAAAGCATAAAAATGTAAATGGAAATTATAAAAGGGAATCTGTCGGAAATGAGGAAGATATTATCTGAGATGAAGAGTATATTAGATGGAATAAACAGAGTGGATAAAAAAAAAGAGGATCGGAACACTGACATAGAGGATGGAAGCCAAGGATAATCAATCAGAATGGCAAGAAAAAGGAAGCCAAGACTATAATAATAATTTAAGGAGCCTATAAGACATTATTAAATGTAAAAATATCCATGTCATAGAGGAACCTGAAGAAAAACTAGATGTTGAAGAGCTGTTTGAAGAAATAATGATGGAAAACTTCTCTCACCTGGTGAAGGAACTAGACATACAACCCTAGGAAGCTCAGAGAGTCCCAAGAAAGAAGAACCCAAAGAGGCCCACCACCAAGACACATCATAATTCAAATGCCAAAGGCTAACTACAAAGAGAGACTCTTAAAAGCAGCAAGAGAAAAGCAGTTAGTTACCTACAAGGGAGCACCCATAAGACTGGCAGCTGATTTCTCAAAAGAAACCATGCAGGACAGAAGGGCTTGGCACAAAATATCTAAAGTGATGGAAACCCAGGATCTACAACCAAGAATTCTTTATCCAGCTAAGCTATCATTTAGAGTCGAAGGACAGATAAAGAGCTTCCCAGACAAAATAAGCTAATGGAATTTCAACACCAAGCCAGTATTACAGGAAATGTTGGAGGGACTTCTTTAAGAAGAAACAACATGTATCAAAAACAGGAATAAAAATGGTTATAACTACATTCCTATCAATAAATACCTCAAATGAAAAAGAATTAAGTGCTCCAACCAAAAGACAGAGTAGCTGAAAGGATAAAAAAACAAGCCCCCTACATATGCTGCCTACAAGAGACTCAGTCCAGGTTAAAAGACACACATAGACTAAAAGGAAGGGGGTGGAAAAATATTGCCTTGATGGACCTAGAGGGTATTGTGCTGAATGAAATGGGTTGGATAGAGAAAGACAAATATCGCCTGATTTCACATACATGTGGCATCTAAGGAACAAAATCAACAACAAAAATGGAAATGAACTCATAAATACAGAGAATATTTTGAGGGCTACTACATGGGAAGGGGGTTGGTTGAGGGGATGGCAAAAAAAAGGCAAATGGATTAAGAGGTACAAATGGATAGTCGCAGAGCAGACATGGAGATGTAGAGTGTACCATGGGGAAGATGGTTAATAATGTTGTAATAAATACGTAAGGGTGAAGAGGGGACTAGATTTTTAGTGGGGTGATCGCTTTGCAAGTTATGTGGATCTCCGATCACTATGCTGTACAACTGAAATATTATTGTATGCCAACTATAACTGAAAAAAAAAACTCATTGAATTGTACAAAGTAAATATGAGCAACTAATTGTCTATTAATATAATTCATTAAAGCCGGGAAAAAAAATGAAAGAATTATGCAGACTTTGGTTTCCTCATGCATGAGATCAAGAATTAGATTAGATCTCTCTCTGGTTATTGTGATTCTATATATTGAAAGACTTAATGGAAAACCCACCAAAAGTGATACATTTTTGAAACATTGTTTAAAAAGTAAAGTAATTCATACTTTAAGATTATAAACGATCAGATGTTGAACTTAGAAATAACTGGTTTTGTTAATCAAGCTCTAGTTTAATAACAAACCCATTCCAAAAGCCTCTATGAAATATATTCATTATTTAATCTTACCTGAATGAATCTAACATGGCTAAACACAACTTTTCACAGATGATTTCTTTCTTTTCTTCCTGAGCTATTTGTCACTTTTATAAACTCGAGTCAGAAATCTTTCTACCCACAAAGATAATTCTCTTCTAGAATGTCATCCAGTTGATCTCTCACAGAATTAAACATTACTTTAGAGTATCAGTTAGATAAAAGGAGACTAATTCTTCTTTTTAAAAACCAATTATACTTGCAGGATAGGTGGAGCCTGAATGGAGCAGACTATTTCCAGTGGTAATAAAGCACCTTGTAGGATTGCCCTTTCAACTACTATCTGGTGAGTAATGCCTAAAACTATCAGATAGACCCCTTGAGTTCAAAAATCCACACTGAATTTTGAAGATGCTCTGTTGCTTCATTTAGAAAAATAAGTTTTTCTATTTCCAACCAACTTTCTCTCTGGCATGCAAAAAAAAAAAAAAAAAAAAAAAAAAAAAGAATTGTGCCAGTCATCTCTAAAGTGACTTAATACAGGCTTCTGCTTTAAACTGTGTGACAAAACACAGTGAGATGTAAAACATTTAATATTCTCTCCAAGTTGTGCTATTCAGTTTATAGAAAACTCCCTGTTGCTTGTACTAAAATTCATAATTCTATTTTAATAGGTAAGTACAAATAACAAATGATGGAATGCTTTAATTCAGAAGGCCCAAAGTTATCTGGATTAGTTTTCTAATTAAGCTGTCAATGACATTTAATAAAATCATTTACTGCTTTTTTCGTTTTCAATTAAAGAATGAGAAAACTAATTCTTTGTTAAAAGAGCAAATATTTCCAAATATAGTAGTGAAAAAAAACCCTTACATTTATCAAATGCTTTTCCATGTGCCAGGCCCTGAACTAGGTGCTGTCTCAAAGTTAGCCCAGGTGTTGATGGGCTACTTTATACCTGTGGTATTTCCTTGTTTCATGGGAATTTAATAAATAAGCTAGGGGGAAAAAACTCAAATTTCCTTGAAAAAAAAAAATCAAACAGAAAAGGATACTGTGAAAAGCATTCAAATGGCAGCTTGCTCACAGTGTAGGATTATGACTAAAAGAGAAAGTTAAGCCATGCATACATACATGCTTGTAGAAGATCATGTATTAACCAAATACAGGGAGCATTCTTAATGACTTCAGAATGAAACAGGTAAGAAGTCTAAAAAGACAGATAGTTATAGTAATCTCTATGTGGGAGGAGTTAAATTTTTAAAAAGTAATTTGAAGGAGAGGGAACCTGGGTTCAAGTCCTAGCTTTCTCACTGCTTACCAGTGTGATCTGGAGCAAGTTAGTCAAATTCCTGAGGTTCAGTTCATTATCTCCAATTTAGAGATAAGACCACTGTCTACACCTCCCTAAGTGGTTAGGATTAAATCAGACATTGAATTTCAAATGCTAAGTAGAGTGAGTGCCTAGCAATCATTTATTGTTAGTGATTACTCTTACTATTGTTACCTATACAATTTCTAAAAGTTTCTACATGCATTTGGCTGAATCTTTTATGAAATATAAATCAGATTTAACTGCATAATGACATAAATAATGGTAGGTTGAAAACAAAGAGAGAACTGCATTATTATATACTAAAAATCAATTCATCTGCTTCATACAGTTACACCTGTTTTCACACTTGAATTGACACTGGATTTACTGGGTTTTATTTAGCATTTGAAGAATATTTAGGAAATATCTATAAAGTTGTAACATTCTGAGTGATTTGAGATAATGTATTTATAAAAAACTGTATTAGTAATATGTAAGAAGTTTAATTAAGCAGTAACTAACTCATTTACAAATATTTTTAAGAAGTTCCCATAAGCAAGGCAGTGTGCTAGCACTGATTAACTTGAATAGAATAAAATTTCTGTTTAAAGGTTAAAGACTCATTCTCTTGGTATAAAGTGTATCTATCTCATAAGAACACTACATTCTACAAATGTTATTAAGTGTTAGCTAACAAAGTATTCACATATACCAAGGTTTCACATTTTAAAAATTTCTGGTGTTTTTGAGGATGGGTAAACTGAAGGTTAGAGCTATACAAGTAAAAATAGAGAACATCAATTGGCCCTGGGGATTTTAAAAAGGAAAAAACTTATGTATTACCAGGGTTATCTTTTAAAATATTTATTGATAATTTCTAAAAGTGAATGATCTAGCTCCTACAGAAGGTATTTGAGAATATAAACTTTATCCATAAAAAAGGAACCTTTAAATCTATGTTAATATAGGATTATACTTAAACACATTTCCTTCTCATATATTTCTCTCCAAACTATCTACTGCTTACATATATGTCTTCTAGTATCAATGACCATATGAAAAATTTACATATACATGCTAAAAGTAACATCTGCTGAAAATCTAAAGATAAATCTTCTAATCCTATTTGATAAACTACATAATAAAAATATGTGTTTGGAGACAACTGCTTTAAGGCAAGAGTGAAGTAGGCTAACATTTTAAATTATCTGATATAATAAAAGATATTCTTCAGGCAAATCTCTAACTTTCAGAATCAGGTAAAAGGGAGAAATTACAACTATTGATATACCAAGTAACAGTCTTTCTGGATAGTAGAATTACTTTTTACAAAAAGATAAACAATATCTGTTATATTAAGTACAACTTTGGAAAACAGTGTATTTATTCTTCAATCTTTTTATGAGATTTCTTTGACAATGCGAAACATTAAAATAAACTAATAAGTTACATTAATACATGTCCAATAATAAATTAGATTCTCCAGTAGATTAGTATAGAAGATAATAAATGTAATTATATTCATAATATCTACTAAGTTATAAGTGAAGAAAAAGTCTTTTTGGATTATTTGGTTGTTTATTTTACTAACAAGATGAAAGGCAAGGTGGTTCAGATGGAATAAGTGGAGCATCGCAGAGAGAAAACTCAGGAGAAGATGCAAAGATGATATACTGAATGCCGCACATGCACTCCCAATCTCCTTGCAATGGTACACCCAGTCTGCTGTCATTATCAAAAGTCTGTTTAGGGATTGGCACATGTGTAACTATGCAGAACCACAGACCTCATTATCTTAAACAATCCCATAACTAAAACTTACTCGTGGGAGTTAAGAAATAAGTTTTCAGAATTGGGTTAGTCTTTTTGTCTGTGAGAGTAATCTGAGGAACTAAAGAAAATATCAACTGTTTTGGACAGACCCTAAATCTAGAGAACAGTGTCAACACTTTATTATATGACAAAATTTGATATGGTTACCAGTAGCGAAAATTTGAACAATAGGAATAAAAAAATAAAATATTAGCACTGTCATAGAAAATCACAGATTCCATCATAATGTCAAATTACCCAATCAGTAAATAATTTACACATTATTCTTACCTATAATAGAACAATATTAATTTGACTTTTACAGCTTATCCATTTTAATTCTGACAGCATACCCTGCAGAGAAAACATCATTGGGTAGGTCTAAAAAAATTTTCAAGGCTCATTCATTCCATATGGTTTTACAATGATAATGCACTTGATGAGATAAATGCATGTGTGGGGCTTAATGTCAAGCAACAGTCTATCTGGCATCAGTAATCAAACAATTACGAAATGGAAAGTACATCTTGTACAAGCTGACAGATCCATTAAATCAGGAGAGCTGTGGGCAGATACACTGACATTGCAAGAATTACCAGAGAGCATTAATTTCAGCATTAATAAAATGGTAGTCAATAATGACAGCTGACAGATGAACTAAGAAATAAGGTTACTGACCTTGTTAAGCTCACGTCTCATTTTTTCAGGCACAAACTGGTCGAGGTAGCATCTGAAGTGAAGGGCATCGATGGCGACAATTTCAGTGCTGCGCCGCTGCCAGTCGTCCCTGAGGCAGGACAGATGAAGGAAAGATGAGAGATGGAGAAGGGCACTCACAAAGTAAAACCCTCACAGGGTGAGATTTTGATAGGGTTAAAATATTAAAAAGAAACAAACAAACCCATGACTATAAGTCTCAGCAAAACAGAAAGGCAGAAAACACTATTTCCTTTTGGATTCCAAGACATATACATATTGTGGACGGCCAGGCATTAAACAACAAAATGAAAAATTACAAAGTGACAACGAATATGACATATTGTAAATGGGTATATCATTTACAATGAGTCTCGGGATGTTAAAGGGCTTGGCAGCAAACAAAAATAACTTAGTTCTTTGTTTTCCTCTAATACTTAAGACATGGCATTTGTATTTCAACAAGAGCTTACTCATCCTTTGTTCTGAAAGACCTGCTCTAGGTCACTGGGTATGTAACATTACCATATACCATCCGAGTCAAGTGTTAACAAAAAATGTGTAATGATACAGTATAACATTCTACCTACTGTGCTCAATTGCTGACTGTGTGAAATTATTTTTAACAAGACAAAGATAGCAAAGCACATTACCTGTGGAAATAGAAGGGACTGGGTGAGGATAATTTTGGAAACATGAAATTCCAAATATTTCAGCTCTTACAAACTTGCATATATTAATATGCCAAACAACTTTCTACATTGAATAGCAATAAAAACCTTCATGTCAGTCAGTAAACAATTATGAAGAATTAAACATCTACATAGATAATCGCTGCAACCACATATTTTAACCAAAACAAAGGGAAAGAGACCCAAGGTAGGACTTGAGATTATTGCGAAGAATAAGTTGATATGGTTACATGGTCAACTGCTGATTCTTTCTGCCACAATGGTTCTTTTACACACACACACACACACAGTTTTCAGGTACTATTTCCATAAAAATTCACCTCCGGCCAACCAATTTAGTGGGGAAACAATTATGTCAACATGTAAAAATACATTTCAATAAAAAATAGACAGCAGCAGCAAAGTTCACTGTAAGTCCAGCTGGTCAACTATTCTGTGGCATTAGGCAAATTGTCCAAACATAAGTTTCCCCTACCTACTTAATCTCCCAGAAAAGTTAAGGATAATGACATATGCTGTTCAAAGGCTTTACGTGACAATTAGAACCTATTCTTAATAAGTTTGGTCTTGGAAATTAACCACTACTTGCTACTTACAATTGACAACTGAGAGGTAAAAGAACTGTAGAAAGTGCTACCCTTCTTGTTCTTGATTTAGACTTTTGGCTTTTATTTCACTGTTCTTCCTTTTGGCATATGGTAATACTGTTTTAACTACTAATGAACCTATAATACTGAATTTTAAAGGAAAGCTAAATTTCCAAAATAAGAATAAATGGGAGGCAGATTATATGAGGCCACATTCCTTAGCTTCTGGCCATGTGATACTAAAGTCAGAAACTCAGAAACAAACTCACCTTTCACTCTCATCTTCATGGCTCCGGGCCCAACGATATGTTTCGGCATAACCTGTGTATTCGCTGTACTGTTCAGTACCTGAAAAAAGTAATCTGCCAATATTATTTTTCAGAAATATTTTCTTAAAAGCTGTATCTTTTAAGAGGTCTTTATTAACAAATTTATTCCTCTTTTCTTTAAATATCTTATTGGCAAATGTCAACTAAGACACAAAAACAATAAAAAACCATTGGTCTTAATGACGTGTTATTTTTTCCCATTAATAAAAAAAAGGTGTCTCCTAAGGTGACCACAATGTTTATCATACAGCAACTAAATGTCTCAATCAATACAGAAAACAAAATATGCTCTATAATACTCATTTCCTTCTTTTATAAGGAAAACATACAGACTGTTTGATAAAAGTTCGTTCTCTTCAATGTCAGTAACCTGATGGTAATATTTAGTTCATACTGTTGAGAAAATAAATTTTACATAAAGACATTCTCTGCTAAGAAAAGTGTCATTAAAATCAAATCTAGGATTTGCCTACAACAGGCAAGGTACTTCAAAAATGCTTTGTAAAACCAAATGTTATAATATGAGAGAAAAAGGAGGGAAAAAAGCATAATTATTATTAATCTGATGAGAATATACATCAAACTTGCCATATAACATAGATTTCTAATTCATCATACCTGAACATGTGTCAGGAGGAATGGTGTCAAAATTGCTCCTATTTAACTAAACTCATTCCAATTTCTATGGTCAACCCAATAATCACTTGATTTTTCAAGAATAAAAGAAAAACAGTAAAAGGAAAAGCTGAAAACCCTTAGCAAGATAATACTCTGGCATACAAAATAGAGAAAAAAAAAGATGAAGAAATAAAACAACATTGATAACTAAGACTAATGATTTTTTTTAAGTACAACTGCCCTAATTTTGCCAGTAAATAAAATGCAAACAGACTAACTCAGGCAGCTGAACTATCAAATAATAAAGGTCTGAGACTGAAAATATTTATGACAAAGACTTCATATTCAGGGAAAAAAACGACTCTTGAATACATAGGACTTGATAAAATATAAATTTATAAAAACAGAGAACATATTTAATAAAAACAAAAAAAACACAAAATCAAATTATGACATGCTAATCATGAACTGTCAGTTCTTTATCCAAAATCAAATTCATTTCCTTTTTAGGGCTGGGTTAATTTGTTACAAGTTTACTTAAACAACTCTGAGGCTTTTATACACAAATAATAATAAAAGTGATCAAGATTACAAATGGCCTCTACATTTAACTATCAATTTACAGACAGAGAATAGAGGAACATATTAAATACCACCATGAAGTTGTAATTAGCAAAATTCAGAACCCTGGGAAACTCTACAGGACCAATCTGGACTGCTTATTAAAAAAGGGTAAGGAAAGAAAAAGAGGGAGGAACTTATAAATTAAAGGAAAGAAACATGAAAACACTAATTACAAGAATAAGAAAATGGGTATAGTTTTATTAATAACGGATAAAACTGACTTCGAGTCAGAGAGTATTATGAAAGATGAAGAGGAATATTTCATAATGATTCATTCATCAGAAAGACATCACAACTGTACATTTATTTTGGTGTAACATATGAAAAATCAATGAATGAAATTCATCATATTAACAGATTAAAGAACTGCACGTAATCAAATCAAATTGCAGGAAAGATAAAATTCAATACCCACTCATGATTAAAACTCAGAAAAACGGAATAAAAAGAAACTTCCTTTATCTTATTAAGGATCACTACAAAAAAACTCACAGTTAACTTCATACTTATGGTGAAAACATTACAGCTAAGATCTATTAAAAAAAATTCAACTGAATAAATTTTAAGGATCTTATTGGCATTATTCAATGATTAATGAATCAGGCTGTATCCCATTTGGCAGACAGAAAGAAGCTCCAAAGAGCTATACAAAATGAAAGATTTTATAGGTAGAAAGGAATGGGACAAGGAAGTTATAAAAGCAAAGAACGGCTTCTTTTAGGGAAACAGGAGTCTATCAGGTGGATTACCTAACTAGTGCTAACCAGATAATTCTAGATTGACTGGTTTAAAGTTCCACGCCTGGAGGAGGCTGAAACTGTAACTAAAGTAGGTATTAAGTCTTGGTTTGGTGATGTGGCACAAGTGACTCCGTTTTGGGCCTATTGTCTCTTTTTTTTTTTTTTAACAGATCAAGGCAAAGATTACCACTGTCATCACTTCTATTCAATACTACAGTGATGGTCCTAGCTACTGCAATAAGGCAAGAAAAGAAACAAAAGTCAAAAAGTGTAAAAAAGTAAGTAAGACTGTTACTATTTGCAGATCTCATATATGTAGCAAATCCTGAGGAATCACTAAGAAAGAAAGGTGGGGTAGAGGAGAGAAAGAGGAAGGGAGAAAATGACAGAAAAACTCATAAGTAAATGTAGTAAGATCAAAAGTATGTCTATATACTAGCAGCAGTGGGAAAATAAAAAATGGATTAATAATGGCATCAAAAAAAGTAAAATACTTAGGAGCAAATGTAACAAAATATGCAGAGGACACCATCAAGAAAAAGTAAAGAAGATCTGAATAAATGAAAAGACACACTATGTTCTGGGGTTAGAAGACTCAATACCAGTATGTCAACTTTCTTCAATTCTGGTGATAATCTTAGTAGACTTAAAAAAAAATAGTAATTGAGAAAGTGATTCTAAAATTCACATGGAAATGCAAATAGCCTAGAATTGCCAAAACATTTTTAAAAAAAATAAAAAAAATTGGAGAATTCAACCTTTACAGGTGACCCTTGAACAATGCCAGGCGGGGGTGGGGTGGGATGGTGGTGGTTAGGGTGCCACACTCTGAACAGTTGAAAATCTGGGTATAAATTTGGACTCCAAACACTTTAGTTGTCCCTTGGTATCTGTAGGGGATTGGTTCCAGGACTCCCTGAAGATACATAATTGGCAGATGCTTGAGAGCCCTATATAAAATGGCATAGATCAATGAATACAGTTGTCCCTCTGCATGCCCGAACTCCCGAGTATCAAAAACAATATAGGTATTACTTTTAAAACATCTGCATGTGAGTGGGCCCGTGACTCAAACCTATGTTGTTTGAGGGTCAACTGTAATTGGTTATGGCCTAAGGAAAGACCAAATAGATCAATGGAACTAAATAGAATAGGTAAATCTGCACTTGCAGGGTCAATTGACTTTTCACCAAAGGGGGCTAAAACAATTATTGGGATACCACTGAAACTAGTATATTATTGTATGCCAACTATAATTGAAAAAAAAAAAAACCCAAAACCTCACTGAATTGTACAATTGTAAATGCAAATAATTGTCTATTATATTTCAATGAAGCCGGCAAAAAATTAATAATAATAATACGATGTATTGGGAAAAGAACAGTCCTTTCAACAAATGTTGCTGGAACAAATAGATATGCATATAGAAAAAAAACCCCATAAACTTCAACTATTATCTCACATTATGAATAAAAACTATTTGAGACCGATAACAAACACACATCTAAAACTATGAAACTTCTTAAGAAAACATAAGAGAATGGTTTTATGACATGAGGGTAGGTAAAAATTTCTTAGGATAAAGAAAATAGTAACCTCAATAATTTTTTTTTTTTAATGAACTAGATTAGATCAATATTAAAACACCTTTAGGAAAATGCTTAGGCAAGACCAGAGAAAAAAATATTTGGCAAACAAATATCTAACAAAGATTTGTATTCAGAATATTTGAAGAACTTCTATAAGTCAATAATAAAAACAACAGGCAAAAGACTTGAACATAAACTTTACTGAGGAAGATAAACAATTGGCCTATGTGAAATACTGGTCAACATAACTAGTCATCGGAGAAATACAAATCATGAGCACTGTGATATACCACTACATACTTAACTGAATGGCTAAAATAAAAAAGAATGACATTTTTTTAATGTTGACAAGGTTGTAGAACAAGTAGAATTCTCATATATTGCTACTAGAACATAAAATGGACAAGAATTTTGGAAATTGATTTCGCAATTTCTTATAAAATTAAACATATAATCTATCTTTAACCTAGCAATTCCATGAGTTAGGTATTTACCGAACAGAAATTGAAAATGCCTGTCCACAAAAACTACATACAAGAATGTTAATGGCAGCTTTATTCATAATAGTCTTATAATGGTAAGGGTTCAAGCAGAGAAAGAGAACCAGTAAGAGATACATATTAAGAGATTTATTGCAAGGAATTGGCTTATTCAATTGTTGAGGCTGACTAGGCAAGTCTTAAGAACTAGAAACCTCAGGCACAGGCTGAGGCTGCTGTTCACAGGAGGACTTTCTTCTTCAGTGAACTCTCAGCACTGCTCTTAAGAATTTTCGACTGAATCAGACCCTCCCAGATTCTCTAGGATAATTTCCATTACTTAAAGTCAGCTGATTATGGATTTTAATTATATCTACAAAATATCTTTAGAACACCTATATTAGTGTTTGAGTAACTGGGGCCTCTAGCCTAGCCAAGTTGACATATAAAAAAGACCATCATAAGCATAAAAGTAGAAACAATCCAAATATCCATCAATAAGTAATTAGCAAGTGTTATAATCATACAAATACTACTCGTAATAAAAAGGAACGAACCACTGATACACTCAAAAACATAGACAAATCTCATACACTATGCTGAGCAAAAGAAGTGAGGCATAGAAGAGTATATACTAAGTAATTTACATGAAATTATAAAAAGACAAAACTACTTAATGATTAAAAATAAAAATTGTGGTTGTTGCTGGGGCTGTCATGGAGATTGACCAGAAACTGACTGACAGTTCCTGGGGGTGATGGACATTTTGTTCTATGTCTTGATAGGGATGCAGGATATAAGGGTATATATATTTGCCAAAATTCACCAAATTATACACTTAACATTGTGTTCTTTGGTGTGTATAGAATTTATCTCCAGAGGGAGCAAGGGAGATAAACAAATACTGAACTCTACCTAACAGGTTTTCTTTTAGCAGTGACATGGAAGTTCTGATGTATCTAGATTTAAGTAAATGAAAAAGTAAACTGAGGACACTGGGAGCCACATTTTACATTGTCAGGGAAGTGAGTTTCAAATATGGAAAAGGGGAAGACGAGAATGTATGTTGTGATATTGGATGGGAATGGCAGACATACATATGAATTCAGTTAGGTGCATGTGTATGTATGTGTATGCATGTGTAAGTATAATATGCATATCCTAGCTCTGTTTGCTGAGAGGGAATAGAAGCAAAGACACTCTTTGTAGCAATAAGCATGCTGAGCATTCAAATCTTGATCTCTAAAAACTAGCTAAAATCCAAAACTCCTTGGAGAAATGGCTGATTCCAGAGCTGGGGGCAGGGAATATACAAGATGAGCCTAGAACATCATTGTGTGCCAAAAAAAGAAGGAAGGGCATTAAAGAATGATGGCATGTTCGAAGGGACACAATTGCTAACTTGAAGGGGCTCCCACTGATCAAATCTGGGACAATTTGCATCCAAATAGATAACAGTAATGGATTATAATCCACTGAATAAGAATCTATATACCTACACAAATATTTATAAACAAATATACATAAATGAGAGAGAAGGGAAAAATGGTCCCTTAAAGTAGTGCCAACTCCTAAATGTAAAAACAATGATGAAGCTAAAAACATTATCAAGATCTGCTAAAATTACTGGGTGAACGTTTAATGAGGACACGATATTTACAGTTTCAAAGTATATAAAAAACATAATTACAGATCAATTACAAAGGCAAAAAGAGTAACTTGACAGTACAGAAACCAGGCAGATCCCACCTTAACCAAGTCATAACACCTAATATCACAAATACTGGGACAAATTGTTATTATTTTTCTCCTTAAAACATACACTGAGTAGGACACATCACTTCAGAAGGAGTCTTACCAGAATGAATAAACTGAGTCTAGTTTTGAAGAAACAATGGGCAAACCCCAAAATAACAGACATTCTATGAAGTAACTGGCTTATATACTTTAAAAATACCAAGGTGAACAAACCCAAGGAAAGGTTGGGAAACTGTCCGGTTTAAAAGATACATGACAACTATATTTAAGGTTTGATCCTGGATTGGATTGTAGACTGGGGGGAAAGCGACAAAGTGTATAACAGAATAATTGACAGGATTAGAATATTGATTAGGGATTAGCTAATGGTACTTTATCAATGTTAAATTTCCTAATTTTGATAATTGTGTTGTATTGATGAAGGAGCATATCCTAGTTCTTAGAAAAAATACAACAAACTACTTGCGTTAAAAAGGTACAATGTCTCTAATGTACTCTTAAATAGTTCAGGAAAGAAAATAAAGAATGATAAAGTAGATGGAGCAGAAATGTAAACTGGTAAATCTGGGTGAAGACTATATGGAAATTCCTTGTATTATCCTTGAAATTTTTCTATAAGTCTGAAATTTCTCATACACACAAGTATTTAAATATATACAATATAAATATTAAAGCTAAGAAAAATACTATTATATTTTCATATATGACTAAAATTTTCCATAATAAAACTTAAAAGATATGAAGTCAATACTACAGTTTCTAATCTATCACTTAGCACATTGCTTCATAAAAATAATTTTTAAAAGAATTAAAATATACTAAAATCCTATAAATTCATCTAGAATTCTGGGTAAGAAACTCAGCTACAAATCAAAAAATAATTACAAAATTCATGTTGTTTCTTGTGTGAGCCTTCCTTGACACTCTAAGTAGAGTTGGTTTTTCCTTCTCTGTACTCGACAGTACTCTGCACATAACATATTAAATTGAAATCTGAAAATCAATTACATTTCTATACAGTAGCAAGGAACAATCAGAAACTGAGATTTTAAAATATACTTAAAATAGCAACAAAAAGTATGAAATACTTAGGAATAAATCTGAGAATATGTAAAAGTATACAATAAAAAGCATAAAATATTACTGAAATTAAAGAAAACCTAAACATACAGAGAGATATTTCATCTGTGTCAAACTAAATATTATTAAAATGTCAATTCTTCCCAAATTGATCTATAGATTCAAAGCACTCTTAATTAAAATTCCAGCAAGTTTTTCTGTAGATATTGACAAACTGATTCTAAAATTCACCGAAACAACTCTAAAGAAGAAAAAGTTGGAGGGTTCATACTAACATGAATTATAAAGCCACAAGTAATCAAATTAGAAAATACAAAACCAAAAAGAACAATAAACTGAACTTCGAAATCGGAAACTTCTGATCTTCAAAAGTCACTGTTAAGATAATCAAAAGACACATCACACATAGCTGATATGTATCCAAAAATATAAAAAACATTCAAAACTCTAAAACAAAAAACCACCCAATTAAAACATAGGCAAAAGGCATATAGCTGTATGTTAAAAGTTACTTAATTGTATAATTGAAAATATACAATTTATTGTATGTCAGTTATACCTCAATAAAGCAGTTTAAAATGTAATCTAACTCCCTCACTAGACTTGGTTTTTTGAGGGAGGGAACTATAAATTATTAACATTTGTGTCTACATTAGCATCTTGTAATGCAAGAACATAGAAGCAGTTGATTATTTCTGATATAAATAATAATTAACAAGCAAAACAGGAAGACTACTGTATTAACTGAGGTTAAAATAATGAGTCCAGAAATATTTAATCGAAATACTATATAACTGACACATATGAAAAAAATCATTCTTACAAAGATAGCACAGTATGGTTAAAAGAACACTGCACTGAGATTTGGAGATATAAAGAACCCAAAATGAATCCTTAAGTAATTCAATCTCATTGGTTCATTTTGTTATCTAAAAATCAGGCTTGTTAATAATTCTTATATTATTTACCTCATAGAATTGCTTGGAAAATCAAATAAGATGAGTTTTAAAACTTTCAAAACCATAAAGCAGATAGTATTGGTGTCATTAGACATAACTTTGTAAGAGGATAGAAAAATCAAAGTTACGTGATTGCAGGTATGTGAGGTTTAAAAGCAACCTGGTCTACTGGCCTGACTGGGAATAAAGACAGTGAGAATTAATCTAGTTCTTTTTTATTTTCTGCCCTGTAATGGCCAAGCTTCATATTTCCTATTTAAAAAAAAAAAAAAAGACAGACAGACAGACACACACACACACACACACACACACACCACACCCTGCTACTTTGATCTCTTAATATGAAAACAAATACCTATTCCATCTTTTGAAAAAAAGGTGGTTGAAAAATACAAATATCAATGATCATATTTCTCTTTTAATTTAGGATGGTTTTAGTTTTCTTTCCTAAGACAAACAAAGTTAGATTTAGTTCCTTCGGTTATGGGAAATAAAAATCACATATAGATATTCTGCTCTAAACAAATTAAATCCTGGGTTTTCTAAGTAAACATCTTTCAAAATTATGTCGACTGTTCTGAAAAACAGATATCCTTAACATGTTTTAAATTCAAGTTTATTGATAAACTATGATAAAAATGCAAGGGTAAATAGTGATAACAACAAACAAGAGTCAGAAAATTAAATGACCTTAATACAGCTCTCTCTAGCCTATAAGACTATAAGACTTCATGTCAAAGACAAACCTTCACTTAAGGAAAAAACTAGAACAAAACCATTAATATCTTTTCAAGAGTTCATGACAGCTTTATGAGTTTTTAGATTTAGCAGTAAGAAACATTGTTTTCTCTTACTGGTAATGAAAGTTTGTGATGGACAAAGAAAAAGTATTTGGAGTTTAAAAATATTTTACTTAACAATGGGTTGTGCCCTTGGAAAGAAGGTTAATGTGAAAGCCACCTACCCTGCTTCCATTAGTATCATTAATACAGCGGTAATTATGCAGCTGATAAAACACTCTTGCCTTTCATTCTCATGAATAAAAATTAAGAAAAGCAAAACTCCAACTGAATTTGGATCTTTCCCAATAAGCTGCTGTCATTTAGTTAGTAATGGGCTGTTTTTATAGTGACAGACACCTCTAGTGTTGTTATTCTATAAAAAGTACCAGTTCTATAAGCAATGGTGTCCACTTTTGTCCTTTCTATCAGTTCTGCTGACACTCACAAAAGATATAAGGACTTGTGAGATGTCTGGGACAATCTGATTCACTAGAGTATAGGTTTTATGTTAAATGCACTAACATTCTGCTCAGTAAGTTTCAGGTCTTGGCTTTGTGTCCTCACAACACAGAAACAAACAAACAAACAAAAACAATCTCCCCAAATCACAATAACACCCTTTGGTATTGAAGCTATTTGCTGCTGGATGTTGGAGAACAGAAGACAGGAAGAAAAATAAAAAGTAAAAGGAGACTGGAGTTTTAATTCTTTCCCTCTGTCTATATTTACTGAAACATTTTAACTCATAGCTGCCCCAGAGAGGATCATAGCAAACAGAGGGATAATACTGTCTGGATGAAAAGTATTTGCCTGTTTACATGACCTGTTCCATATTCATTAAAAGTCTGAAACCAACCAGATACCCCACAATGATGATAAATTTAATTTATTTCCAATTTCTCAAACTCTTCTACAGATTCAGGCAGCATAGTCACAGCCATTAGCTCACTGAGCCTATATGAATCATTGAAGGAATGGAAGTGATCAGGCAGATAGATTACAGTACATGGTGAAGAGTCTCCTAAGAAGGGATGGCAGAAATCCAACATCAAATAGATGATGAAATGGCCATTTCCATTAAGGGAACATCACATCACAGATATTAATTAGGAGACTCTATAATAGAGATAAGTGTATATGGGGAAAAAGTGCTGAGTTAAAAGTCACCCCAGATGTCCTTAGTCTGAGGTAATTACAGATACGAAGGTGAGTCATGGATCTGCAACTTTCCATTCATTTACAAAACCTGCAGGTAAATTAGAGACTAGACATAACTCTACAGTGATGATCCTTTTATAGGTTGGGACAAACTGTCTTTAAAAAAGAAAAAAAATTCTAATGTTTTCCTTTTACAAAATCACTTTACAGCAACATTAATAGTAGATGATAAGAGGCTTACTACTTTCCTAGTATAAGAGAAATGAAGGAAATGAAACAATTTAGCTTTCAGTTTTCAATGATGTATAGTTGACTCCTGAGCAACAGCAGGGTTAGTGGTACCAACCTCCAGCCCTGCACAGTTGAAAATCCATGTATAACTCTGACTCCTCCAAAACTTAACTACTGATAGCCTACTGCTGACCAGAAGCCTTACCGATAAAATAAACATTAACACATATTTTGTATGTTATATGTATTATATATACAGTATTACATACTGTAGTCTTACAATAAATTTAGAGAAAAGAAAATTTTATTTAGAAAATCATAAGAGAAAATACATTTACAGTACTACACTGTATTTACTGATACTGTTAAGTTTATATCATGTTTATAAAATGAATAATCTTTATGTCAGTACTGCCATCATGTTGTCTTATACAATAGAAAACACTGTAGAGGTGGCTCCATAGTGTAGTGCTTAGCATGTCTGCTTTACACACAGAAGGTCCTGGGTTTAGAGCCGGGTCCCAGGTGCACCAGGCCCGGGTGCGCACTGTGAGCGCATGGGAGGAGATGCCCCACCTTCAGAAATCCTTCAGAAATTCTTAAGGGGAGATGGCAACATCCATAGGTCATAGGTGGAAGTGAGGGGAGGAGGGGGGAATTAAAGAGGAAAAAAACCCCCACTAGATGTTATATGTATTACTAACAAACACTACAAAAATGAAAAGATATATGAAAAAAGTATAACGATTCATGCACTGATAGAAGCAACAACATGATTGCTTTATGGTAGCCTACTTGATACAACTGCTTCACAGTAGAAAGAAAATCTCCAAAATTTTTTCCAATATATTTTTTAAAATCCATGTATAAGTGGACCTGTGCAGTTCAAACCTGTGTTGTTCAAGTGTCCACTGTAAATTCACCTTAATAATTGATGGAATATTTTGTTCTGCGTCTTCAGTTCAAATTTAGCTTATCTGCTAAAAATTAAAATTCTTTTAACATATTTCATACGCTCAAATGCTGGAGATAGTCACATTCCATACCTTCAGGGCTCTCTAAAACAGTATGAGACCAATATTCAAAGTCTTTATTTGCCCAACAATGGATTTATGAAAGTTTAATTTTTTCTTCCATAATTCCTTGTATTCTCCTCTCCTCTCATACCTTCCAACTGCATTCTTAATACCTGTATACATATATAAACAAATGAATACAGCTAAACCAAAATGTGAATTGAGATAACACTGAGAGCAGAAAGGTTTTATCTTTCCATTTCAGTATAATTTGGATCACAAACTCTTTTCAAGAAGAAATTCCTTTGCTGAAGTTCTATTCTTAATTTCCTATAAAAACTCATGCAATTAACAAATGTTATTTTTTTTCCTTACCACACCAAAGTAGCAGACTCACAATTATATTATATAAAAAAAACAAAGGATATCTAAATTACATGGAATAACTTGTCGAAAGCCCTTTTACCAACAAGTACTTATAAAAGATAAAGACATATCAGCAAAAATAATGGAGTACAAACCTCTGGAAATTTTCTCCTCCATAAAAGCAATAAGAACACTGGTAAAATTGTGAGATTCAACTTTTTCTGAACTGTGGGAGTTAACCAAAGGCTTGCAGCAGTCCAAGCAGTACTTATTAAAGTAAAATTGGCTGAATCTTGGTAAAATGAATGAGTTTTCTGGCATTTTTAACTTGCTCTATTCCTATTCTGCTCACCCAAGCTTTGCAGTAGCCTTAAAAACCAACAGGCTATAATACAGTGAAAACCAGCAGCATGGTAGCCATCGGAGGTGGTAGAAAAGGGCTAACACACTTTCATAGTCCCATTCTCAGAGAACTGTTATTATATGCCCTGTCTGGTGGTTTCCTGGAAGACCTCGCTTACAATGGTATCTTTATTTCACCTGACTTGGAACTTTCTAGTTCGAAATCCTAATCTCCAGTGGTATTTGTTGAAAACAAATACAGGTAATTGTTCAACAGTGTGGCTGCCTGAGGCAGTAGGTAATAGCTGGGAATGGGGTGCGGGGTCAGGGGGTACAATAGGCTAACCAAAAAGTTTCAAAGGAAAAGCTGAGGAATGAGATGTCCATAAGGGGCTTTAAAAAGTTTATTATCCTCAGGGATGTAGAAGGCTATACACATTCACATGGTTGTGCACATGCTCAAGAGAAGAAATGAGAAGGTCCTAAGATCTCCTGTCTGATCTTGGGTCTCTGTGCAAGCAGGAAGTAAAGTGTCAAGTATAAGCAAGAAGAAAGTGTCAACTGCCTGGTGGAGTGCTGAAGGTGAGCTCCAATAGCACACAGAGCCATTTTGCAAAGACTTAGAGACTTATTACTTCTAGACACTTAAGGAAAGGTCTGTCCAATCATTAGCTGACCACTAATCTAACCAAGCACAGACTTTAGTGGCCACAGACAAAAAAGAATACAGACTTTACAGAATTAGTTTAGGAAAGTCACTAAACAAACAATAACAAAGAGCATCAAAAACAAACTCTCGGGGAACAGGAAAATCTGATTTCAAGAACTTCCCCATTATTTAAAATGTCCAGTTTTCAACAAAAAAAATTAAGGTATGCAAAGAAATGAGAAAGTAGGGTCCACACTTAGATAAAAGGTAGTCAAAATAGTAACTGTCCCTGAGGAACACAGATGTTGGACTTACTGAACAAAGGCGTTAAATCAGCTATTTTAAATATGTTCAAAGAACTAAAGGAAATCATGTCTACAGAACTAAATGGATGTATAAGAATAATGCCTCACAAATAGAGACTCTCAACAAAAAGATAGATATTATTTTTAAAAAAGAACCAAACAGAAATTCTGGAGTTGAAAAGAACAATAACTGAAATAAAAATTTATCTGGAGAGATTCAAAAGCAGATTAAAGAAGAAAGAATTAGTGAACTTGAAATTATCCAGTCTAAAGAATGGAAAAAATAATGAACAGAGCTTCACAGACTAATGGACACCACAAAATGTACCAACATATGCATAATGGGAGTCCCAGAAGGAGAGGAAAGAGACAGAAATAATATTTGAAGAAATAATAGCCAAAAATTTATCAAATTTAAACATTCAAGAAGCTCAATAAATTCTAAGTAGGATAAAGTCAAATAGATCCACACCTAAATATATAATAATCAAGCTGTTGAAAGACAATAAAAAAAACGAGAGAGAATTTTGAAAGCAAAACATTAAAAAAAAAACTTAGATACGCTCCTAAAGGTTACCTACAAATGTATCTGAAGCAGAGTGTGGCTTCAAGATGAGACCTCAAAGTCTCAGTTCTGTCATATACCTTGTTGGAAGTGAATTAGTGGAGTATACATTTGCTATAACTATGGTTTTTTTCCATTGTAATTATCGGGAATGATAATCAACCAAATTCTCCAATTTGGCTGAATCTTTATTCTCCTACACTAATCTCAAAGCAGAAACAGATTAAAAAGAAAATAAGAAATCCTCCTTTGCAAAAAAAAGTATCAGCAATTAATGAATAATTATGTCTTTTATGTGGGAATATTCTTTAAGGTACTTGAATAAAAGGCTTAACTTGAATAAGGTGGTTGATTAAAAGAGTTTCTTAAGAGCTATGAGTTAATCATTAATTGTTTTGGAGTGCACCGATAATAAAATACTGTGACAGAGCAGTATCTCAATCTAAAGAAACTTAAAAGAAAAAATACTAAATCTCAATAATAGATCTAACATATAAATTTGACTATATTTCCCTCTCTCTTCCTCCTGTATTAACTTAAATCAAGAAGAGATACTAAGGTCATCACATTTTTTTCTCTTAGGTTTAGAAATTAGGGTAACCATAAAGTTATCAATTTACTTTTCTTTAAAGCTCACTGTTGTACTGACGCTCTCCAAACACCATAACTGTACTTTTTACATTTATATAGTATCTCCATATTGAAATACTACAAATTGCTTTGGAAATATAATGGAAAAATAATCATGGAAAACATACTCAAAGACATATTACTACCTTCTTTTTAAGGGCATTGTATCATAAAAATTAAAACTGGAGGATAACTAAATAGTTTTTACCCTTGCTCCTCAGATAATAATGCCATGGGAAAAAAGGTAAGGATAAAATATCTTACTCAGGCTTAGGAAAATAAAACTATAGCTGACCCCTGAAAACACAGGTTTGAACTGCACAGTCCACTTACATGTGGATTTTTTTTCAATAAATGCCTCTACTGTTTTCAATTCACATTTGGGAATCTGTGGATGCAGAGGGCTGACTGTATGCATTGATCTATGCCATTTTATACAGGGGAGACTTGAGCATCCTCGGATTTTGGTGTCCACAGGAGGTTCTGGAACCAGTAGTGAGGGACAACTTGAGATTTTGGGAGTCAAAAATTAAATGTGGATTTCAACTGCATAGAGAGTTGGTTGTTCAAGGGTCAACTACATAATAATTTCAAAATACCAAGTATAAATTAATGAATAAAAATATTGGGACTAATACCAATGGCAGAGAAAGACTTATCTGGGTGGCCTCTAGTCTTCATGATAGCTACTCATAGATGGGGAAAACTTTCTCATTGTCCAGATTTCCCAAAACTAACCTGTGATGATAAGACATTCGTTGTGATCCAGCACCTCAGTAAAGAGTCGTGATACAATCAATTCAGGGTTGATTAAAAAGCGAATTTCTTCTTGCACAAGTCCTGCACTGGTTACACCACCTCCAACAAAACGGTTTGCAAAATCCACCTATTTTGGGAAAACATGGCACGTTCAGTAATGATCTAAAATACCTACATATATGATAAAAAAAAAATACACACTATTCCTCTAAGCTCTAATCTCCCTTTCCTTTCCCATATAAATCAACCCCCAAATTAGTAATCTTCTCAGGGAGAAGACAGTTGATTGCATTCTTTCCATCTCACTGCAGTTAATATCTCTGTATACTTCTTTGGAGCCCCAAACCTTAGAAGGAACCTGGGAAATGGAGCTTTTAGACAAAAGACTCAATGTAATTATGCGAACTTTTGTTTAAAAACCTTGTGCTTCAAGGGCCAGAAATCAAGGGAATTTATATCTAGAAATGTTTCAAGATCATCTCCCATCATTTACTACTCAATTTCCACTTATGTATTTCATAGACTTTAATATAATTATACCTTTCTTATATAATATGGCAATCAAATACTTGTCCTTAAAGAACTGTACAGTTTAGTAATTGACCTTTTTTGGAAGAATAAAGGGATGGAAATTTCATCCTTCTAGATTCAATCACAACACCCCAACTGCATGAACATCACAAGCCTATTTTTTAAAAATAGACCTAAGGAAAAAAATAAAGACAGAGAACCTGGTTTAACAATAAAGATTCACTTAAATTAGTATTTCCGATTTACATAAACTTTCTGTGTAGTACTAATATGACATTCCCAAGATCCTATTAATGATGAGTTACACAATCCTCATAAGAAAACAAACTCAACTTGCCATTATTATTTATCTTAAACTTAACTAAGCACTCCAGGGTGTTCAAAACTATGCTAGGCATTATGGGGCAATATGGTAGAAATAGTTTCTGATTTTGTCTTATCTACCTGAAGAATTAGATCACACATGTGTACTCAACTGTGTATATACACAGTCACACACACACCAAAAAAAGAGTTTAGTAAGTAATGTAAGAGAAACTTATACACTGTATAAGAGAAACAGACTCCCATGTCTTCTTTAATTTCACATTACTTTCAAACTCACAACACTTCTAACAACAGATACATGTGGATTTCCCACACATCAGTTCTGCAACACCACCTGGGTGTCCTATAATTCAATTCAGTTCTGACACTATCTATATGGAGTTTACATCAGTTTTACACACTAATAGGTTCAGTCTCACAAGGCTGACTTCAGATGCCAACAGCAAGTCCCAAGTTGCCATGTGTACTTTTAGTTGACTGGCCAATTGGGGTTCCCCATGACTCTCTCCTGCAGTTTGATAGTTTGCTAGAATAACTCACATAACTCAGGGTAACACTTACTCACATTTACTGATTTTTTAAAAAAGATATAATAAAGGACACAGACAGCGAGATGAAGAGATACATAGGGCAAGGTATGTAGGAAGGGGCACAGAGCTTCCCAGTAGGTCGCTCTCCCTACAAGTCACTCTCTTAGCACCTCCGCATGTTCATCAACCTAGAAGCTCTCTGAATTCTGTACTTTAGGTATTTTTAAGGAAGCTACAGCATATAGGCACGATCGATTATTAACTCAGTCTCCAGTCCACCTCCCTTTCCCAGAGGATGGGAGGTTGGGTGCAAAGTTCCAAGCTTCTAATCATGGCTTTGTTTTTCAGGTGACCCTATCCTGAAGCTATCAGGGAGCCCACCAAGTCACCTCAATAGAAAAAAATACACTCCTATCACCCAGGAAATCCCAAGCGATTTAGGAGCTCTGTGTCAGGAACGAGAATCAAAAACCAAATATAAGAACAGACGATGTTTCTAATACTCTTATCACTTAGGAAATTACCAGGGTTTTACAAACTCTATACCAAAAACTGGGGTCAGAGAACAATAAATGTACATATTTTTTTCTATTATTTCACATATACTTTCAGACTATTTTCAAATATGAGAGTTCTTAAAACTTGTTTATGTTCTCTATATCAATTATGATATTAAATGATAATCTGAAGCCCATTTTACAAAAGAGTAAAACAAGAATAAGAATCTTTTGATAAAGGAAACTATATGTGAAAAGACAGAAATTAAAAGAAGGCAATGTTGTCTTCTTTCACTATAGAAGAACTTAGAAAATACTTGAAGTTATGACTGGATGAGTTCCTGAAATGAATTACCAGAGAATTATATCTATTTGGGTTTATATTCTGACATACTAAATCAATGCTAAAGAACAAAGTAACTCTTTACATAGAAAAATAATTCTGGTTAAACTAGTCCACTGATTATAATTAGTTACTTATGAAATAATAAGGTTTTTATGAATTGGGTGACTTACAGATTAAACTGTTCAACAAATATTGACTGAAAATTGTATTGAGAACCATAGGATGCACATATGAGTTAGACATGGTTCCTAGCTTCACAATATTTAGAATGTAGATAGGAGCTAGGCACATAAGCAGAATGATAAAATGATTATTAAGGAACTTATTCATATTTGATGCTAATACAAAATAATGTCCAAAAATGCAACTGATTAAAATTAGAGCATGGGAGGAAGGATAGGGAGCATTATAAGAAAATATGTCATTCAATCTGGATTTTGCTGACATTCCGGCTGAGGGAATAGTTGCACAAGGACATAGGAAAATCCAAATGTAAAGTGCTGTCTGAGGAGAGCCATAAGCAGATTCCTCTTGCCTGCCTGCAATGTAGACTATATGGAGGGTTACAATTGGTGATGAGGTGGACTGGGGTCCAGGAAATTTTTACGTAATTCTAAGGTTCTGGTAAAGATTCTAAAAAGAAAACTAACAACAAAGGCCCTATGTTTTGGAAGATAATTCAGGCTAGAATTTAAAGAAAGAAAACTATAAAATTAGAAGCAGAGAGGCTGATTAGGTGACCACTAAATAGTTTATATAAAACTACCGGGGCCTCAAATTGGTCAGTGGGAAAGAAAGCAAAGAAAAGAGAGATCTAGCAAAGAAATAAAATGGATAACACTTGAAAACTGAGAGACTGGCTAAGTATAACGGTATTACAAATACAAATAAGAAACAAGCTTTGAGATCATCTAAACTTAATTTTTACTGGAACAAGGTACAAAGCAAAATAGAAAGATAAGCCCTATCCAACTTAGGTGCTACTTGGCAATGATAAGTGAAATATATTTAATGTGTATGCTATTATTTATTTTTGAATAAAAGACCAACATTGATAACTTGAAAGGTATGCATAGAAAAAAATATGCTAAATTCAATTATGTCTCTCAAAGTAGGAGAAGACTTTTAAAATATTAAAGTGTCTACTACTTAAAAAGTTCTTAATAAAAAGCTATTACATGTGAGAAACCTGTTCCAGTACATGAAAACAAGCATGTGAGTGCTTCTTTATTTTAAGCCATTTTCTAACTCGCTTTAAAGCTACTTCTTTGGATTGCTCAGTGTATGAATTATAACTTGATGAAAAGAGAGAGTTGCTAACACTCCTTAGAGAGGTTTTTGATGTTACTGCCATTCAGCATAATATAATTTATATGCTACTAAAGGAGCTTTGTGGCACTGCAATACAATATTTTCTGATCTCCTGGGGATACAAGGCATGAGTAGGGAGTATAATTATAGAAACCTTTATGGTATTCTTTTAAGGTACCAAGGTTCACATTTCATTTATAATATATTCCAGGAAGTGGGGAGAATCTGAACCTTGAATGTTGTTAAATAATTCCCTATTGAATTGAAAGGTCAGCATTCCTGTGGTGCTAACTAGCAACAGCTTTGTTGATTTCATGTGTGTTAAGACTCCAGCTAATCCAAGATTTTAATGTAGGAAAGAACATCATCACAATGGAAAAGTGGGGAAAAAGTGATATTCGCTTGAAACAAATGTTAACCATATTTTTGAGGGGGGTCAGGGGAGGAATGGCGTAGATGATAGAGGCTTTGTTCATCCACCCCTCTTGCGACCAAATCAAAGTTGCGACAGAAACACGGAGCAAAAAACAAGGAAAGTCACCTGGGATACAGACGACGGAGCACTATAACTAGAAAGAGAAATAATTAATCAACCTGCAATGGTAGAAGGTAGAAGGGGACAAGACCGAAGGCTGCCTGGTCCCAAGCGACTGAGTGGAACAGAAGCTGCGGCAATGGCAGCAGCAACCAGCAGCTGTAGATGCCTCTTAAAGGGGCTGTGCCCATGAATGGACTTTCGTGGTGACGGACCTGCTGGCCCTGAGCATCAGCGCCCGGTTGGCTGCTTGGGGAGGGGGAGACCAGAGACTTACAGAGGGGCATCGAGTTGTCAGAGTGAGGGATGGAAGTGAGGCTCTCTCCCAGGCAGAAGTACAGGCAGTATTCATTGTTCCTCTGTTCAGCCCTCCCCTCCCAGTGTGTGGACTCAACGCTGCCATAGCTAAAACAACATCAAACTGGTTAACAGAGGTCACTCTGCCCAGAGGATTCCCTGAAACTCCGCCTCCCACAACTTGTGGGCCACACCCAAGCCACGTCCAGGTGTGTCCTCGGCTAGGCAGGTGCACCTTGCTGAGCAGTGCCAAGACTCACACTGGTGGCAGCTGGCCTTGGTCTCTGGTGCGGTTTCTCGAGGCAACTATAAGCATGGCATCTGCATCTGTGGATTGCTTGCTGAATCCTGACAGGTGGCCCTGGAGAGGCACAGGCTGGGGCTAAACTTGGCCTGCAGCTGAACCCTCTCAGGACTGTGCCACTGGACACCTACTACACAAAGAGGCACTAATAAGACTGGGAGACTTAGGAGCTTTGCTTAGTACATAGAAGCAGACACAGAAAGGCAGCCAAATGGGAAGACAAAGAAGCAGAAACCGTATGAGAGAACAGAACAGAGATCCAGGAATAATGGAGTCAAGCAATGTGACAGATGCAGAGTTCAAAACACTGGTTGTAAAGGTGCTCAATGAACTTAGGGGAAGTATAGATGAATTCAGTAATGACTTTAACAAAAGATAAAAAGCATAAAAATGTAAATGGAAATTATAAAAGGGAATCTCGAAATGAAGATATTATCTGAGATGAAGAGTATATTAGATGGAATAAACAGAGTGGATAAAAAGAGGATCGAACACTGACATAGAGGATGGAAGCCAAGGATCAATCAGAATGGCAAGAAAAAGAAGCCAAGACTATAATAATAATTTAAGGAGCCTATAACTATTAAATGTAAAAATATCCGTGTCATAGGGACCTGAAGAAAACAGATGTTGAAGAGCTGTTTGAAGAAATAATGATGGAAAACTTCTCTCACCTGGTGAAGGAAATAGACATACAACCCAGGAAGCTCAGAGAGTCCCAAGAAAGAAGAACCAAAGAGGCCCACACCAAGACACATCATAATTAAAATGCCAAAGGTTAAATACAAAGAGAGACTTAAAAGCAGCAAGAGAAAAGCAGTTAGTTACCTACAAGGGAGCACCCATAAGACTGGCAGCTGATTTCTCAAAAGAAACCATGCAGGACAGAAGGGCTTGGCACAAAAATCTAAAGTGATGAAAACCCAGGATCTACAACCAAGAATACTTTATCCAGCAAGCTATCATTTAGAGTCGAAGGACAGATAAAGAGCTTCCCAGACAAAAATAAGCTAAGGAATTTCAACACCAAGCCAGTATTACAGGAAATGTTGGAGGGACTTCTTTAAGAAGAAAAACATGTATCAAAAACAGGAATAAAAATGGTAATAACTACATTCCTATCAAAATACCTCAAATGAAAAGAATTAAGTGCTCCAACCAAAAGACAGAGTAGCTGAAAGGATAAAAAACAAGCCCCCTACATATGCTGCCTACAAGAGACTCAGTCCAGGTTAAAAGACACACATAGACTAAAAGGAAGGGGGTGGAAAAATATTGCCTTGATGGACCTAGAGGGTATTGTGCTGAATGAAATGGGTTGGATAGAGAAAGCAAATATCGCCTGATTTCACATACATGTGGCATCTAAGGAACAAAATCAACAACAAAATGGAAATGAACTCATAAATACAGAGAATATTTTGAGGGCTACTACATGGGAAGGGGGTTGGTTGAGGGGATGGCAAAAAAAAGGCAAATGGATTAAGAGGTACAAATGGATAGTCGCAGAGCAGACATGGAGATGTAGAGTGTACCATGGGGAAGATGGTTAATAATGTTGTAATAAATACGTAAGGGTGAAGAGGGGACTAGATTTAGTGGGGTGATCGCTTTGCAAGTTATGTGGATCTCCGATCACTATGCTGTACAACTGAAACTGGCATATTATTGTACGCCAACAATTGAAAAAAAAAACTCATTGAATTGTACAAAGTAAATACGTGCAACTGATTTTCTATTATATTTCAATAAAGCCAGAGGACAAAAAAAAAAAGCCTTTGGAGCTCAGCCCAAAGGTTTCAATGGTGTTTTAGCTGTTCTCTTCCAGCTCCAGAAGGGCACTTGCTGTTATCATCAATGATCACTTCCATTCCAAGTTCTTTCAATGCAAGAGTGTGGGCTGCCTGGTCAACACTGGACTCTCACCAATATAGTCATACTCGCCAAAGACTGGCTACAGAGGTTTTGGAAAAAGAGTGCCTTGGTCCTAATAGACAGTGCCTTAATAAATTCTAGATCTTTAAAAGAAAAAATAACTGTTAACTACATTTAAAAATTGTTTTAAATAGATTTAAAATTATTGCTTTAAATAGATTTAAAATTATTTTAAATCAAAGAAAAGGTACCGATTAAATACAAATTTAAAACAATTTTAAGTACAGGACAAATATTAATTCAGTTATCCAAAGTATTTTTGTTTATAATCTCAAATAATCACTGTGAGAAGGTGATTTAAAATAAAACAAAACTTTCTTATTTGAAGATTTCAAGTACAAATATGTCTAAATAAAAGGCAATTCTAAAAAGAATCTGTATTAGATACTTAGAGCATCATATAACTAGCCAAATGCAAATCAGTCTAGTCATTTGACAATAAACATTGTTATTCAAACAAAGCAGTCCATTGTCTGTCAAGTGCTTTGTTTAGCTTCTGACCTAATATATGCATCAAATAAGGATCCAAGAAGAAAAATCAGCTATTCCCAGTGTAAATGAAATAATGTATAAGAATCTTTCCAAGAAAACTGAGATTACAATGCTCTTATAAATGAGATAAGACACAAATCACTAACATTTTCTTTCTGATTGATAATTTAAAGGAAAGATCACTATAAAGCAAAGGAAAACACATGTTCAGGTTATGTGTTACATCATTTTAAAGCTAGATACACAGGATTTTTTACTTGTAAATTCCTTTTTACAAATTATATATATGTGTGTGTGTGTGTGTGTATACATGCACATGTATACATATATATATATATATATATATATATATATATTATATATATATATATATATATATATATATATAGGCAGTAACACAGATTAATAACAAAGTTTGGAGAGAAGGACAAAATTAACCTGCTCTAAAACAGGAAAAGACATCAAGCATAGTGTGCCTAAAATAATTATATATGAGAGAAAGGACTTTCTTATCAATCAGTTTTAGACATCTGCCTCCTAGTCCCAATCAAGGTTGGTGGCAGAAAAACATTTCAAGCTGGTCATCATTTAGGGCACAGCAAGAGCCTTTAAAGAAAAAGAACAAAACTGTCTGGTGACAGCTTGTCAAGACCATACCCTGGAAATTTCCTCCACTGTCAATCCACAATCTACATCTGAACCAAGAGGGCTGATGTTGTCCAGATCTTGGGATTTTCTGTCAAAGGCTTTTTAAAGAGGCACATGTAAGAAATAGAGAACATACACTGGGCAAGTAACAATATTACCAAGGCTGTCAAGATGATCTGTTTGGTGTTTTTCTCCATTCTGCTATCATGCTTCTTTGCATTAAATCAGCTTAGGAGATAAACAAACAGCTTTTCAAACTCCTTTTGCTATCAGAAACTTGACAAGAGAAAGTCCCAAACACACACAATGCTGTGATTGACCTACCTGTAGCATGCCTTGACCATTTCCTTCTATGGTACCTTCATAAGTGACATGCAGTCGAGTCAGGGGTTTTTCACATCTATGATTTAAAAATATATTCCCTTATTTATTTTTTAATGATAAGTATTTCATTACAAAAAAAATCTGAAAATATACATTAGCCACATAAAAAAAAAAAAACTGAAATCACTCCAAATCTCAAAAGCCAGAAATAGATTCCTACTATTAACTTCCTTGGTATATGTTCTCCCATTTTCTTATTCTAATATAAAAAAATACATATTTAAATTAAAATGTGATAATTACTATTTTGAAACCTATTTTTCACCTACAAAATATCAGTTTCTCCTCTTTAAGATTTGAAAAACTTCTCAAATTATAAAAAGATTAAGATCTGTAAAATTTTATTCTTATGTTAGATTGGCAACCTAAGGAAAAATATAGAAACACTTTAGAATAAATCATATGTGATTCTCAGATAGGCTTTATTTTCACTCATTGATAACTGTGTATGTATGGGGGGGGGTCTTAATGAAAATACATGACACAAAAATTCTGATCTATAGTATTTTTATATTAATAAAATTGACAGATGAACCTAGTACCTGTAACTCACAACTATTTTCTTTCATTTTTATACACCATGGCAACTAAGTTGTTTATGGTGTACAAGACATGTCACCTCAAAATAAGGCACCTTGGCATATTGAATATTTTAAGCTGAAGAAGCCTGAGAGAATGACAGAAGCAGGATGGTCACCTGGATCCTCTGTGAGCAGTACCCTCCCTATAGCCAAAGATAAGGAGAAACCTCATCTTAGATTACAAAGGGACCCCAGGAAAGACCATAGCGGGCCACCTAACAAACGCGCCCCAGTGTCTCTCCCAGTTTACCTCAATAATTCATACTCCCTTAACCTATTCTATTTCTCCATGACTGCTCTTCATCAAAACTAGCATAAAAGTACAGAGGTCTATTTCTATGGGTATTCATTTCCTTATGAAGGCTCCCATGTCAGTAAAACTTACTAAAATAAATTTGTATGCTTTTCTCATGTTAATTTATCTGTCTTTGTCAGTTTAATTTTCATATCTAGCCAGGGACCCGAAAAGTGTTTATCTGGTTTACATTATATTAAAAAACCAATTCCATTTTTATTAATAGCATTTGATAACATTTTTCCTTAGTAGATGTTTTCCCAATTACCTACTGAATAAAATATAAATGATAATAGAAAATAACAGATAAGATACAAACCCTTAACTTATATAAGAATGGCACTAATTTGGAGGGGAGGGGAATTATATTTTTTAAATCAATTACATACTGTTAAACAAAATTTAGCTAGGGAAGTACTATTTACTTACTGGATTTGCTTTCTTCCTGGTTTCAGTACGTCCAAATACATTTCTGGTTAGGCTTCAATCCAACAGACTTACAGCCTTAAACTCGGAAGGTAATTTAGTATAATTTTTGTTCTAAGAACTTTGTTTGTATTAACTCATTTAATCCTCACAATAACCCTATCACTACCTCCTTTTACAGATGGGACAACAATGCAGAGGAAGCAGTTAAGTAATCTGCCCAAGGCAAGTAAATATGAAGCAATAAATATTTGAACTCAGTTAGCCCAAGTCAATGGTCCAAGCTCTTACTTAACCAGTATGCTATACTTTTAGAAAAATTACCTACCAAATCCCACTTTCCTAGCCATTTTATTCCAAGGTGAGACCACCTGTGAGGATACTACTGAAACGATAAAGCAGCATGAATCAGAAATCTCTGGTTTGTCAGTCAGGACTTCAAAACAGAAATCTCAACTGTTATCAATAATTCTCCATGTCAAATTATAGCACAGTTCTCAATAAAATTATGAAATTGCTAGAAACTTTTTTTTTAATCATCTTCCAACTTCCTGACAGGTCTCCCTTCTGGCCCTAGCAAATCCTCCATTCCACTGCCCCAGGAATCAAAGACATAGCCTATTCTGGCTCTCTGTGATTAACTAAGTCTGACTAAGGTATTTACTAATAATCACAGGGGTAACTAAAATATGCCAGAAACTTGGAAATCAGAAAAGGTTCCCACTTCCTGGGACCCGTTTAGCTCCTTACTCTTAGGAATACCAACAATCCTCATCTCTTCTTCATCCTCCCCTCTTTAAGTGAATGCATGTTTCTGGTTCTCTGAAACCTGGGAGATTGAGTTTAGTTACATTCAACTCATTTATGAAGCAGCTAAAACAAAACAGAGATCCAAAAATGTTTTTTTAAGTTAGAAAGGTTACCAAGTTAAATTCTGCCTATCAAGATTAAAAGAAATATCTAGATCTTACTTAAGAGTAAAGTTATCAGACAGAACAGCCTCACAGATCTTCATATTTTGATCTATCCCTTTTCTCTCAGGTGGTAATATACAAATAAGTGTCCTTTCACACTACAACCAAATGAATGTCAGAGGCAGTGTACAGATCCTGAGCTGAATTAAAAACAAGCCCACTGAATGATCTATAAAATCTATACCTAAATAATGTGAACAAAATACGTGTATTCCTATTAGAGACTAATAGAAGAGCTAAGAAAAGCAATCCTCTATACTCTGGTCTGGGCAAATAACATAGCAGACTGTTATTTTAGTTCTAGGCACCATATTTTAACAGGAACCCATGGCCTGGGATGTGTAGAGAGCAGAGATAAAGGGCTTAGAGTTTATATTACATGTGAAATAAAAGAAATGAGTAATTTTAGTATGTACCTGTGTGCATTGTTAGAGGTGGGGTGAGTCAAAAAAGCATTAAGATACATGAAGGAGGGATGAATGTTTAAAATATATATATATTGTAGTTCCAGAAGGAAGAACCAAGAATAGAGGTGGAATTATTAAGAAAGAATTTTTTAGTGAGTGAAAATATTAGATAATAATGTAAGAAGCCAACTGAAATGAAACAGTGAATTTCCCATCACTGTCTAGTCTCTGTCATAAGTATTATCAAGTTGATTGATATTTTTAGTAGGCAGCTGGACCAGATGACTTCCTGGGGTCCCTTTCATTTCATCTCTAATATGCCATGATTCCGAAAGACTGTACATGTTTTCTTCACTTCTGTTTCAATTTTGTTTTCATTTTTCTTTTATCTACTTCCCTCTATTAATAATCATCTCAGCCATGCAATCAGCCTCCTAAATAAGTTTGTTTTTCTTTCACTTCACAAATAAACATCTCTAATGAATGAAAACACCATGGGAATGCCACCTAAACAGATATGCCTTCTCAAGTTAACTCCCTTTAGAGTGAGTCCCTTTCATCACTAATTCCAAATAAAACAATTACAAACTACAATAAAAGTTATTAGCAAGTGAAAATGAGAGGTATGGTTAACGTGAATGCACACCAAAAATATTGCATTTAGTATGTCTGATCATGTCTTCATGTACATTGAAAAAATTGATCCATTCTCCGTTAAGTGCTTTGGGGATTTGCTTTAGATTAGAAAATGTGTTAACTACAAAGAAATCTGATTCAACTGAGATTGGTTATTATTCTCCTCAGTAATTTTAGATAAATAATAAGAAAAAAACAGCAAATCAGCAACTTCCACAGATATGTCGAAAGTACACATAGACAACCAGACTTAGAAATTTTTGTCCCTCACACAAATTCTAGGTAATTATTATTTACATTTTAGTTTAATAATAATATTAAAAAATTTTTCCAAATCTTGTCTTCTAGGAAGAAAAGCCATAAAATACAAACACTAATCAAAAAAGGAGTAAGGTGGAGCATTATATATTGGTGTTCCACTTAATATTAGTATCTTCACACATAAAACTCCTTAATTCTAAATAGGACTTTGTTTCACAAGACAAAAATAAGGCAAAAGAATAGACGTCAAAAGGTTGCAGACTTTTATTTAAAAGGCACAAACTTTCTAACAAGAGCTATCAATGGATTGCTTGTAAGAAGAAATTCCCTAGCACTAGCGCAATTAAGAGGTTGGAAACCCATCTTTTCAGGCGCTGTAAATCAAATCTTCTCGTGGTAAAAGTGTCCTTCTAATTCTAAGATCCCAGAATTATTTTTATTATTATTACCTTTCCCACTCTGGAAAATCTTCAAGGCTCTGTCTTGTAAATGTCACCAACCCAGTAGGTTCTACAAAAGCAATAAAAGAAAAAACACACCCAGGATAAGTTTCAATTTTAAAAAGGTTATATATATTCAGTAAAAGAATGGGTCTAACAATGGCTATAAAACTAATTAGGAAATACCAAATCTAGTGTTATAATACAACAGAAGATTGATTTAAAATAATATCCTTACAGTAAGAACTCTTTCTATGAAACAGCCCTCACAATAATACACAAAACTATACAAACAACAGCAAAACACTAAGAGAATTTGAGCACTGGTGCTTTTTAGTGACATTTTCCAAACTGCATATACTTTAAAGAAATAATTGGGGGGTGGGGAGGGATGCATAATGGGTGTAGCTTATACAACAAAAACAAAACTAAATTTTAATCTGTAGACTCCTTTTCAAAGATTAAAGTTTATCTTTAACCCTACACCTAAACACTGGTGAATGTAAATATATTTCTGTATTTTATAATGAAATAAAATGTCCAGGATTAAAAGAGAAAATAGTTGGCATGCCTTTTGAGTTGACATAGCCAAATCCAGGGCTTAGATGATATGCAATTGCTCTACTTACAAAGCTCCTTAGCCAGAAGGTGGAATTACTTTGAGAAGACAGATGACATAGTTTTCAAGGAGCGATAGGTATGAGAGGATAAAAACAGTATAATTTTAGAAGATCCTTTTTTTGTTTGTTTTCCTTTTTAACCAGTGGTGAAAACAACAAATAAATCAGCTGGCCAAAAGTAATCTGTTTGATTCCAACCAAAGAACAAACTAAAAAGGCTAGACCCTTTGTTTTCTTCTGTTTAAAAGAAAAAAAAGAAAGCATTAAGTAAAGAGAAATATGTCAGGAACTATTAGCGATAATGGTGGTAGAGCCCAAATGAAAACTGAGCAATCATTTCATTTCTCTGAATAATTCCATATTTCTCTGCTTTCAGTCAAAAGCAGTAACAACTCAAAAATCTTATGGAGTAGTTATATGAGAAAACAGAATTTTGCTACCTTGGGTTATAAAGTATTCTTTAAAGCCTAACTTTCTTTAAAAGACAATTGAACAGCACATTTAAAACTCACAAAAGGTCAAACAATTCAAACACTAGTTAAGTAATTCTATTAACAGGAAACTAATGTCTGTATCATCATTCAGTAGCTTAGCAGAGAAGTAAGAACATTAAATATGCTTCATATACACCAGGAGAGACCAAAAGAAATTCATAAATAAACACTGCAAAGCAAAAGAAAAGGCAGAAAACCATGGCTCTTTAGATATAATTAATAATAAAAATACCTTGAGAGTATGCCTATTATCTTTCTTCCATGAAAAGGTATATTTCATGCCAGAATAGGTTGTTTAGGTTAATCAAATACTTCCTTTAATAAATCACAATATATACTGCATATGAATCATCAGTTTTTAAATACTCCATCTACAAGATACTTTGTCTAAAACTATACTGAAAATAATTTAATTCAGAAAGCCCTTTAAAATCTGTCAGCCTCAAGATCTTCATTATAAAAAAAATATTGATGTTTGACAACAATGAATAGTTGGTCCTGATGGAATTATATTTTATCAATTCTAAAAAGCACATTTTTTCATGTATTAAATTTCTGAAAATAGGATATATCTTTCACAGTCAAAGGTATCTAATCATTGCTATTGGTTTGGATTGAAGTTGAATTTTTCCGTAGAAGACATGCATCTGCTACTGCTGTCATCTGACAGCACCACTGACCTGAGATCAATGTGAATTAAATCCTCTGTTGCAGGTTTTTGTGGATCACACTGTTAATATGACTTCAGACCCCAAACTTGAGCCTTGTGGTTCAAATTCTGATATTTTTGTCCCCTCTCTACCTAATTCCAAGGATGACATTTTCAGTTTGTTTATAGTCCCTTTTCTGCAAGGCCAGGTTAATTTCTCATTTATCCTTAGATTAAGGGTACAGGCCTTTGGTGTGCTAGCTTTATAAGAAAGGCCTCTTATGACTCCTCATCCTGAGTTTTTTCCCTTCTTAATGGTACATAATATAATAGTACTTCCTATCATTTATGATGTCCTAGATTTGATGAAATATATGGTACTTTTAAAACATTTCTATATTTTTAATATAGTTTCTATTCAGTAGACTCCTGAACTTCTACATAAAGTAATCATTAAATTGCATATCTCTTTTATTCCACTTATTTTCTCCTTAAACCTGTAGCTTTACATCCTGAAAACTTACAGCATGTTCACTATATTTCCACAAAGTACTAAATTACCATGTATAGTGAAAAAGCCAGAAGATAAAATGTCTAATTACAACATATTTCTCAGCGTGACTCATTCCTAATACTCATGATGGTTTATAAATTCTAGTTGAAGAAAACAAAATTTTAGCTTTTTCCCTCAAATTATTTAAAATCCTGAAACACAGAAAGATAAGCTAGCCTTTAGAGAGGATATCATGATTTGATTCCAAGGACAGAAAAGTAAACTCTGAAATTACTTAGGTATAATAATGGAATTCATTCTGTTTAGATTTAGAATAGCAAAAAAATATACTCATTTTTGTGATAAAGTATTACAAATTCTAATTTGGTTTAATGTATCATATGTTTCAGTGAGCCTTCATTTTCCTTAATATTTCATTTAGTACAGAGCACAGAACTAAAAATTGATAAGCTGAGAAATAAATAACCCTCTGTTAAAGAAGCACGTCATTTTCCCCTTGAATTCCAAAATTCTGATAATTGATTCCTTTCAAAAAATCTGAACAATGTCCAATAGCAATACAGTCAAGGCGGGGCGGGAAATACCAAGTACACCATAATGGGAGATTACTTAATAAAGGACGAATATGAGAATAATAACCTTAAAATGATACAATGATGTAAGACAATCCTATAACCTGGATGACCAGAACTGAAAAGAATTCATTTCACTTGACCAGATGACCTAGCAAAAGCAAACTTTCGAGATGTTCTGGTTTTCTTTATAACCAACTTGTAGGAAAGGTTGCCCATTGAGAATAGTTAACATTTAGTAAGCATGTAACTTTTCATTTAATATTTATAATTATCCTATAAAGTAATTATTATTATTCTTTTATTTTACAGATGAAGAAGCTGAGAGTTAGATATGTTAAGAAACTTATCTCTGGACACTCAGCTCCTAGGATAATCTAGAATCAGCTGGTCACCACCAGCACTGGTTAGATATTTACTACCACTTCCTCAGTTGTTGCCATTAACCTCAGGGAAAACAAGATGGCTGAGATCCAACAGAGGAAGACAGACATGTGAACGTTAAGTACAACACTTTTTATAAGAACTCTACAAGGGTTTAAAGGAGGCATAAAAGAGAGGGATCTGTAGGAAGGTAACAAATTGGTGGACCTCTACAAATAAACTAATTGCAAAAGTCAATGCTTCTTTAAATAAAGAACACCCAAAATGTATTTTCTGGTCAATATACTTCCTTTTGAAAGTATTAATTTATTGGCTTTATTCATGCAAACCCATTAGGGTATGCTACACTGGTCTAATTTCAGGGTATATAAAACCGACACACATTCACAGCTCACATTTAAGTATATACTGAACATATGCAAAAAAATCTAGATTATAATACTGGATTATTTAGTTTGGGCAAGGAGGTGTACTTTGAACACAAAATTTTCTTGATCTGAACTGTCCCCATCAGTGATAAAAATTATCGTAAGAATGAAAGAAATTTACTTTTCTCTGTAACTCTTCTGAAGTAGCAGAAAAGTGTTTTAAGTTTCTCAGGTTTTCTTGATGAACGTCCTTCAAACAACCTGAAAGAGACCAAAAATAAGAGGATGAAGGACGATTTAAAATGCCTTAATGATTCACAAAAAAACTAAGTCTATATTGCTACTAAGTAATAAAAGAAGTAATTCTTTCAGAAGGTAATTCTGTAATGATAGAGAACTGGAAAACTGTATTTAAATGAGATCCGGAGAGAACTGAAACCAACTAGAAGCAGGCTTCTTAAAAGGTGTTCAAGTCAGATGATGCTCTATAATAACCACGACTCTCCAATATATCTTACTCCAGGGAGAAGGCACCATCTGGTCCCCCAAAGTCAATTAGGCCAGTGAGTTAATGCTCGATCATTTTCCCAATGGCAAATACTACTTATAATTCACAAATTTACTAAGTAGTTAAATGACTGAACAAAAATGGTATCTGAAAAAACCCACGATTGTTTTGTGTGGGGCAGTGGAAGATGTGACGATGACAACAACAACAACTAGCAGGATGTTGGGGACTAACCAATCTTGGTTAAACAAATATATCCTTTGCATGGCAATCAAAACAATACCAACCCTATGTCACCTAGTTTCCAGAAACCTGGACTTGCACTACTTAATTTAGTTTTTTTTGAAATGATGTGGCATTGTTATTGGTAACACATAATGCAATTTATCCTGAGGAAAGAAAAGCAGGGCTTTCGAAGCAAATGACTAAGTTCTTCACTAAAAGATTTCAAACACAAAAGCATGCTTTTAGGCACAACATTTAGCTTCCAAAGGCATTTAAAAATTATAGAGAAATTCTGTGGCTATAAATGATGTGGTATTATTCATCTGCCTCTAGTCATATACTCTGGCTTTAAAACCAGAAACCCTTCAAGTAAAAGTTCACTTTAATAAATACCAAAATGGGGAAAAATTTTAATGATTAGAAAAACAAGCTTATGTAACTATGCAGAGAGGAAAAAGTTAATTCCATGAGAAAATTCTATTGAGCAAATGAAATGAATTAGGAAAAGGGAAGATTTCAAATGACTAATTTTAATGACCTGAAATTCTGAGAAAACAATTTATTTGAATACTTATTTCCTGAAAAGAATACTAACATCAAAAAGCATTTTAACCACATCCAAAATCTAATTAATTTTTAAATTAATTTTTAATAGTCCTTTGTAATATTTTTACTCATCTAAGGGATCTTCTTTATCTAAAATGTTTATTATAACTACTCTTAAAAATCCAGATGCCTACCAAGAAAGAATCTTTGGGAGTACAAGTTTCAGCTTAGTTCCTTTTGCAACACATCAACCAGAACAGTTTGTTTAAATCAAAATGGCAGTCAAAATGAAGAAGCCACTTGGCAGTTTAATTAAGCATCCTATATGAAATAAATATGATTTACTAAATAAATACCATGAGATCCACTGCAAAATTCTTTTCTAGGTTCACACTTAGTAAAGGAAAGCAGTATTAATATAAAAAGACAGACATCACCTTTTCTTAGAGATGAATCTATGTACTATACAATTCAATTTAGGGGAAAAAGTTCCTATTCCACAGAAGTGTTGCATTATGAGAAGAAAATGGCTGTTGCCCTTAAGAAATAATTCCCCAAAACATAAAAAATGTCTCTAGTTTCTACATGTGGTCAGCTCTGTGTAAAATCGCATATAAGTTCATATATTTCATTATAACCATGATGACAAATTACTAACCTTAGGAGCCTCTTGGGAACTATAGACTTATTACTCTCGTAATATCAACTTTCTTAAAGATTACATGGCTGTTATTATCACCCACTACAAATGAGCACCAGTGTTTATTTTTGAGGTCCAAACCTTAGAGGTACAAATCAAGGAGAATCTATTCACTGCCCCCAAAACTAATTTCATACCACTATGTAACCAAATACGCCTTCCCATCTTCCTGATAGAGCAGAGAAGTGTGCATGGGATGGAGGTGGGGAAAGGGGGAAGTATAGAGTAAGTCAGGGGATATGACATAGGTTTAAAACCTTTGTGTCAGTTCTCAGACTTTGCTGCTGTGAAACTTTATAGCACTATGCATGACCGCCCAAATAAAATGAATTTTCCTAGTATGAAAACAAGTAAAAAATAACATAAAAACATAGGCAAACAGCATGAGTGAAAGTCATTACAAGAGTGATGTATTATCTAAGGGACAGCTTTTGGGAGGGAGGAGGAAAAAAAGGAACTGAGGATGGTACCCCAGAAAGAAGAGACAGAAAATAGAGCAGGGAAGACAGAGAAGAGATCGACAAAAATGAGGCTGGAGACAAAGAAAGGGTATGAGAAAAAGAAACTTACACAGAGAGAAAGACAGACAATGAAAAAGAGACAAGAGACTCAAAGAGAATGAGGTCTTCTCATAATAATAAAACACCATCCAATATTTTAACTTCTCAACACCATTTTTTTTTAAATTTAGATTTTCAAGTCCTCAGTATGAATATTTGAAAGCATATTTTGAGTCAGCAAGTGTGTATGCACACATATGAACATAAACTAGGCCATAATAACGCCTCTTCACGTAGGGAAAACATTTTGGCATTTAACTGAATGATAATTACAGATTATTAAAGAAAGCAAACAGAAAAAAGCTAGTCTGGCAACCTCTCTTTTGTTCTAAACAAAAGTTTTTATTTTCAAGGGAATAAGTCAATCAAGGGTCAGATATTTATTAACCGGTTTGTTTTTCATTCCATATGCATAAAAGAGCAAACAGAGTTTTAAATAAAAATCTTTCCCTAAATGGCATATTGATAACATTACTGGAATTGGATTCTAGACATACACCCACCATGTGATTTCAAGTTCAGGATTAATCCCATTAGTACACAGTAAATCAAACGAAAGCACTATGACCTCCACTTTAAAATGGAAGCAAATGATAATCTGGAACTCAGCCAGAAAGTCATTCTTGGCTTTTCTGTGAAGCACTCTGCCATATGGCTCCAGCAGCATTTTCAGTCCAGGGAAGAAGCAGATGTAAAAGCCTCCTGGGCTGACCACTGCTGCAGCCCACAATTAATCTCTGACCATCAGTTTCTAAGCAATCTTAGAAGCATCAATGCTAATCACATTGGAAGCCTCTATATGAATGTTTAGACCCTGAAAGGCAAGCAGGGAAAAGGTCAACGGTATTTAACATAACTAAGCAGGGCTGGAAGAACACAACAATAAATTTAAAAAGGAAGACTTATTCAATTTATTGACATCAGTATTCCACCACATACTCTTAACCATTTTTCTTATTCAATCAACTAGCTTGTCATACCTTTTTTGAGACTAAATACACACACACACACACACACACACACACACACACACACACACACAGAGAGCTCCCAACTGCCAGAAACTATAATCATAAATAGCAACCATGTAAAAGAAAACACAACAACAAAATGTTCCATAATCACCTTACCAAATGGCTCATCAAATTAGGTACTTAACCTTTCATAAGCCACATATAAAATGGGTTGTTTTCCATTTCTGGAGTGCACTCAGAGCATTTTGCTCTTGAGAGGAAGTGAGACATAAAGAAAGATTACTGAGTTTGAAAACAGGACAATATTCAAGTCCCAGTTCTACTGATGAGTCATTTCCTCACAGTGTACCAATTAGTATAGAAGCTTCTCCACCTAGAAATTTCCAAGGATAGACTCAAAGTGAGCTGTCAATTGGCTGGATCAATGATCACGTATAGTTGTCATTCCTGTTGTAAACTAGTTTACGCTTATTAAAACACGTATCATCTCAGTAAGAGGCAAGTACAGACATCCAGGCTGCTGAGGAGTACTTAAAACAACTGTAGAGACTACCATAGGCTTTACCTGACTTAATTAATTTTTAATGTTCTGGTGACCAAAAAAACATCCATCGGCCAGGAAGACAAGAGTATGCCTAGTTTCAAATCTTCAACATACCTACTTAAATTCATATTTGGTGAAAATGCTACTGAATTTAAATTCCTTATGCTCACTCTGGACTGATAAATGGCTATGGTTCATTCTACAGATCAAGAATTATTTCTAAGGATAGTTCTAGTTTTTGACTAGCTATGAGATAAAAGTATTAATATGGTTCATGGAAAGGAAAGCTGTATAGTAGAATGATTAAGGGACATAGCTTCTACAGGTTGCTTATATCTTCCCAAGTCTAAATCCCAATCATACCAGTTAACTTGGTGAAGTAAACTACCCCCTCTAAGCTTCCATTTCATCTGAAAAATGAGAAAAACAACAATACCTAATTTATAAGATTAACATGAGGATTAAATCTAGCATAGTGATAGGTACATGACAATTACTTAATAAATATTAACTAATTTTAAGAGAGAGTCTTATGCAAAAAAATATTTCAGATAATGTTGAGTAAGCAGAGGTACCTGTGCTGGAATAAGGCATAACATAATGTTCAGCAAAATAAAAAATACTCATTTACATAAAATGTGTACACTGTTCTAACCCATATTTTCTTCATTAAGAAAAATGGCACAGCCTCTTTTCCCATCAAACCTAACAAGCTGACACTCAGAGCTAACCAGCTCAGTCTTTAGGATAAATGTTCATGAACAATGAAAAAGATAAAGATGCTGTTGCCAAGAAGTCCCAGCGTACCCTGCAGAAGTTTAGCTGAAAAGCACACATGCTTTAAAATGAAAACACATGCTAAAATTAACAAATTCTGGTAATTGGTGGCAGGAAATAGGAAGTTACAGCAGACAAGCTTCCCAAGACTTGACTTCAAGCTGTCAATCATCCCAAACCTGCAGCCCCTTTTACTGTTGAGAAAAGAAGGCTGTTAGTATTACAGGTGCCCTGCCCTCAGAAGGCCCTGTGAACTATCCTTTTACATGCTGAATGTAATAGTTAGGGTGAAAGAGAGGTAATGATACTGTGTCTACAGGGCTATAAATAAGAAGCTCCCCACACTAGCTCTTTTGGAAAGACTCAAAAAATCTGTGACATTCCAAAAATTACAAAAATCATCATCTTATTATTAACTTTGTCTTCTGCTCCATTTCTAGTAATTGACATGTTCCTTCTCTTAAGTAACTATTTTTTCTTCTGATTATAAAACTAATATATGCTCATTATAAATAGTTTGAAATATATAGAAAAGGATAAAGTAAATGTGTTAAATGTTTTTATCTCACCACCAATGGTAATCATATTTTGATTCATTTCTTGTTAGTCTAGTTCCATGCTCATACATACAGATGTGAATACAGCAGTACATTAATAGATACAGATATTTTTAATTGAGATTGTATTCCATTTACAATTTTTTATTTCTCGTTAAAACCTACAATTACTGATTCTAATCACGCTTAACCTTCTGCTCCCTTTCTTGTGCTTTTTCTTGTTTTACTAATGAGGACTGTGTTATAGTTATCCACAGAGACCTTTAAGCTTTTCTGAGAAAGTGCTATAAACACTTAATCAAGATAGAGACTAAAGTTATCTCTGAGGAGTTTAAATATTGAATTTTTAATGAGTGCAACTTAACGTCTAGAATTTGCTTTAAAATATTAGAGAGAAAAAAACGTGGGGTTGAATAGGTAAAAAAAGAGTAAAAAAACACTGGTAAGTACTGAAGTTGGGTGATTATAATATGGATTCACTATACTGTTCTCTTTATTTTTAATACGTTTGAAAATAGCCATAATAAAGTTTTTAAAAATAACTTTTTAAGAGAAGAGGCTTTCTGATACAACCTTAACTTAGAGAACACACAGCTCTTATAATAAAAAATTTTTTTGAAAGTCTACAATTAAGTCAAAGAATCAATATTCTGAGAAAGTTTGTAACTAAGACAGCAAAGGGATCATTACTTTAGGGATCATCAAGATATATGCACTAGCTGATTACTCATTCCACAGAAACAAATTGTAAGTGGCCACTGAAACACTCATTCCAAAGCATTATTAATCAGATCTACTTTTTAACAAAGCCAAAAACGAGGGAAAAGACCCTAGAACCACTGAGATTGTCTTCAGAATTCTGAAAAGAAATTTTATAATTTACAGCATCTCTGCAGATTCTAGAGTTGATCAAATATTTATTTGAAATAAACAGAAAGACTACTTACTGTTCAATGAATCCTTACTATTAAAATAACCAAAATTCTTTATGGAAACAGATAATTGTATTTCTATAAAATTAAATTTCACTTCTTTACTTACATACAAAATTTGACTATTTCCTTTTCTATATTAAAATAGAAAACCTGCAAGAGATGTGCAGCCCTTAGCTGCTAGTCTACTTGTTTAGTAGATAAAATTATTTATTTTTCAAATTATTTAATAAATGGGTTCTTTATATGACTACAATTGCAGATACTTATGCTCTTTGTTTTCTCTCACTTCTACCACAAATACTAAAGAAATCAAAGATTAAATTCTTAATTATATGTGGCTTACAAATAAAACACCTACTAATTCCTAGGAATAAAATGCAGTTTGAAAAGTAAAAGACTGTAGACTGAGAACAAGGAGTCTAAGTTACAGAACTAGTATTCAGCCACTAACCAGTCACCTGATTTCTCAAATGTTTCCTCTTCAAATTTATTTTCATTCACTAAACAAGAATTTATTGAACACCTACAATGCATGAGATTTAATGAAAACAACAACAAAAAAACAGGACAGGTAAGATCCCTATTCCACAGAAAGGATTAAACAAGCAATTTATAAGAAAACAGGGTAGGTGGTACAGTAGGAAAAGTAGAGAAAAATGAAGGCACATTCCTGGTTATAGAAACCTAGAAGTACCCCTATCTCTCTTCACTGATGGGCCAATATAGTCCATTATCATCACAATGACTTGCCCTTCGAATAACTCCACAGCTCCACCCCCAACACTACACTATCCCAGCTACAGTCCTCTCCTGGCAAACAGTAATAGCTTCTCCAATTGGGTAAACTCTCTGTACTCTGGCACCTCTCACTGTAGTCACAAAAAACTTATGAAAATATAGATCTGATCAGGTCCACCAGCCTCCCCTCTCCTCATATCAAATGCTTTAATGGCTCCCTATTGCCTCAGGATGGTCTACCAGACACAGTAGAATGGCTTATTGGCCCCCACCTACTTCTGCAGCCTCCCCTCTCTCCGTGCTGCTGCCACACTTGTCTCTCAGTCCCAGGGCCTGTGTCCTTCTCGCCAAAGTGCATTTGTACATGTGGTTCCCCTTGCCTAGAAATCAATTACCTCTCCTTTCCTCTTTGTTAAAAACTCCAACTCACTCTTTCATACTTCATTCAAAAGTTATTTTTCTCAAGGAAAGTTTCATTTATTAAATTATAGCCTTCTTTAATACAGTGTCATAATGCTGTGCACCTCTCCTTTTTATAGTGGAGGTACATACGGGCTGTCAGAGGAACCCAGAGTAGCAGCAAAGCTACCCTGGCAAGATCAGAGGTATCAGACACAGTGATACATGAACTGACACTTGAAGGAGGAATAAAAACCGTATGGAAAAGAGAAAGACACAAATCAAAAACTAGCTTGTCCCTCCTCTTCTAATCCCAAGGCACTCAACACAGTGGAGAATATTGCAATTGCTCACTGTATATCTGAACTAAACTAAATGACTAAATACTATTCTCTTAAAACAAACTTGGCTAATATATCTGTTTGAAAAAGATTAAAAACATGTCCCTGGTATTTAGCAAACAAAGCAGGTATGATAAAAAATGGATACCATCGTTGGATTTTTTAAAAAATTATCTTACATGGATGATATTACTTTTCATTGTTTGTTGCCCTACTCTTTAGTGTTAATAATGGAGAGTAACTGTATATAGTAACAGACTTTCATTGATATTGTAATGTTTGAAAGCCTTAAAAATATAGCCCAAGAATTATTAGTCTAAAAGTATTTTTATACTTAAATCATCTACTACGCTTTCATTTGCCAAACAGATATACATAAAATAAAACACAATAAATGTGATGAAGTGTCTATGTCTTGGTTATAATAAAAATTTATATTACGTACTAACCAGCTAAATTCTAGAATTTTTCCCATCTTAAGAGAAGTATCTCAATTTCAAGAAGTTAAAAAATAATGCCTTTGATGATAATTTTTCTTGTCACTACAGAGAATCTGTGAACTCATTTTCCATTAACTTGTGGATTTGTCAAAATCTCACTCATATAAAAGTAAGTGGCATTAGAAACAATGACATTCTAGTAACAACGAACACCTAGATCTTGGTTTCTTAATACCATTGTCCAATAAAACAAGAGTTTCTTGTTTGAAAAAATGATTGATTCCAGAGTTGGGTCATGGAAAATATAAGATGAGCCTGGAACATCTTGTGATGCCAGAAAGTAAAAAAAAAAAATGTTCAAAATAAAGGTTGGCGGCCTGTTAAAAGAACACAGAAGCCAACATGAAGGAGCCCTGATGGCCAAAGCCAGAACAATTTAAGAAGCAAAATAAATGATGTTACATTTTAACTCATAGAATAAATATCTGTGCATCCATTCTGACACAAAAAAATTGGGAAAGGGAAGGAATAGCTCTTCCTTACAACAGAATTCCAATTAATATAGAAAGAAAGAAAGAAATATAGAAGGAAAAATGGAATTAGAAAAATTACAATAGGCAAACACTATAGTAATAACTTGCACATAAGATCCACCAATGGAGGCTAAAATTAGTGAAGGGAAATGTAAGGCAAATTTTTGCATAGTGTCAACATATCTTTCCCAAGATATTTATTAATCCCCAAGGGAAAGTGAGTAGCTGTACAGTAGAAAACCAAGCAAACACCACCTCAGTCAAGTGATTGCTAGTAGTAAGACATATCAACATGAGCCCACTGATATGATGCATTGAGGACATAACATTAGTTCTGTGGTATGTCTGCCAAAATGTATGACCTCATTCTATTTGTGAAAAAAATGTCAGCCAAAACTAGACTGAGGAATGTTCTGAAAAATAACTATATGAGTAGTCTTCAAAAGTGTCAAAGTCATGCATAGTAGAAAAACTGCTGGAATTCAAATAAGGCCTGTAGTTCAGTTAATAGTATGATGCCAATGTTAACTTCCTGGTTTTGATAATTTTACTATGGTTAATAGTATGTTACACAGTATTGTTACATAGTAATGTTAACGTAAACTGAAGCTGGGTGAGTTTTGTACAGGAATTCTTGGTACTATTTTTGTAATTTTTTACATGTCTAAAATTAACTCAATATAAAAAGTTTTTAAAGAAACAACAAAAAGGTAAATTAAATAAGTGGCATTAATGCATCACTCAACTTTGAATACAAAAAGAGAATGGCATGATTTTGCTCCATGACTACACCTCCTGCTCTGCACTCTACCTACATTGCCCTACCCTCAGAGGCATGAGGTGAGGATTAGAAGGAGGTAGTGGAGGAAGACATTACATACAGCCTACTGAGAAAGAGCATATATTGTAACAATTTTCTGAAGACCTATCTCTGATATTAGGGAAGGAAACTTACATTCTATACACAGATACCATAAAGATAATTCTCAGACGAAAAAAGAAAGAAATAGAGATTTGCTGGGGAAGGTGGGATGCGGGAGGGGGAAACTGGGGGTGAGGAGTTGGAAGGAAGAGAAACATGATTGATATTCATTTGCCAAGAAGATTTTATAATGTTTTTTTTCTGTCGATGATGGAGAGAAGTCATTTAGGAAAATGGTTAGAATTTGAAACTTTATCAATACATTCACAATGAATTGTTTTAGTCAAATAAAATAAGCATTGCTTTGTCTTCCTTTTAAAAATATTACATTAATAAATTAGTCACGTCTACAAAAAGGCAAAGTCAACTTTCACTTTTGCTTTTCATCTTAACAAGTATATATTTCAAGTCTCATGAAGTCATCAGCCTCATGACTTTAAACTCAACGCTTCACAGAAAAGAGGACTTATACCCAGATTTAACATTATTTCAGCACACAAAGAATATAATTTACAATAAATGTTCTTGTGTAATAATCACACTGAAGAGGCATAAAGAATCCAGGGCACTCAGAGGAGGAGGACAATCTGACAGGGTAGAAAGAACATGGGCCACAAAACAAGACAGACCTGAGATTGAACCTCATCTCTGTTACTTATTGGCTCCTAGACCCTGTAGATGAAAAAGGGGCCATATAGTAAACCTGACAAGCTTAGGGGTGGCCTGCATGGTGTGCCTCACAAACTCAAGAGACTGAATGTAACCACATAGGATGATTTAAACATAAAAATCTCTAACTAAAAGTAAGTCATGGTAGGTAGCCACATCAGAGGCTTCCTCAACAAAAGTTAATCTTTACTTAAACAAGCCTATTGTCTTTTTGCATTTAAGATAATACATCCTTGGAATGTCAAAGTAATCTCTATTTTTGAGACCCCTCAGGGCACACCATGTACCAGAGCATGAGATGAAAGAGCCCCTCATTGTTATCTTGTTCCTTGAATACCATCTCTAATATGCTGTGCATGTTAATTATTAGCTATCCGCTACTCACCAATGTAAAAGAAGTATATGCTTTACTTCTTATCCAATTAGAGATTTCCCAGCTTTGCTTTCTCCTGCCCCCTTAATCCACCACCAATGGACAGTATAACCCACTTTACATCTCCTCCTTTGAGTCTAACATATAAAATAAGCTGTACAACTGCTATTCTTTGGAGCAGTTTGAGATTTTTCTTCCTGGCAAGTGTTGTTAGTTTGGCTCAAAAATTCTTTACAGTTCGGACGTTTCTTACCTAAGCAAGTTCTGTAATATCTATGAACTTTTAATTATCTTGCTTGCAAAATGGCAAAAATATAACAACTCACTTTATTGTAAAGAATAAATTAGTAAAGGTACTATAAATGTTTGGCCTATAGCATATTACTCTATACATATTATTAGTCCCTTCCACTCTTCTCTATTTCACTGTTAAAAAGATGTTCTCTGAAAACATACCGATTGAAGTTAATATCTGGGTAACTAGAATACTCTGATTTCATCTTAGCATTTCGCCGTGGAAATGTGCAGAAGAAAGCATTAGCTAAAGACTGGCAATCTGTTCCTGCGACATTGTGATGGAATGATTCATCTTCTGTTTTAAGAGTGGTATTGGCTGCCAGAGGAAACAAACAGACAAGAGAAGAATTAGTTTAGCAATTTTAAAAGCAGAGGCACCAAATTGCATTTGCTAAATTAAGGTAGGAATAATTTCAGGCCACTCTTGATTTCTTAAATCGACAATACTATTGAAGTCAAGGGCAGTTCATCAAGGATGATTGGAAAATGTACCTATGTTTGATTAACTGCAGATTTCGAATCAATAATAATGACAGTGAAGAGAACACCAAACATTACATACTGGTTAAAAAAACAACAACAATATTGCCTTAGCAAGTAAGAATTAAAAACACATAACCCACCCACCTAATGAAAAATTAAAACAAAGGATGAAATAGAAAAATATGATGTTGAGTTTAGCTATTATTGCATATGCTAAATTTTGTTTTCACTTTATTAAAAATTGTTAGAGCAATTTTTCTCTTTTAGTCCTAAAGAAAATGACCTAAGGAAAATAATTTAATAAACGAGTCTTTTCCTTTGAATTCTGAATCACAGTTCACGTTGACAATTTCTTTATGAGACCCAAACCTAACTTTATGACAGCAATTAATAGAATATATGTATACAGCCTCATGTATAATTTGTAAGAAGATAGGTATTTCCTATACAATTATTCAAGTCAAGGAAAAAATAGGACATTTTTTCTTTAAAATTCTAATGTCTGAATTGCCTTCTAGTTGTACCAAACCCAAATTCACTGACCTTTCAGTTTCGGTATAATCTACAGGACCTGAATATTGTATCCAGTGGGTTTTAGCCTATCTTAAATGTTTCAATAATATGTTTAAAACAAGATGGTAAAGCCAAAGACCAACTGCCAATTTACAAATAAACTGCTAAGTTTCAAAATGCTCCAGTGGATGCTTTTCCTTCTTTCTTTCAATAAGACCCAGAACTAAGAATCTTGGATATTTTCATTAATCTCAAATCAGTATGCATAGACAACTGTTCTGCTCGTATGTCAGGAATCAACACCCAAAATGAAACTGAGGAAAGGCAGGCAAAATAAATCAGAAAAACTGCAATGCTGTTAACAATTAACTTTTCTCCAAGTAACAGAAAACACACATCATTGCTAGAATAAGAGTATGCTAGAAAAAGAAAAGGTTAAACTTGCAGTTCAACTATTTCTCTCAGAAAAATACAAAAAGAAACGAGGATAACATAGAGAATTTATTTTCACTTTGGTATCCAAAATTCTTTCTTCTTTTCTGCATTAAAATGAGGCCTTAGCAACCACCGTTTCTAAGAAAAGAGGAAATAGTTCATATTGATCCCCGTTTCCCATCCTATGCATTTATTTATAACCCAGCAATAAGTTTAGAAAAGGTGACAACAGTGTGTCAATGACTTAAAGTAAACTGGTACTTGCTTTTACTAAAAAATTAGTTAACTACCATATTTACCAAATTATCCACAAAAACGATTTTAAAAATTAATGGTGATATTTTAGGCTTAATGGAATTTAAACACAAATACTTCTTGACCTCCTAATAACCAAATACTATAATTTTAAATAGAATAAATGATTTCTGTTCTCTTGGTGAGGCCTGAAAGCTCATTTGGGGAAAACCAGATGTAAATCTTATTATCAAGCACTTAGGTAGATTAAAATAAGGGACTGGTTAATATAAACAAAGATCTTTCAAAACGTTCATGCCCAAAATTTGTTTGCTTTAATTTTCTTTTTATAAATCTAAAATTTATCACTTAGATTTGGCCCAGAGAATGTTAATGTGATAAATTATTAAATAATAAGAAATGCAATTTGACTTGCCAAAGATATATTTTGATACCAAATCGAAATGTTAACTTTCCCAGCAGAGATTTTACTTTTCAGAAGACAGTGCACAGAATTAAAATGTTCTCCCCATTAACACACTAATAGAAGAACAAAGTTATTTTAAGCTGGGACAAAACATTAGGGAGCCACAAATCTGATTTTGGTTCTACCAAGTGACTTGTTAAAGCACCTACAAATTTAGGTGTTTTTTAATATATATATATATATATATATATATATATATATATTATATATAATATATATATATATATATATATATATATATATCTATCTCATAAAATATGGAAATGTTCTCTCCTGAGCATGAGGGGAAAAGATTAAGTGATTCATGTCTAAAGGCGATATACTGTACTGTCAATTATTAACTATACGCTGAATTCAAAAAGCATTTAATTAAGCACCATGTAAAACTTGGGGACATAAAGAGGATCTCCCTTCAAGGAGATCATAATCTAATAGGAGAAGATATATAAAGACATAAATTACAAAATAATGTGCTAAGTATGATCGAAGTGCTATAGGAGAGATTAACTTTGGCTGGAGGAGGTAGGAAGGCTTCGCAGAGGAAGTAAAAGCTTAAGCCTTTAAGATAGCGAGAGATTTTACTAGGTACAGGAGAAAGCAAAGAAGGCAAGGATAAAGAATAAACTTGAAACATAAGCAAGTAAATACAAAAGCATACATTTTTTGATTGAGTTTTTTACATATTGAAGGTTTGTGGCAACTCTGCATCCAGCAAGTCTATTGGCACCATTTTTCCAATAGGCATAGGTGATTTTTAGCATTTTTTTTTTTTTAGCAATAAAGTACATTGTTTTTATTTTTAAAGAAATTATGCTGCTGTACATTTAATAGACTACACAGTATAGTGTAAATGTAACTTTTACATACAATGGGAAATTTACTGCAAAATGCATTTTATTGAGGTGGTCTAGAACCAAATCTGCACTATCCCCAAGGTATGCCTATAACTTCCAACATAAATAGCAAGATGAGTTTTAAAATATATTTTACCCTGCCCAACAGAAAAATCTTACTTCAGACACAATGCATTAAAATGAGGTAAAATTAAAGTTATGGTACACTGAAAAATACACTGAAGGTGGTAGCATGGTCCTCAGGCCTTTGGAAATGGTTTTTGGTTGTCCCAATGGCTATACTTGTGGTTTTAGGGGTACCACAATGATAGACTGTAATTTGTGAAACCATTCTACGCATTCAGAAACTGTTCCACCTAAAATGTTCCCAGGGCTTCTGTGGAGCAACAGGGTTAGCAGAACCCTGGCTAGCAACAATGCAGCAAGGGGGCTGGCCCTAGAAATTAAAGACAAAGGCAAACCCAAGCCACTATTGTGAAAAACATGAGAAGAAGCACATGAAGGACAAACCAACACCCTTTTATGGTGGTTTGAAAATATGTACACAAATTCTTTGATACACCATCCTTTAAGAAGTAGAGTCTAATTACTATCTCCTTGAATGTGGGCTGGATTACCAATCAACTTCTAGTGAATAGAAGAATAGTAGTAGAAATGATGCTGGGTTTCTTCAGAAACTAGGTCAAAAAAGGCACTGAAACTTCCTTGCTCCCTCCCTTGGGTCATTAGTTCTGGGGTACAATCATGTCATAAGTACATCCAATCAGTTTATGGAGAGACCCATGGCAACAGCCATGTGTGTGAGCCAACTGAGAATTGGCTCCTCTAGTCTTAATCAAACCTTCAGATGGCTGCAGCCCCACATTCTGAGTGCAACAGCAAGAGAGATCCTAAGACAAACCACTCAGCTAAGCTACTCCCAAATTCTTGAACAACAAAAAACTCAGAAAAATGTTTGCTGTTTTAAGCTACTAAATGTTGAGGTAATTTGTTATGTAGCAATAAACAATACAATCCAAACAAAACAGAATGTTACCAGATTCGTTTATTTTTAAAAGCTGAGAGAATACCACAAGATAATTTGTTATACATTTTACCACTTTGGGGATGGTGGAGGAATAAGTGGATAGCATTAAGCCATTTGGAAGATAAAATGTTCTAAATTCATTAGTGTGTTTTGAAGTAATGACTACTGGTTGTTGTTGGTAAGTTAGAGACTATTTAAATAAAATGAGAAAAAGAAATTTGAGTAAGTAAACTTCAACAGTGTAAACCAAAGCTCAGAAATTGAATTCTGCATTTTTAATGTCCTTTTGTAGCATTCTCTCTAGCCTCTAACCTTTTCTAGCAAAATCATAATATTCTTTGGCAAAAACTGTTTCCTATCTATCTTCTGCCTCTTTGACTTTGGTCATTAGAGTTAATAAAATTGTGAGTCTCAAGAAAGCTACTAATGAAGAAGTTATTTCCACTAACCTGTGTGCAAATATTTGGCAGACAGAGAGCAATTTTTACCATATCAGGCAAAATGGACTGATATAAATGTTGAGCTTCTGCTTCTTCAAGTACCTGAAAACCAATAAAATGTTATCAGTGAATGAACAAATGTTTGTTATGAACTTAAATTACATACCTGCTTTTCACAAGATCCCATAAGGCACATTATCAACAGGTGCACTTAAGTGAACTTAGGTAAACTTACAAATTCATTTCCAAATATATGTAATTCACCTTAATGCCCTCTGAAAACTCCTAAATATCAAATATCTCTTTTATTAACATTCACAATTAAGTAAAACACTTGCCAAAACAAGTAAACAAACAAACAAAAAAACCAGTATATTCTGCTCATCAACTAAAATCTGCTAGATCATCAAGAACTATCTCAGAAGTCCTCAAGGACCCATCTAGCTTCAATAGTCGATAACTTAAATCACCATAAAAACTACACTTATTATTTCAAGGCATATTATATGTGTCAAATCTAACCTACTAGGTACTAAACAATGAAGTTTCTGATGACATTAGAATTTTCCTTTTCCAAGAACCCTTGGGAAGTTAAAACCACAATTCCCATAACATACTTTGAAGCACGACAAAGATGACATTCATGGCTATTTTTGTCTTATAATTCCTCTCTGCAACACAGCTTTAGAAATTACTTTAGGCCTTTTAATCCAATTTCACTCTAAATATAAGGTTACTTCTTTAAAAGTACTGAAAATGACAAAACTCTTAATTTTGAGATACTACCTATATATAGTCAGGATTTTAAAAAATCATTTATCTACTTGAAATCACATTTGAACTACAAGAGGTAGCATTTATAATTCAGTCTGATCCTGTCATTATTACAGAGAAAAGAAACTGAGGCAAAGGAGGTTCCCTGATCATCCTAGATAGAAAAGGTCAATTAAGCAATTAATCAGAACTAGAACTCAAGCATTCTCACATCCACTCCACAGTTCTCCCTACTTCCCTATGTGACCAATGTTTGGGATTGATGAGGATACAGACTCTTCATAAATATCTATAGATTTCCTTTGCTATAAGCTGAAATAAAGCAATATCCATTCATCTATCTGCAGCTGGACAGAAATAGAAAATATTTACATTGTGTGTAAACAGAAAAAAGTAACAAAGACAACTTATACTCACTCTGGTTTTATACAGAGTTTCTAACACTAAGAATTGTCTTTATACCAAAGCTCTAACCTCCAACCACTGCTTACTTAGCACTCTCTTTAAATTAAGATGGTGGAGAAACAGATATTCAGATGAACAGGAAGATATTTGCAATTCGGGGGTCAGAGATTCAATTAATCATAGGTATATAGAAAACTAAGCAAGTAAACAACACAATTATTAATTCTGGGGAAAACAAAAAGTTGTGTAAGAGTGGAAAAGCAATATCTTAAATACAGTGTTTTTACCATACTACTAAAAAAACAAGATAGTGATCTTACTGAAATAAATATAACTATAGTGGAAAAAAGGGGAAGTAGAAATAAAGCTTGTGTTAATGGTGATGGGGGAAGTGTGAGATAGCTAACTCCCAATCTTCAATAATTTTTTTTACTGGCTGTTCTAGGCATTACATTATATATAACTTAACACAGTTTACTGGTGTCAATATCTTACCAGCTCTAGTAAAGTATAGAAATTTTACCTTATTTAAGTCCCTTTACCACCCCCATTTATAATTCCCTTCAAAATTTCCCTATATACATTCGGAACCATATTAAAGTTTTAATTTTTGAAAACAGTGAAAGAAAATGTCAAACACAATTTAGAATATTCAAGAAAAGTCTATTATATTTACTAAATTTTATCTATTATATTTACTATATTTTTACTTTCTATTGTTCTTCCTTCCTTCCTGATGTTCTAAGATACTTTTTTTTATCATCTCCTTTCTGTTTCAAGAAATTCCTTTAGACATTCTTTTAAGGATTGGTCAACTAATAACAAATTCTCTTTCTTTTCCTTCATCTAAGAATGTCATGGTTTCCCCTTCATTCATGAAGAATATTTTCACTGGATACACAGAATTCTGGGTTGATACTTCTTCTCTTTTATCATTTCTTTCTGGCCTTTGTGTTTTCTGATAAGAAATCCACTGTCATTTAAATTGCTTTCCCTATAAGCGATGTATCATTTCTCTCTTGATGTTTTCCTTTCTTTGCCTTTAGTTTTAAGAAGTTTGAATATGATATGTCTTGGCATGGATTTTGGGGGGCTTTATGCTGTTTGGGGTTTGCTCACCTTCTTGAAGCTGTAGGTTTATGTCTTTTGTCAAACTGGGGGGATTTTCGGCTACTATTTCTAGTTTTTGGTTAATATTTCTTCTAGTATTTTTATAGCCCTGCCCTCTTTCTCCTCTCCTTTCAGTACTAAAATGACATACATGTTAGATTTTGATATAGATGATTTTTAAAAATCTATTTTCTTTCTGCTGTTCAGATTGAGTAATTCTATTATTCTTTTCCATGTTTGCTATTTGTCATTCCATTTCTCAATTGAGCCCATCCATTACATTTAAAAAATTCAGTTATTGTATTTTTCTGTTCTAAAATTTCCATTTGGTTCTTCTTTATAGCTTCTATTTCTCTGCTGGGACTATTTTTTCATTTGTTTCAAGCAGGTTTTTAATTGCTAATTGAAGTCTTTTTGTGATGGCTGCTTTAAAATCTTCATCAGAAATGCTAACACATGTCTTCTATCAGGGTTGGTGTTTGTTGTCTTTCCTCATTTGAGATTTTCCTGGTTCTTGGAGATGAGTTATTTTTTATTGAAAATTGGATTCTAAGTATTATGTTCTGGATCTTATTTAAATCTTGTTTTAGCAGGCCATCTGTGACAGGAGAAGGGAGAGCCACACATTACTACCAGTTGAGAGTAGAAACTCAGGTTCTCTACTTAGCTTTAACTGACTCTCAGAGAAAAGAGAGAGAGAGGCATCTTGGTATCACTGGATTGGAGTGAGAGTTCAGGCTCCCCACCAGGCCTCTACTAACACTACCCTGGTATTGTACCTTTCATAGGGCCCCACAGACCTGAGCAAGTCAGTCTTCTCTCCATATTTCAAAGAATTCTTATGTTTATACAGTGTCGAGGATTTGGGGCTGTATTACGCAAGAGGGATAGGAAGAAGTGTCTATCTAAACATTTTTAACCAAAACACATTTAACCTTAAGTGTCTAAATAGGCTGACGGCTTCGCCTTTGGGTACCTGTCCTTGTCTTTTAAAACTGACATATGAGTAACTGCTGCCATGCTTTGCTGACTGTCACAAGCTTTAAAATATCACTTATTTATCTGATAAAGCATTATTGCACTGGACTTCTTCAAAACTGTCAACACTTCAGACTTACGTCTAATGCTGCCTTGGAAACAAAAATGAGAACATAAAAATGTCATTTGAGAATATGACCAACTCGACTACTGTTTGAGATAAAATGTGTAATTTAAAAAATTTAGCACAATCTATGCCTTCTCATGTATTATTAGTATCTTTATGCATATCTTACCTTTCATAAATTATTATTTAATACTTACTAATCTGTACAATGCAAACCAAGATATAAAAGTTTTTAAAATGTTAATTTTACTTCAATGGTAGCAAGAACCTTAAATAGTAAATAATACTTATTTATATGTCATATGTTATAATATTATTTACTTATAATAATAATAATGATTATAAAGAAAAATAAACATTCACATTATGGTAAAAAGGAAAGCTTCATTAAATTCTCCCACAAGTAAAGTCCTGCCCTCTATTGGATAGTCTACATAATTATGTGTAGAAGGTGTTTCTGCATATTTTTGTGTTTCCGTGTATATATGTGTACATATTTGTCTTTTTATTCTAGTCTCACAAATTGATTATGTATATGTCTCATTCAGAATTAAGTTTCAAAATTATAATGCTATTTTGTCCAACTCCTCTCTTTAGACTAAAGATCTGTTTGTTCATTCAATTGGCCAGTAAACATATCTGAGTATTTATTATGTGCCATATGTGCCAACACTATGCCAGTAATAAAGACAGAACTGTAAACAATAACAGACATGATCACAGACCTCATGAATCTCACAGCAGAAAGCCCTATGCTCTTCATGTGACCCCTCAATAGGTCAGTTCTAACCTTGAAGGATAGTAATTACTGCAACCTTATAATGACTGTGGAGAGGCTATCTTTCTTTCTTCAGCAGACAGAAACATGGACAAACTACTAAAATGGAGTAATGATATTTGTCAAATGTCATTACCATTATGAATGATTTAAATATCCATATTTATTTCTTCTTTCTTAGACTACTTGATCAACTAAAATTAAATCTTAGTCATATTCATACATGACTAAGTTCAGTGCCTGGCAAACAAAAAGTAGTATATAAAAATTGACCACTGAACTTCGAATAAGTGAAATCTGTAGTTCATAAAAATCAGAAAAACAGTGTCATTTTACTAAAACAGAAAATTTCCATAGATTTACTTCTTCAAACAGTTTATAGCAGACAGCTTTTAAAAAATGACCAATCACAAATCAATGAATGTAATAAACACCTCGAGTAATTCCCTTTTATCTATTGGTCTAAATTTAGTTTAGATCCTAGTAAAAATTTTAAAAGTTACTAATAATCTTTAATGAAAATTCTCCAAAAATTTATATAAAGGTTTAAATTTTATTAAATAATTTTTAAATATAAAAAGTATGTCACCCCAAAACCTACAGAGGAAAAAACTCATAATTCTGTGATCCTGAATATACCACTTAACAGGGTGTGATTTTTCTCCTTATACATAAGAAATCACTTGAAATCATGTTGCTCAATTTTATATTTTTCATCTGACAAAAGAATTTTCTAATTTGCTATATATAGTCTTCCTAAACATCTCTAGAAACAAATTTTTTGAAAGTCGTGCATTTTCACTGTAGAAATGAACATAAACAAAGAAACCACCCATAAACCCATTATTAAGGTATCCACTGCTAATATTTTGGGATATATCCTTCCTGGCTACTATCTATTACAATTTGTATTTTGTTTTCATTTACATAACGGGCATTTCCATATAAATAAATATAACCCTACATCACTATTTTTAATAGCTAGGTATTAATATACTATTTGAACACAGCATAATTTATTTCCCCATTTCTCTTATGATAGATTTACAGGTTGCTGCCAATTTTCCACTATTATAATTACTACTGTGATGAATATCCTTGTACGTACATCTTTATGCATCTACTTAAATATCTCTACAAGTGAAAATGCTATATCAAAAAGCAGAGGCTTTTTTTTGGAAGGCTTTTGGTATATGCTTTTTGTCATGTCAAGATGCAGGACATTATCATCACCCTAGAAAGGTTCCTCATGCCCCTTCCCAAGCAACTCCTGACCCCACAACCTGAGAGAGAGAGACTACCATTTAATTCTTATGTCACTACCACACTATATTAGTTTTCTTGGGTGGCTGAAACTAAGAGAACTAAGTACCACAAACTGGGTGGCTTAAAACAACAAAAATGTATTTTCTCAGTTTTGGAGGCTAGAAGTCTGAAATCAAGGTGTTGGTAGGGTCATGCTCCTTCTGAAGGCTCTAGAGAAGAATCCTTCCTTGCCTCTTCCTAGCTTGTGGTGACTACCAGCAATTCTAGGGGGTTCCCTGGCTTTTAGAAGCTTTCAACAAGTATAGCTACTATTATGATGATGATATATGTTTTACTCTCTGCCTTGTTTAACATTTTATACAGTTAAACAATGAATTATGCATCAAAATTTAATTCACATCTCCCTATGAAGCCTTCCCTGACTTTCCTAATTGCTCCTTCCTCTGTGACTCATAGTCACACACATGTACCTGGAATGAAGAAGCACTTATTACAATTTATTATAATTATTTATTTACATGTTCTTCTCTCCCCTAATTAATGAAACACTGTAAAAACAGAAATTTTATTTTTATATCTTGCATTTCGTACCAAGTATTTGGTACTCATTATTATTTGCTAAACAAAGAGTTAATAAAAATAAAAAACATTACATTTCATCCTGAGAGTATCCCTGCAAAGTAAAAAGCGCAGGATATCTAGAGAACTGAAGCTCAGAAAAAGTAAAGCAATTTCCTATATTCAAACTTAGTGGCATACATTGGGGCTAGATATCAGGACTTTTCTTCCCAGTTTTCCCAAGGAAGGCTATTTTAAAGAACAGAGTACTGGCCAAGAAACGAAAACTACATACAGTTAGAGGCCCAGATCCATATTTACTATCTATATTATTAACACAGAAAAAAAACCCTAAATTCTTTATTTCTTCATACATAATAAAATAATTCTAACTCTGTTAAACTTACAGAGTTATGAAGAGTCAGATACAACTGTTTTATGAATTCTAAAGTTCCATATACAAATACAAAGTATTATTATCTAATGGGCCAGTAATTTCCAACCTTTCTGGAGCCTCCTCCTTCTTTCATCACCCCCACATCAATTAACTGCCAAGTCCTATTGACTGATCCAGCTGATCCAGCAGGGCCTTACATATTCATTACCTCTTTTTAATCACTACTAAACTACCCTGACTCAGCCCCTCAATCAATCTTACCAAGATTACTACAATAATCTAACTGCTGCCCTGCTGCTAGCCCACCTTCAGTTTCTGCCCAAGTACACCCTGGTGTGTCCCTGCTCCACTTAAAAGCTTTCACTGGCTTTTTGTTGCCTTTTCAATACAGTACAAACTCCATGAACTAATAATCAAGCTATCTCACTCTAGATGATTGTCTAGTCTTATTAACACATGAACACCACCTTCTGTGCATTTTATATACTAGGCAACTCAGCAATTTACTCTTTTCTAGCACCTACCTGTGTTTCCAGATACAATTTGCACTACACCTGGAATCTCTTTCCTACTCAGCTCTAAAACTTAACTAACCTTTTATTGTCTTGCTCAAGCAACACTGCTTTAAAGTCTATCCAAACTGAATTACCAATTAGAAGGTAACTCTCCCTCTCATTATTTTTCTGTACTTTATTTTCACAAGACACTTAAGATTTCCTGCTTTAGGTTGTACTTATTTATGGACATGCTTTCTGGTGCTTAAGACAAAATTTATGTTGATTTACTATACCTAGGACAGTGATATCCATATGTAACATTCTCAATAAGAATATCTGTTAAAAAGACACTTTCTATCACAGTTAGATAATTTTACACAGTTCATCCTCTTCCTCCTCTCTAATGCCTATCAGAATTACCACTGTTTAGGACAAATACTAGAGTTGTTTGTTTTTTTTTTTTTAGAAAAGTAAATTCAACTGCATATGGACTGAGCTTTCTATGTTGTATCTTAAACTTCCTGGGGCTGCCTCTAGAGCTTCCAATGTCCAACAGACAGGTTCATATTTCAAAAATTAAAAAGTATTAATTTAAGTCATAATTATTAAGATCTTACAGATCCATCTATTCTTCAAGAATGTTTTTAGACTACAAAAATTAAACATTACAGGGGAAAAAAACAATTATAGCACTAAATTATATACAGGTAAAAAAAAATCAACTGGAGAAGGTGAATATCTCTAACATTTATCTGTTCATGACTCGGGCTGACACTTTGAAGAGAACGTGACAACTTACAAGGAAACAAACTGACTCATTCCCCTTAATTTCTGAAGGCTCATGCAAGTCTGACAGGCCAACCACAGAGTGATCTCTCATGTGTATCATCCATGACAATTATGGCTTCAATAAAAATGTTCTCTAAATTTTAATAAAGTCGAATTGGTTTTCAGGACATAGCCTAAAATTTTTATATTTAAAAAGGCATATTTCACAAATCATTGAACTAATTCATGGACCTAAATAAAACTGTCCAGAAATTTTACCTTATGGAATCAAAAAAAGGTACAAAATGAATGTGGTGGCAGGGGGCAAGGTGATACGAAAGGCTGAGTGCTAAACAAGGTTAGCAGTGGTGACACAGGGGGAAAGACTGCTGAAAAGCCACCTAATCTCTCTACTGTCTTTTGGTTTGGTTTGGTTTTTGTCTTCAAACAGCTATTAAGAGTTTCTCTATGAATTTTCAAAGTGCTATGACTCAAATCTGGGGAGCACTAACAAAAATCACAGCTCATTATAAGCATTTGAAATAATCTGTTTTAAGGATAATTCAAAAGAGCCTTTTAAAGTTGTCTGTACTATAACTAACATGGGAAATAATCTTTGTCATCATATTAATCTGATAGTTGTTTAATATGGGATAAATCAGGCTGCTTTAGACTCTTCCTTTTCCTCCCCATCACTGATTGACAGCAGGAAGAGAAAAAAAGAGTGCTAAATAACAGAATTTTCTTTTATTCTTAATCTCTAATCCCACAGCCAGTTCTTATTAGCCAGTACAGGAAAGAGGAAGGAAAAATGAAGTGAGAAAGAACCTTTCTACTAATCCTCTCATCTCAATTCCCAATCTCTCCCAATCACTGTTTTATTTCTCAAGACATAACTCTGCATTAGTTTCTCACTTCATTCAAAAAACGAGCCATCAATGGCTTAAAATTCATGGAGTTTTGCAGATGTGTGTGGAAATTTCGCCATCATGAACTCCTAAATCCAAATAATTAAAAACTAATATGAGAACATAAGCAATTCAGGAAGAGTATCTTCATCTAATTCTTGAAACAAAATGTCTCTAATCAAAAACAGTTACACTATTACCCATAGAAATTTCATTAGAATACATGAAGAATATAATTGTGAAGGTTTATGAAACACGAAGGAGGCTCTTCTCTAAACAGTACTTACTGATAATCTCTTTTTTCATGCTAATAATAAAATTCTCAGAGTATTGTTACCTTAGAAAGGACAAAACATAATAATACACCCTCATTATCTTCTGCCTGCAAAGAATTTACTTCTCAATACTGTTATGGTAAATGATTATCTTTAGGAGATAATTCCACACTAGCACAAGATGCTCTGATAGGTCTTTCTCATCTCTCATTTCTATTACCGTATGACGACATGTCCATCAATCACTTTGGCAAACACCACCAAACCACAATGCTATTACATACAAGCCAACAGATAGTTTCAATACTATATAGTCACACTATTATCCATCTTTTGTAGACAGCAATCAAACTCAACATGACAAGATTTCAGAGAAAAAGCTAATGGTAATGAAAGTTTCTCTAGTCCTAAAAGCAAAAATGACTCCTATAATTGTCCAAAAATATAACGTGAACAATAACACCAATTTTTATTAATGTTTATACTTTTATTAAATTAATAAGAATTTTTTACTTGAATTATAAGAAATACTTTTTAAATAACTTATTTCTTTTGCTTGTAAGTAATTTTTAAGACAATTTCAATGATAGCTTCTCATACACTAAAAATAACTTGCCATACAAATTAAATTAATTGTGGCATACATATATATTATAGTGCTTAATTATTTTAATTAAATATCCAGTATGAACTAATAATAAATATACATTACGTCCGAACTTCACTCTTACAATAAGGCTGAAAACAAACACAATTTTTCCAAAAGTTTGAGGGCACCCCCTGGTGGCAGATTCTTTGGGGAAAAAATATAAATGAATTAATAGTTAAATGCTATCGCAATGAAAACATCTTTCTAAAAATATTGACCAAGTTTTGTTCAGCAACTCAATTATTTCATGCAATACTCAAATATTCAAAATGTGACCAAAGAATGTTGATAAATCTCTAATGTTCCCTGTAAGAAGAAATGACCAGCAGCAGCTTTTAGGTAGGAAGACCAGCAAGATATCAAACACAGAAGGACCCTTAGAGATATGACCTAGTGCAATGCAGAACAAAACTTTCTGTACTGTCCAAGACATGGCCACTAACCACATGTGTTTACTGAACATCTGAAATGTGGTTAGTATAACCAAGTAACTGAATTTCAAAATTTTATTTCATTTTAATTTACTTCAATTTAAATAACTATATATGGCTATTGGCTACTATCTAGACAACCCAGATCTAGTCCTACTTGCTACTCCATTCCAATAAAATAATCACCAGAACAATCCAAGGAAAATTTCAAAGGTTCCCAGATATACGTACAGCTAGATGGTACAAATACATAAGGCTTAATCTGTACTTCTTTTTTTTGGAGGGTGGGAGGAGTTAAATGCATCTAATTTTATTCCATTACACTGGGCTACTTTTGGTTAAATGCAATGCATTTTAAAATACAGATGAGTTTGAAAATGGTCAAATATTTCTTTTGAAATAAGAAAAATTTATAGCCTACATAAAACCGAAGGCATGTGATAACTGATATAGCATTTAGCTACATCAAATAAAAAAGATTATGAGCTCAGCTCAATCTATCACCTGGATCATTCATTCTTTTCTTACTTGGAAAGAATAAAAATGTTAATAGATCCCTGAACTGTGGATTAGCTGAGTTCAGGAATACAAGAAAGAGAATAGTCCAATAGGTCCAGCCTCTACTTTACACTTAACTCTAGTAATATGTTGCTATTTAATTCAAGCACATACTGAGCACCCACTTTTCCCAGGACATCATATTGAACACTGCGAGGAATAAACACAAAGGTAAACAATGCAAGGTCTCTGTCCTTTAGAAATGTATTACTTTTGAGGGTAAAAATACAATATAAACAACCATGTGTAGTGGCCTACCTTTTCTACTTACTGCCAATCTCAAATGATCAACTATTACTTCATACACATAAGTAAGAGACTGTGGCTTAAGACTCGCATTTCTGTGTGCTGACCTACACTCCTTGAATACCTTGAAGTTAGTTTAAGATACATTCTGAGCACTAGCCATAAGCTAGAAAACACTAAGATGCCTGGAAAAGTTCAGCCTCATAAAGGATACAGATATTTTTATAGGCAGATCATGCATTCTGTGGCAAGCACAGGTGCTATTGTGAGGATAGAGTTTTCAGAGGAGGCTAGGAGGACAGTAAAGAGTTTGCAGAAGAGATAAAGATTGAGTTGAGTCTGGAATGATGAATTAAGAGCATGCAAACAGCATACCAAAGAACCACAAGCAATTTAGAGTTATTAGAATATCAAGTTTGCAACAAAAGAAAAAAAAAAAGATGGCAAGAAATGATGGTGGAGAAGTGGGCCAAGGCAAAGCCATGTAATACCACATATATCACCCAATAGAGCTGAAAATAGATGAGGTATCACATAAAGTTTGAAAATATATGAATGATAGCTCACTGTGTGAGAGCAGCAGGAAGGATGGATTTGAAGGGAGCAACCTGAACATGGAGGTCAGCTGGATGACTGTTGCAATATACCATCTGAGCCATGTTGATGGCATAAATTAGACAAGTGTAATAGAAATAGAGGTGAGACTCAAAAAGTGTTTGGGAAGTAAAATTATTGTGTCTTTATATAAGAAGCTGAGAGAGAAAAAAGAGAACTGAAGATCAAAGATTTGAATGTGCCCAGCTCTTGGCACTATGTTAAGTGATAGGACATAACAAAAAAGAAATCACAGCCTCCTTCAAGGAAAGGCATGGGGGAGATGAACAAGTAAAAAGTCAATATAGAAGTGATAGCTACACTGAACACTAAAGGAAAAGCAAGGATCAAGGCTTTGGGGAAGAAAGATGAGGCCAGAAAAGATGGTGACATATGTATCCTAAAGTGTAATTATGTTTTGGACATGCTGAGTTTTTTGGAATGGAATAAGACTGGCTTTTCCTTAGTGATATCAAGAAAGGGATGAAGAATACTGAAAACCTATAAGAAGAACTCAAAGAATTTCCCTTTTACATGGTCTCAAATTTCTCAAAGAGGTGCGAGGTGGGAGCAGATGAATAATAGAGTATGGGCAAGGATTAGAGAACAATGAAAAGGTTCAGAATCATAAATAATGAGGAACTAAAAGATGACAAAAACAATCAAAGCCAAATTAAGATTCAATAACATGAACTTTCAGTAAGGCCTATAGATAAAATTTTTGGTTTATTTCTTGCCTTCCTGCCTTCCTGCCTCCCTGCCAAATAAAACCTCCTTGTTAAGAGCAAAGGAAGCAAGTAGCTGGATGCTATCAAAGTTAAAAACTAGCATATACCAAAGGTCGAGGAGAATCTGGATGAAAAGTAGACTACATGTACCAGACTTGGCAGATAGGAAGAGATAGGAAGGCAGGAGAGAACCAATAGATTGCAACTGTTTTTGCAAGGTGTGTTCCACAGAATACTAGCTACAAGAGAAATCTCAAGCTGTTACATAGAAAGGAGTTTTGTTTGTAAATAAGTTTGGGGACAGTGTAACCCAAACTAAGCAGTTTCTTTAAGACTTCTCGGAACTATATCCCAGGATATAATATGCAGCATAATAACCTGAACATTCAACCCTTTATATACAAAGTATTTGAGCAACACAACCTAGGAAACAGTGGCTTAGAAGAAAAGGAATAAAAGCAGTAGCCTTAAAAACAGAGAGTGGAGAAGGAATGAGAGAGTAGAAAACTAGGAGGCTATGGTAGAATAAAAACTCAGAACTCATGATCTTAGAGAAGGAATTGACCCAGCAGCTAACCAGTTCCAATTTGTGATCATATGTGGCCACACAGGTTAATACAGTAGACGGTCTCACACAAAACTTCAGTCAGACTAACACATGGGTCATCAACATGAATACTAACCAAAGTTGCCCAAGTTGATGTCAGGTATCAGGGCTGAGAGGAAAAGCGGTGTCAAAGGCTGGCAGATAAGAACAGCAAGAGGGGATATACCAGATGGTTAAGGATCCAAAGGAACACAAGGTTGTTAGATGTTGGCATGTGACCTCTAAGTCAGTGTTTTTAAATGATGCCAGATCTAAGGACATATGACACTAAAGTCACTTTTTTCCAGAAGATTCTTCTAAGCTCCTCTTCTTTCTACTAATATAGTCAAATCTTAGAATTACTGGGCCTCCCTAGCTTGGTTTCTGCCATGATTTGGCCTCTTTGCCCAAACATTTCCAGATAACCTAATGTTTGGACAGTATGTTTGACTGACTCAGTTCCTCTCTAGGTGCTAAGTCAAAAGTGAGTTCTGATGGCATGCACCACAGTGCAAAAATAAAAGCCGAGACCCACCTCAACCCACATCTACAAATATCACCCTATGTTTTCACAGATCTAGAACAGAGTTAAACAATTCAATATTGGACAGAAATTAGCAGTGGAGACTAAAGAGAAAAATAACTCCTCTTCATTCTAACAAGTTCCATTTGAGAAGGAAAAACTGCCAATAGGAAAAGCTTCTTTAGCTAAGGTAATACATGTAGGACAGATACTATTCAAGGAGTGGTTTGGGAAACACAGTAGAGCAGAACAGTGGTTCTCAAATTTTTAAGTACATCAGAATTACCTGGGGGCTTGTGACCTTTTGGGCTGGATAATTCTCTGTCATAAAGAGTAGTATCTTCTTCACTATAGGATGTTTAATGACATCCATGGCCTCTCCCCACCAGAAGCCAGTAGTACCTCCCTTCCAGTTGTGAGAACCAAAAATGTCACCAGATATTGCCAAATGTCCCCTGGAAAGCAGAATCACTCACAGATGAGAAATACCACAACACAGTTAAGAGCTAAGACTGGAATGAGAGGCACCTGGGTTGAAATCCTGGCTTCATCACTTGAGCAAGTTAAACTCTCTAAGCCCTGGTATTCCGTTCTTCATTGGTAAAACAAAAATACTAATAGTGTCTACTTAATGGGGTAGTTGTGAGAATTAAATGATAAAAATATATAGTAAACCTCCGAATAATAAGCACCATTATGGTCTCTATGACAGATTATCAAATAGGATGTTCCAGCAAACACTGAGGAGATTACCTACAAAGGCAGAAGTCTGGGAGGAGATAGGGATAAGCCCATAATTGATGACAGTTTGCAAATTAATTGAAGTTGAAATAGTCTGCAACTTAAGCAGTAGGCCAGGAAGAAGGAAAGGTAACAAAAGGAGACAGAAATCAACTTTGGGAAAGAGGCTGTTCAATACATGGAGCTATAACAGCAAGTACTTTTAATATTCCACTTTCAATGGAAGATGCCCTTGTGCTGCTATACATTGAATGTTTGTGTCCCCTGCCCCTCAAATTCATATGTTGAAATTTAATGCCCAATGTGATGGTATTAGGATGTGGGTCCTTTCAGAGGTGATTAGGTCATGAGGATGGGGTCCTCATGATTGGATTAGTGCTCTTCTAAAAGAGACCCAGAAAGCTCCTTTCACCCCTACTGCTGTGTGCAGACACAGAGAGAAAACAGCCATCTATGAATTAAGCAGCATGTCCTCACCAGACACTGAAATTGCCAATGCCTGGTTCTTGGGCTTTGCTAGCTTCCAGAACTGTGAAAAAAAATATCTGTTGTTTGTCAGCTACCCATTTTATCACATTGTGTCACAGCAGCCAGAATGAACTACGATACCTTGTTAATCTTTGATCTGGGCTTCCCAGGACAGAGGCAAATTAGACTAATAGCATCACTTGGGAGTTCATTTGAAAATATTCCATATTTCACTATGCTGGAAATGGTTCTTGTTGCAGAAAAATGTCTTTTTATAGTGCTTTTCATGTAAAGTAAGAGTATCTGAGGCAACAAGGTATTATGCCACTCAGCTTACTAAAAAATTCTTTAATACTATAAGGAATAATTGCTCAGACAGCTTAGAATCTGACTGCCTCATACGGTTAAGCATTACCTGTAATTACAATGGCTAAGTACCTTTCACAGCTAGTACCACCAGCAAAATATAAAGACTTTTGGTTCAGTCCTCAGTAAATGCAGCTACCATGGCACTAATGGTGCACTCTCTGCATCAAGAAGACAATGGACCTATTTAAACTCTATGACTGAGTTTACTTCATTATTTATATAGGCTACACACTAAAGAGTATACAAATTTGAAAAAAAGATTTATATTGTTTTCATTTCCTCTTATAATTTTTATCTTCAGATAATATATACTAAAAATTCTTCTAGTGTTAAATATGAAATCTTACATGTAGATAAAAATTTAAGAGTTTACCCAAAAGGAATACAGAGTTTATTTTTAATGAGTAGGACCCTAAGAAGAGTAAATGTAAATTTAGCAGGAATTATAAATGCAGGCATCGTGTCAAATTATGTTAAAAAAAAAAAAAAAAACCTTAGAGCTAGTTAACAGACAGAAAATCGTGGAAGCGATTAAACATGGAATTATTATCACCCCTTTAACAGAGTAGATTTCTGAATAATGAAATCAATGCCACAGCAACATTTAAAAGTAATGGCTTCCATAGCTATATGAAGCCAAATGAATAAGGTTGGAGTTAAAGGGCATTCATGCACCAGTTTAATTTCATTCTTAGAATACAGGAGAAATTCTACTGAATGGATTTCCACTTTTGGGTATCTGTAATTTCCAACCCCCTCTACACATATAAATACAATTCAGACAGTGTTTCACAAACACAAAACAACTCTAATTTCATCACTGATCTAATGCATGGTAGGCTCAGCTAAGATTGATTATCCATAATAACTTAGCAAGTTTATAAAGCAAAGTGCCTAGGTCCAATTGGAGCAATTACTCCTATTGAATAGGTACCATTTTAAAAAAGAATCATGAGTATGACCCTCAACATATGCTACAATCCAAACATACATTAACCAAACGGGGGTGGCAGAGGTAGGAGGAATCCACATATTTCATATGAATCCAAAACTTAATATTTTAGGGACTCCGATTAGCTCTTTTGGCTCTTACAGTTATCATAAATTAAATTAAGTCAAGCTGTAAAGCAATGCAGATCTTATTGATTCTAGACTGTGAGTCACCAAGGGAAGAAGTCCAAAAAGGTTAAATTTACAATGACCTCCAAATCAGAGGTTTGAAAGCTAGAGAGATAAAGACATTAGCTGTAGTCTTGTGAAACGTTCAAGGCTGCTAGGCTGCTTTCATTTGATTAGGAATTTGCTACAGGCTCTTTATGACAAATATAACAAGGACACTTTAAATCTTTAAAGCTTTGAAGAAAGATCCAAAAATAGATTAGCTATGAGGAATTCAATTTGGAATTGGAAGCTAAGGAGTGATTTGTTTGTACACATTCAAAAACTTACGTCTGCATTACCAAAAAAAAAAAAAGAAAAAGAAAAACTATTGTACAACATGACAATGTTTACTAGTTATTAAAGAAACTTGTTGCTTTACTTCAGCTTTTCCCAAACTCTCCTAAAACACACTAATGTTTCATGAAATGTTTACAGATTCTGGTGACGGCAGGGGTGAGGGAGGTGAGGGTGAGGCGGGTGGAATGGAGAGAGAAAAAAATGATCCTCTTAATATTTTTGTTTTAAAATCTGTAATATACAAAAACACTATTTTGATATCATTATTGGATTAGCTGCCCATAACATTATGCCCTGTCCCAAAGGCCAGAAGTCCACAGACACCACTTACATATGAATGCACTGATGGTTAAGTGATGAATAAACATACTTATATTTTATGCTATTTAATGACAGGTGATTTATGCTGTGATTTTTGCCTAATAATTTCAATATATTATATTTTAACTTTTTATCACATAATAAAGATATGAATTAAAACCTGACAATTTCTTCTAGCTATTACTTTACATGTGATATGACTGCTTTGGTAATCTATTTTAATACAACCTTATATTTGTTTTTTTTCCTGAGTTTCTACTGATGTTCTGTCAATAATTATAATTTTAAAAGTTTCTCATGACCTCGTGAGTTCAAAAATATTATTTTAAACACAACTATAATAGTACACGCCTCGATTTTAGAAACAATAAATTCTAATGTAACTGTTTTTAACATTTTAAAATACTCATAAAAAACTCTGAAGGAAAGACTTAGTACAGTAATTTGTTCCACTTAGTTTGCAATCTCCAAAACTCAATATGACCCTCGTTTACCTTAAAATTTAGTAGCACCTAAGCAAGAATGCAGGTTCATTAAAGATAGATTTACACACCATAATTTACAGGGAAAGAGGTTTTTACACAGCCTTTTTCTGTTAAATCACAGGACAACATATATTCAATATTTTAATAACTATAGTAAGGGCAAAAGATGCATGATTTCTAAATTGCAATAAATAATTTATTGTGTATGTATGATCTGAGGTATAGACTTCATACCTTCATGTATTTACAAAAAAAAAAAAATTTGTGTCTTCCAAAGAGAAATATATTAATAGCTTAATAATACCAACAAAACCTTTCTACTTTAAACTCTAAATTTTTCCATTTATTTTGAAATGCCCTCTCATTCCTGTATTCTAGCTCTTATTCTTCACTTTTAAAAGCCACAGATATAATTAAAACAAACAAAAACCTCACTCATTTATGGCCGCTTTTATGGCTAAATCAACATATGTAAGGAATTAAGAGGCCTAGTCATTCCTATCTTTCTCTATTCCAGCTATAAAACTAAAGTTGGAAAGAAAGATAAAATAGTCACTAAAACTTTTGGTGTTCTTTGAACAACTAGCACATTTGCTAAAAAAAAGTTTGCTATACAAGTCAATTTCAGAATTTAAAGCTCTCCATATTGAATAAATTAACATTTACATTTATTGTGACATGTATTCAAAAAGTACATAAAATTTATATGTATGGTCTAATGAGTAAATTATAAAGCAAACACCTATTTTTAAACTACCATCCAAGTCCAAAAATAGAAAGCAGGATCAAAAAAATAGAACTAACCTCTTATACCCCACCCCACCAAGCACATCCATCTTCAAACACTGTGGCTTTAATGTCCTATGTAAATTTTAAAAGTTAATTCACTGAGAATGAAAAAGGAATAGTGCCACAGGTGTTGTAAGATGAGAATTTTAAAATACCCATAAAATTCATTAATAAAGAAACTTTTCTAATATATAGGACACTCTGTTAAACTTTCCTGTGGAAAATGCCAGCAATAAGTATTATCGATATATTCAGAATATAAATTATAGAAGTGTTTGAATTTAATTTTGTGGAATACCACACAGGAGAGCCATAAAACACAGATTATTTGTTCCTAGCCTTCCAACAGCTGGCAGTAAGGAAAACCAATATTAGCACTCAAGATGCAAAAAACACTAAATAACAGCCATTTCGACTCACCAGCACCTAAATATTTAACGTTAAATTATAGAATAATGGATTGATCTTTGCAATCTTGGCTGGGCTCTGACAAAATAATAAAAGCTTAAGCAACACTCCTCACTTCTATCCCTAATAAGGATGTTCACTTAACAGCTTTAGCAGGATTCTAGACCTTTTACTTCTAAATTAGATACTAGTATATAGGTAAATATGGAATCACACTACATGACTATTGTTATTAATGCCTCCTCTTTTAGGTACTTTTGGTTGCAAAATCTATTACACAATTAACTAAAGCAATGTTTTAAGGAGATATATATTAATGGCCTCAAAACAACATTAAAACTGATGTTAAATTTGAACTTCATTTTTTTTCTTAGCAAAGCAAGCCACTCAGAGCTCAAAGAACCCCTTTTAAAAAAGTATTCTGACTCCAATATGTGGACACAGATAATGTAAAACAAATATAATTCATTTATAATTTAAAAACTAGCCAAATAATTGTTGCCCTTGCACTAAAAGTCTGCTTTTCTTCCTCAATCCCACTCACATATATGTCTAACATCTACTAATCTTGCAAGCTTGGCAGTGTTACTCCTGTGGGCTGTGATGTGGTAAAATTCCATATAATACCTCTGAATATTTGATGGACAGAAAAATACAACTGTATTAAACGCCCAAGGTATTTTGTTAAGTACACTGAATTTGACAGAATAAAAAACAGTCGCAGGGAAGAACATCCTTGAACCTCTAGGTATTATTTATAAATAGATTTCCTTAAACCTCTAACTGGAATGGCTGAGCAAATGATACATCAATTTGATGGAGTATTATGCAACCATTAAGAAAATGCTAAAGCTAGGTAACACAGATTTTATAATATATCATAAAATATTTTAAACATAGTTTTATATCGAGATGTAATTATAAAATACTATAGATATGGGTAAAGACTTAAAAGAAATAAAAAGAAATGAAAACATTACAGTTATGGGGACTCCTCTAATCTTCCATATGTTTACAAAGTAAGTGAAAATCAGGTCAAAAATGCAATGATTCTATTCTCTAAAGAACTGTAAAACCATCATCAGCACCTCAATTTAGGATCTGCACTAAACACACCAAAACTTGCAATAGATTACCCTTACTTCTAGGCAAAGTAACCAGATAAAAGGGAAACAAGGTCCTGTCTGAGTAGTCTGATTAAGAAGAGGGTAATGGGGAAAGACTACTCTTCCTCACAGCAAGGTGACAGAGGTATTTTAACCAATGGAATGTTTTACTACCATCACAAGGTATCAAATTTAACATTCTTACAAAATTTACAACTATGTCCAATTTACGCCCAGAAAATTACAAATGCAAAGAGATCATCTATATTTTATAAGTGACATAGAAGAAAAGTTTAGCCAACTTTTCACTGCATCAAAAATTACACCTCTTTCTGAATGAAAGGCATCTACATTCAAGAATATTCTGATGCAGGCCTAATACTTCTACTACTGTAGGCCTGCCTTTAAACATCACATGGGTCAAAAGCTCAAAAAGGTGCCCTGAAATCACTGGTCCTATCTCAAGATGCAGAATTAGTTTGGAGTCTATTAATATGATTATAACAATTGCCCTTCACAGCTACCATTTTGCAGAAATGAACAAGGTGACCCTAAAATTCACAAGAAAATGCAAAAGATCCAAAATTGCCAAAGTAAACTAGAAAAAGAACAAAGTTAGAGGACACACTTCCCAATTTAAACTTACTAAAAAGCTATAGTAATTAAGACTGTGTGTTAGTGGCATAAAGACAGACACATATATCAATGGCACAGAATGAAGAGGCCAGAAATAAACCCTGAAGGTTATGGTCAATTGGTTTTTTGAAATGGTGCCAAGACAATTCAAGAGGGATATAAAAGTCTTTTCAACAAATGGTGCTGGGACAACCAGAGATCCACATGCAAAATAATGAAATTGGACCTCTACCCCATACCATATATGAAAACAAACACGAAAAGGCTAGTCACATAAAAAAATAAATAAATAAAGTTGGATCCCTAATTTACACCATGTATAAAATTAACTCAAAATGGGCCATAAACCTAAGTATAGGAACTAAAACCATAAATTCTTAGAAGAAAACATATAAGTAAACCTTTGAGACCCTGGATTAGGTTCTTGAATATGACACCAAAAACAAAAACAAAAGAAAAAAATAGGTAAATTAGATTTCATCAAAATTAAAAACTTTTTTGCTTCAAAGCACATCATCAAGAAAATGTGAGAACAATTCACAAAATGGGTGAAAATATCTGGACATCATATTTCTGAGAAGGAACTTACATCCAAAACATAATAAGAACACTTACAACTCAATAATAAAAAGAAAAAACAACCCAATTTTTTAAAAAGACAAAGTATATGAATGGATATTTCTCAAAAGAAGATACAAATGGCCAAAAGCACATGGAAAGATGTTAAACATCATTAGTCTTTGGAGAAATGCAATTCAAACCACAATAAAATACTACTGCACAAAAACTAGAATGGTTAAAATTAAAAGGATACACATTAACAAGTAAGGATGTGGAGAAACTGGAACTCTTGTGCATTGCTGGTAGGACTGTAAAATGATGCAGCCACTCTGGAAGACAGTTTGGCCGCTCCTTAGAATATTAAATAATTACTACATAATCCAGTAATTCCTAGGTATATATACCCAAAAGAATTGAAAACATATGCCCACACAAAAACCTGCACATGTAAGTTCATAGCAGCGGCGTTGTTACTATCTGAATAGTGCAAACAACTCAAATGTCCGTTAACTGATGAATGGATAAACCATATGTGGTATATTCACACAACTGGTATATTACTCATCAATAAAAAGATACGACATATTGATATATGCTACAATATGGATGAATCTTGAAATATTATGCTAAGTGGAAGAAGCTTAACAGGCTATTTGTATAGTATATTTCCTTTAACTATTTCTCCTCTATCATCCAAATACGATGTCCTCTATAACATTTGCCCTGTGACCCAAAATAAAACTCGTTTGCCCTTCCACAACTCACTAGACTATAAAAACATTTCTTCCACTCTGCCTTATTATCACAATCATGTACTGTGAAAGATATGAATTTATCGACAGTCTTATGCTCAGAACTTATATGCCTTATATCTAAGGGTGTTCAGTGTTCTTTAAGGATAAACATCATTACAACAAAAATAACATAGGGTCTGGAGTCTAATAGTCCTTTATGTATTCAATGAATAGTTACAGGTCACCTCTTTTGTGCTGGAACTGAATGAGCTCAAATCTAGATTCACCTGTTTAACACTGAGCACGTTATCTAACCTCTCTAAATCTATTTTCCTTTTTCAATTGAATGTTCTACCTAAATTTCACAAAAGTATTTCAGAATTAAATTCAATAATATATTCCTTTTGGTACACATATGTCCTCAATAAATGCCATTTCCTTTTTTCTTTCTTCAAAAGTAACTGAACACGTTTCTTTAGGTCTGTGAAAAAAACGTAGTATATAGAAGATATACCCAGGAGAAAAATAATCTCAAACTTTTAAATCAAGTAATTTCAAATTTCAAATTTATATTATTAACCCCACGTTTTATTAGTAAAATTATCTATTCTAAGTTGAGAACTAATGTCATTTAAATTACAGAATTCTTTTACCTCACACTGATACTACACAGTCACTGGAAAATTACTTTTTTCTAAACAAAATTTGCTTTTCCAAGAGGCTTGAATATAATGGGTATACTTTCCTAGGCAACAAATTTATCAAATATATTAAGCCCTTACTCTGCAGAAGGTACTGTACAGAGTGCTTTATGTATTCATACACTTTAAAAGTGAATATACTGAGGAGGGCATGGTGATGTAGGACTCACACACTGCTGGTGAGAACAGAAGACCAGCAGAGCCTTCTAGGAAGGCAAATTGGCAGTAGGTATCAAAGGCTTCAAAACCAATACATCTTTTGATCCAATAATTACATTCCTAGGAATCTATTCTCAGGAAATAATCAATGATACAAAAGATTCAAGCACCAAGATTTTTATTGTGAAATAATGCATTTTTAAAAATCCACATTCGATGTGTACATGTGGATAGAATTACATTTTTTTAAATGTTAAAGAATGTTCCAGAGTAGCAAAATCATGAGCAATTTCTGCCTTCCTTTTTTTGTATTTTTCAAATTTTCTGTAATTCAAATATGTTAATGATAAACTTTTTTAAGTGGCAAAACAAACTGTTTTTAGAGGTAAGACGATAACAACATATTTATCATTCCTGAATTTTAAAAGTGGTAGCCAGAAGGACTAAAAAAAATGGTGTAGATAGAGGCTCTGTTCATCCCTCTGGCGCCCAAATCAAAGTTGTGATGGAAACAAGGAGGAAACAGCAAGGAAAAATTGCCTGGGATCTAGATGAACAAGCCATACAACTAGAGAGAAATCTAAGAAATCACCCTGCAACGGCAGAAGGCAAGACAGAGCGAAGACACGAGGCAGCCTGGTCTTGAGCAGATGCGTGGGACAGAGGCTGTGGAGGCAGCAGCCAGCAGCTGCAGGTGCCTATTAAAGGGGCCATGTCCAAAAGTGGACTTTCGCAGTCTCGGACCTGCTCGTTGAGCACCAATGCAGGTTCGGCTCCACGCAGGGAACATCACAGACTTACAGGGGAACACCGAGTTGTTGGAGTGAGGGCAGAGAGGAAACTTGCTCTGCACAAAAGTGCAGGCAGTATCCACTGTTCCCTGTTGAGCCCTCCCCCTTCCCAGCGCAAGGACAAAGCGCCACCAGAGCAGTGAAGTCATCACACTGGATAACAGAGGTCGCTTCGCCCAGAGGAGTCCCTGAAACCCTGCCTCCCCCAACTCACAGCCCCACCCAAGCCACATCCAGATATATCCTCAGAGAGTCAGGTAGATCCTGGGTTTTCATCATGTCGAATATTTTGTGCCAAGCCCTTCTGTCTTGCATAGACTCACAATGGAGGCAGCTGGCCTCAGTTTCTGGTGTGGCCTTTTGAGCCAACTATAAGCACAGCATCTGTGAATTGCTTGCTGAATCTTAACAGGTGGCCCCGGAGGGGCAGAGGCTTGAGCCAAATTTGGCTTCTAGCAGAGCCCTTCTCAGGACTGTGCCACTGGACACCTACTTCACAAATCCACACTAATGAGACCGGGACACTTAGGAGCTTTGCTTAGTACATAGAAAGACACAGAAAGGCAGCCAGACTGGAAAGACAAAGAAACAAAAACCATATGAGAGAGATCCAGAAATAATGGAGTCAAGCAATCTAACAGATGCAGAGTTCAAAACACTGGTTATAAAGATGCTCAGTGAACTTATGGGAAGGGTAGATGAATTCAGTGAGAACTTCAACAAAGAGATAAAAAACATAATAATGGAAATGGAAATTATAAAAGGGAACCAGTCAGAAATGAAGAGCACATTCTCTGAGATGAGAAATATATTAAATGGAATAAACAAAGTAAATAAAGAAGAGGATCAAATGGCCTATATAGAGGATGGGAAAGCCAAGGATAATCAATTGGAATGTCAAGAAAAAAGAAGCCAAGACTATAAAAATAATTTAACGAGCCAATGGGACACTACTAAATGTAAAAATATCCATGTCATAGGGGTAATTGAAGAAGGAGAACAAGATGTTTAATATATATTTAAAGAAACAATGATGGAAAACTTCCCTCACCTGGTAAAGGAAATAGACATACAACCCTAGTGAGCTCAGAGTTCCAAAAACCAGGAATCCAAAGTGGCCTACACCAAGACACGTCATAATTCAAATGCCAAAGGTTAACTACAAAAAGAGAATCTTAAAAGCAGCAAGAGAAAAGCAGTTTACCTATAAGGAAGCACCCATAAGACTGGTAGCTGCTTTCTTGAAAGAAACTATGCAAGACAGAAGGGCTTGGCACAAAATATTCGACATGATGAAAACCCAGGATCTACAACCAAAAATACTTTATCCAGCAAAGCTATCATTTTGAGTCAAAGGACAGATCAAGAGCTTCACAAATAAAAATAAGCTAATGGAATTTATCACCATCAAGCCAGTATTACAGGAAATGTTGGAGGAACTTATTTAAGAAGAAAAAACGTGTTATCAAAAACAGAAATAAAGAATGGTAATAACTACATTCCTATCAACAAGTACCTCAAATGGAAAAGAATTAAGTTCTCCAACCAAAAGATAGAGTGGCAGAATGAATAAGAAAAAAAGACCCCTACATACACTGCCTACAAGAGACTCACTTCAGATTAAAAGACACACACAGACTAAAAGGAAGGGGATGGAAAAACATATTGCCTTGATGGACCTACTAGGTACTGCCTGAATGAAATGGATCAGATAAAGACAAATATCGCATGATTTCACGTACATGGGGGCTCTAAAGAACAAAATCAACAACAATAATGAAAGTGGAAATAAATTCATATATACAAAGAATAATTAGAGGGCTATTAGATGGGAGAAGGGTTTGGGGACTGCAAAAAAAAAAAAAGAAAAGGGATTAAAAGATACAAATGGATAGTTGCAGAATAGACATGGAGATAGAGTACAGTGTGGGGAAGACAGTTAACAATGTTGTAATAAATATGTAAGGGGGCAGAGGGGTACTAGATTTAGTTGGGTGATTACTTTGCAATTTGTGTGGATCTCTGATCACTATGCTATACATATGAAACTGGTATATTATTGTATGTCAACAATAAGTGAAAAAAAAAACTAATTGAATTGTAGAATGTAAACACAAGCAACTAATTGTCTATTATATTTCAATAAAGACAAAAAAGTGATTTCCAATATAGTAGCTGAATCCTTAAAACATGCCATTTAGGTGAATAAAGTGGTTATTTTGTCATTTTAACGATGAGGAAACTAAATGAATTCACGTGACTTGTCCAAGGCTACACAGAGTTGAGACTAAGAACTCATGATTCTCATTTCTAATACTACGCTCTTTTCTCCACCAGTGGTTCTCAAAGTGTAGTACGTGAACCAGCAGCAGAAGCATCACCTAGAAACACATTAGAAATGCAAAGTCTCAGGTCCTACCCCAGGCCTACAGAATCAGAAACTCAGAGACTGGTGAGTAACAAGATGTGTTTTAACATGCCCTCCACAAGATTCAGATACATGATAAATCTGAGTGCCACTGCTGTGCATCATGCTGCCTCACAAACACTTTGTGAGATAATCAGAACATTTATGGAAAAAAGGGGGTGGTGGTGTTATTTATACTACTGTAATGGCATTTTCACATTTTCAGGCTCTTCCAAGTTAACAGGAGGTAATTATAAAGATTCACAATAATCTTAATGTCTGATTCCTGACAGTGTAATTAATCAACCACTTTCTTTTGAATTGCCACTTGCAGTCCTAGAGAACAGACAAATCTCAAGTACAGTAATCTCACAGGAAATTAACCAATAAGAATACTGAAATGTCATTAACTAAAAATGCTCAGAGAAGAAAGAGCCTGTTATATTTAGGTGTATTGTGTGCACGGGCAGGAATAAGAAACATAACAAGTTTTATTAACATGAACCATTAATTCTAAATAGTATTCTTCTGACCTTAGTAACCCTAAAAACCAATATGTTATTACCTGAGCTCCTGTGAAATCCAGTCCATAACTACTCACAAAGCACTCGCTAAATGTAAGGCATTTTACTGGTGCTACAGGAAACACAAAGCTAAGAAAGAGGGTCTTTGTCTCACAAAACTGTTAATAAGGTACTAGAGAATGTCCACATTTCATCAAGAATAAAACAAGGCAAAGTGAGAAAGTGTCATAAATTTTAAAATTTGCCATGGAAATTCAAAGGTGACACCTCGTTTTGGAGGGAACAGACAGGAAAACGTGAATCTGGGAAGACAGAATTTCAATAGATAAAAAAGGAGGAACGGGCATATCAATCTCTTATTACAGAATAATGAGAAGGCAAGTACAAGAGGAAGGTATATGCAGAGGGACAACACACTATGATTGCAGGCAATAGTAGAAAGAACACTGACGGGGTTACACTGCCCTGCCAGAGACAAACTATATTTCTGGCCAAGAAAGTCCATCTCTAATTCACAAATACATATCTACCATAGGAATAATAATAATTCTTTTATTTACCCCAGTTTTTATCTGAAAAAAAGGCCAGAGAGGGAAAGGCCCCAATATAAAAAATATAGGACACGTGCAAAATTCAATAATTATTCTCTATCAGGTAAATCAAAATTATGTAATATTGAAAAAAATTTCAACTCAAAATGTTTCCATTTCAAAAATTAGTTTCTATTATTAGTAAATGAAGTATATATAATATAAATGACTAAAAATAATGTAAGAAAAGGATTATACAAATTTTTAAAAATAGGTTTTATATAAAAGTATGTTTCTTGAAGGGGGGAAGTATACTGACAATTTCTTCTAAAACTAAACCACACTCATCAAACAATTCATCAATAGTACTCTTAGGCATTTATCCCAGAGGAAAAAAAACTTATGTTCATGCAAAACCTTAAACATGACAGTACACAGATTTGCTGTAACAGCCAAAAACTGGAAACAATCCAAATGTCCTTACATATGTCTATGGTTAAACAAATTATGATATATCTATAACACGGAATACTACTCGGCAATAAAAAGGAACAAACTATTGGTGGATTTAAGGGAATTATGAGTGAGAAAGGCAATTTTAAAAGGTTACATAGTATAACCTTTCGAAATAAAATTATAGAGATGGAGAACAGATTAGGAATTGCCAGAAATTAGGAGGGTGTTAGTGTGGCTATAATGGGCCATACCAGCAAGCTCTGTGGTGATGGAACACTTCTGTATCTTGTTTGTAGTGGTGGTTACATGAAGCTACAGTTACATAAGTGCACACACAAATAAGTACAGGTATAACTGGTAAAATCTAAATAAGCTCTGATGTCAATTTTCTGGTTTGATATTGTATTACACTTATTTAAGGGATCAATATCGGGAAGGTACAATGAAGTGTGCATGGGACCTATACACTTCTTTGCAACTTTTCTTGTGAACTATCATTATGTCAAAAGAAAATGTAAAAAAAAAAAAAAAAAGGTATACTCTATTTTTTCAAAATAGATGATGCCCATTCCTTTAACAGTACTATGAAAGTTGTATTCTTACCCACTGCTGATGGTGTGCTAAATTGCTACAGTCTCCTGTGGAAAATTATTTTATAGCATATATCCATGGCCATAAAATTTTGTGCCCTTTGTTTGACCTAGTCATCTAATTTCTGGATGTCACCTAAAGAACAATATCGATTTTGGGAAAACACATAGTCATGCACCACATTATAATATAATGGAAGCAAAAATTTTTTATAGTCTAGTGACATTACAGCCATAGCTCAGCACATTATTCACGTGCTTATGGTGATGCTGGTATAAATGAGCCTACTACACTGCCAGTTGTATAAAAGTATAGCACATACAATTATGTACACTATATAACACTTGATAATAAACAACTGTATTACTGGTTTATGTATTTACTATATTACACTTTGTATCATTACTTGAGTGTACTCTTTCTACTTAAAAAAGTTTGCTATAAAATAGATTCCCTGTTACACCAGCAGCAGCCTCATACACCTCATGTTTACCATATCTCTTAAGTGCTTCATTTTCTCTTGTGCTTAATTTAATCTCATATTGTTTTACACAGTAACATGCTGTACAGGCTGTAGCCCAGGAGCAACAAGTTATTCCAATACAATATTCCAATATTCCAAAGACAATAATTGCGTTATTTTGACAGAATTATGGGTATTTTTCTTTTCAACTTTGTAACAGAGCTGTCATATTATTTTCATAGTTAAAGAAATAAGCATACTTTTACCTTATCCCAGAAATCAACCAAAGCTGTAAAGTCCCATTTCTTAGAATATGCCACATTGTATTTTAGAATAGCATCCTATGGAAAAAGCATAAACAAAAAAACCTCATGATATAGTCAAATAAATTATCTATGAATAGACTGTCTCTTTTATGAACTACTTCCAGTAAATTTCTTCATGCTGGACAAGCTTCCTCTTACCATTAACTACTCCACATCGTAGCTATGAACAAATAGAACACACACTAATTTATTATTCACTTAAGAAAAATGAGATTAGAAAGGTCAAGTAATAGGAGAAATAACATCATAATTATCTCATGCATTCTAAAGAGAGGTGATACACTCTAAGTGGACAAAAAAGTTGGATCTTGGGGATAAAAATAATTAAGTATTATGATTTCTGACCATCAAAAGGGTTACATTATATATATAAATACACGCACACACATATATACAGATATACAGTATATTTGTAGTATTAAAATTTCATGGGGATAGTAAATTAGGAAATATCTAAAAAGGCTTCCTAGTGGAGAAGGCAATAATGAAAATAAAATTGAGACACACTGCCCTAAAGCATAAAATAGTCTTTATGCCTTTATAACAGCAATTTTTATAAGATACATATTAATGGTTATCTTCCCTCAGCAGTTCACATAAACTACAAATTTCCGTAGAATGAAGTCAAAATAGTACGGCATCTACTGGTGTAACATTTAACTGTCAGAATAAGTGTACTTTATATCTGTTTACCAGTGTCAAAAACAAGACAACAGGCCCTAAATGGAGTCACTTTGCTAAATTCCATGTTACCCAAATAGGACTTGATTAGTTTTAGTTTTCCGAGCTATAGACTCTTAAACCAATCAATCAGAAATCACCTGTTCAGCACCAGTGGGGTAATCTGCCTGCTAGACCTTTGCCATCAGCCCCTAAAGGAAAGTTGCCTTCTTGCCACAACCAATCCACCTTTTGCTAGTATAACTTGCTTGTTCCCACTCCCTTCTTCCTAATTAAAGTCTTTATTTTGTACAGCTCTTCAGAGCTCTCTGCTGGACAGATGCTGCCCAAGTTCATGAATCACTGAAGAAAGCCAGCAAGATCTTTAAAATTTAATCAGTTGAATTTTTTTAAACAGTGTGGTATGCATAAGATAATCCATTAGTTATGCAGAAAGAACTATTACTTACAAGTATATTTTATTGTGTCCTTTAAATTTCTTTTATTTTATAATGTACATATATTAATAAAGTAATAAATATATAAACAATTTATAATAAATTTATAAACAATTGGTAATAGTCATAAAACACACCCTCAAATTTTTTGTGAAGGTATATGTAAATCTGAAAAACACTGTTAGATTATCACTATAAATCTTCCAGGGGGTGGCTCCATAATGTAATGGTTAGCACGTCTGCTTTGCATACAGAAGGTCCTGGGTTTGCACCCCAAGTAGAGCCATAGACCATACCTGGCGTGAGCCAGGCCCCGGGTGCACACTAGAAACATGTGGGAGGGGATGCCCTGCCTTCAGAAATCCAGCTCTTAAGGGGAAATGGCAACATCCATGGGTCAGGAGTGGAAGTGAGGAGGGGGGAAGGCGGGAATTAAAGAGGGGGGAAAAATCTTCCAAATTTCCTTATCATTAAAGAAATTTGAAAAAAATTAACACTCTGCCAGAGTTTCCTGATAAATACCTCATGAGATATCAATAATCACCAAGCATTTAGGTTAAAAAAATGAGCCAACAAAATTTGGTAATGTATTATTACTTGGAACCAGGGAATATCCACGTATCCACGTCCTTCAAAAAGGGGAGAAAAAAGCATCAACCATAAAATAACATGGCAAAAAAAGCTTTTACTTTTCTCCCACGGCCATCATATAAAATTTCCCATTAGTAAAAAAAGATTTTAAGGATTTCTTATTCTAATCACTTGTAACTAATTTTGGAATCTCACATAAAGTATTGAATAGCAGTGTCAATCAACAGGTAAATGTACAAACAATGCATATACTAGAGTAAATGACTGATACAACAGGATAACGTGGACAAATCTCGAAAATCTTTATTCTGAAAAGAAGCCAGACTTACTACCATACATACTATATGATTCCATTCATGTAAAATGTAAACTAGTCTACAGTAAAAAAAAAAAAAGAAAAAAAAAAGTCTGATCAACAGTTGCCTGGGGCCAGTGCGGAAAGAACAATCAACTATAAAGGGGTAATAGTAATCTTTGGCAGTGATAGGTATCCTGATCTTAGTGGAGGTTTCACAGGAATGTTTTGTATCTTGATTGTAGTACAGGCTTCACTGGCATATGCAAATATCAAGGCTTATCAAATTACATACTTTAAAAGGATGCACTTTCTTATATATAGATTATTCTCCAAAAATGGTTAGAAAGAATATTTTAAATAGCATTTACACTAATTATTTAATGGGGTTTTATAATTAGCATTAACTCCTAATATTTATTTTTCCTTCAGTCTTCAAGTCTCAAAAGTTACTATGAAGTCTCCTATCATCAGAAAAACTGGATGCTGCTCTGTACCCTTAGCTATTAACTACTGAGGGAGGTTTTTTAGTGCATAATTTATAATAGCACAATTAGAGAAAGCACAAAGAAGTCCTTTCATTGCATATTATGAGACATATCATTTATAGAAATATTACTGTGTAAATCTTTTGAGGACACTGCTCCTTTTTAAAAACTTAACATCTTTAATCCCTCTTAAATCAACATTAAATGCATAAAAACAGCAAAAAAGATTTTTTTACTCATATATCTGAGGGATTTAATGTTTCTCCCCTTCCTCTCATAGTGTTCTTTCAGTAAGCAACAATTACAATAAGCAGATAGAAGAAAATCTCAATGGATTACTCTGTTCTGTTGACTCTACCATAAAATAAAAAGAAAGAGAAATTCAGATTAAAGCAATTATCCTTTTCTAAAGTAATCATGAAGCACTAAGGAACTGCTAAAGAGGTAAGCAGACAATGTAATTTAGAATACTATGATTATTCTGCATTTAAGCTTAAAGAAAAAAATAGGAAATTCTTATAAATAATCCTGTTATAAGGCCATAAAAGACCCTAAAACTGTCTCTCAAATGTAGTCTGGATAGTATTCTTGGGTGTCCTGCTTCTGTGTTTATGAGTTTATAACTACGTTTTAGAATACAATGACCAAAAAGCAACACACTATAGTAATAAAGGAAGGCTGGTACTTTAAACAGATAAAGATTGAGCCATCCTAAGATACACTGCAGTACAGGAATGTCAAATTCTAAAGAACCTGGACCAAAGTCACTATCATATTTATTTGCAAGCTGACATTCTGCATAGACGTCCCATCTTTGCAACTACCAATATCCACCAGCTGTTTGTGATTACAAAGAAAAATAGTAAATACAAAATGAAAAATTTTGTATTTTTTTATACGGCAGTTTTTAAAGTTTCTCAGCATGCTATTTTGGAGTTCAAATCAGTGGTTTAAAAAATTCCATGCAAAAAAGGGAATATTGACTACAAATTGTTCTCACTGTGATAACGAACACAACTCAAATGATTTTAATGCTTAAAATGGAAAAAAATCAAATTGATACAGCTGTACACTATAAGTATAAAGAGTTTATATTTAGTTTTATCTTTGTACATACGTAATTAACATTATACCAAAAATAAGTAAACTGGCAGATCCTGAGAATTTCTATCATTTAAAAGGAGTATAAGATTGAAAAACACTGTCCTTACGGAATGAAATTTTCAAAATATATTATGGTATAATATCAACATTTTTCATGTTAGGAAAGAAAAACAAGACCTACAGAAAGGTATAGAAAGTTTAAGAGTAACTTGTAAGTATAAATGGAAAAACAGTACAAAAACTGAGCAACTGTATACAGCAAGTCAAGTCTCTCAAAGAAAATGAAACTCATTTTCACAGAAGTACAGAAATGTTATGGTTAACAGTTGAAAACTTTAAAGTTTACATGACTACGGTGCCAAAAATAAACTTATACTTACCCATATTTTAGCTACTAGAAAAGCAATCTAGTGGTTGCTTAAATGAAATACTTAAAAATATCAAAAAAATAAATTATTGCCAAAATATAAAGTCAATAAATTATTAAATTACTAGAAGTTATATTAAAAGCAATAAAAAACAAAATGCTTAATGAATACTTTAATCATTAGGAAATTCAACTTCCCTTTGGGCAAATATTGTTGGAGTCATAATTCTTTCCTCATTCATTCTTAAAGACATTTTAGAAACATGATAATTTTAAAACAAAAATAAAAGAAATCTTTACCAAAGGAAACTGAATGGGGAAACAAGAAACAAAGGTCTTATTCCCAGTTCTCCAAATTATTTTGTGTGGCTCCAGGCAAGTCATTTACAACTCTCAATGCGTCTACTCATTTCTTACTTATGGACTAGAAACCAAGAATGTCTAGAGTTCCTCAGAAAGAAATCATGGTGCATATAAATAATGCTATTACCTAAATCCACTAAAGATCGAAAAATGTCTTTGAGGGAGGAGACACAGGGCCCGTCTCTAATAACTACATGTAAGAGGCAAGAACAGCAAAATAGCATACCTTCAGGTTTTGGGGTCTTGTAAATTTGTTGAGAAGTGCAGTCTGAATGAGCTCCCACCTGCTCCCCGCAGTTCGCTCACCATTCTTTGAGAAAAAATAAAAACAAATGAGGAAACTAAGTTCTTTTGCATCATAAAATAGGAGTCAAACAAGAATGTACTAAATCAGAAACTAAAAGAACATCAGTTTTGTTCCTACCTCATCTTCCACAGGGTACAAGTTTTGTTCTGAACAAGGCATCTTAACATGCTTGTTGTCCCACAAATCTTTAAAATGTGTTGGAAAAGGTTTAGGGACTTCTCCTGCTCTCAAAAGATCTACCTGAAATAGAAGTTAACAATAAAACTGTAAGTGCATAAAAACTTGGTATATTGTCTACAAAAGAATCCAAATAAAGCGGCCAAAGCAAATGCTATAAAATATAGACAAGCTCCTAGGCAAGAAATCTCCAAAATCTTCAGTTGTTTCCACTCCTTATCTCCACTTAATCAGTTTCCAAGTCACCATGTCCTGGCCATTCTATTTCCATTTCATCTAGGCACCTAGTCTTCATTATTCCTTGCCTGTATTTCTGCCAAGAGCCTTCTATCCCTTTCTCTAACTCCAACTACTCCCAGAACATTCATACCCCTTAAATTCCTCTGTTCACTAGGGAATAACCTTATCTTTCTGAAGTATTCCCAGACTTCTAATCCTATCATGGCTCCCCTCCGCCTATACTGATTCCAAATGATGTTCCTGGTTTTTAACTTCCTCTCTTACCCAAATACTATCTGGTTAAACATTTATTCTGATCTTTAACATTTGGCCCAATTTTCATTTCCTCTGAAGTCTTTGAAACTTTTAAAGAGGCAGTTTATTCCCTCTTGTTTTATCAGAGTATTATACTAGAGCCAACTCAAAGTTCACAAGACTCTGAACTTCTTGAGAATAATAATCATATTTACTTTGTATTCTAAATATTTATGCTAGAACCTGACATGTCTTTTACATGTATATTTGTTTACATATATATACGCAAATACACACATATATGTATATATAAACATATGCTATTTATAATAGCATTCAATAAATGTTTGAGGAAGGAGATATTTTAAAACATAAAAGTTTTACATATTGTATATTCTGGACATTTCACATAAATGGAATAATATAATACATGCTCATTTGTGTCTGGCCTCTTCACTTAGCATGTTTTCAAGGTTCATCCATGCTGTATTAGGAATTAGAACTTTATTGCAGACAATAAAATAATGACATTTGATATCTAACAATAAATAAACAGTAATTACAGAGATTAAATAATGATGGTATAGGATGATATTGGATTATGGTGAAGGTTGTCTAACTCGGTTTTATGTGTGGTGGAAAAAAAGAGGAAAAGTTGCAATATCACTAATCTACCAAATCAATCTTTTCTCCAAATCTTCACCACTAACCTCGTCAGTCATCCAGCTTTTTCTTAATTTTAAACGCACTTGCAATGCTCCCTTTTCCCTTATCACCAAATATTTAAGAATTCACCGTGTCCTATCAATTTTATCTTAAAACAATGCAATCATCTATTTTCTCCTTTTTATTGCCGCAATTACTCTATCTCAAATGTCTTAAAATAACATATCTTTTTTAAGAAATCTGACATGAAATTAAAATTTAAAAAACTGTTTTTACGAAGAAAAGTTTTAAAATAATATTCACTTATTCTAACATCAATAAATGAGAGTGACTATTTTAAGTACAAAATTTGAAACTGGAAATTAGGAACGACACTAACTAAAGCTACTATTTAATTTATATTTATATCTCTTACATATTATTTTAAAAATCCTACTCACACACCTACATAGTTGCAAATGGTAGTTGTTGTATTTTTTAACTGTTATTTTGATGTTTAAGGAAGCTCTTCAGTTTAACAGCAGTGGCAAAAGAACCTTGATTCTGTGGTCTGCACAAAAATGAGTTCTCTTAATAAATTTACTGATTAAAATATGGCTTTAGGCATTTTCAAGTTTTCAAATTTGAAATAACAAACACAATTCCAAATTGTTGATTAGTTCTTTTTATTATAGGTTTTTCATAGTTAAAATTAGAATTTAGAAAAGAAACTTGAGTCAAATTTCAAAAGAACTCCTGAACACTGCCACACAACACAATTTGATAATTACTATCTCCTTACTTTTCCTCTCTTATCTGAGTTTTTCATTACCCTTCCCTGTTTCCAATGGACCTTATTTCGATTTTTTTTTTTTTTTTACATACAGCAGTCTGATTAATCTTGCTACGGCACAACTATTGTCTGCACAGACATTTAATGATATCCAATACCTATAGAGTCAAGTCCAGTTCCTGGCACATGAAACCCTCTAAAATATGAACCCAATCCACTTTTCAAGTCTCCTCTTCTACCATTCCCCACCCAAATTCTAAGCTCTAGCAAACCAATTGCTTTCCATTCCTAAAACAAATATTTTTCAACTACACAGCCTTTTCTTATAAACATTATTTACCTGTCTAGAACTCACTTCCTCAGAAATTTCTGCTCGTCTAGAACTCACTTCCTCAGAAATTTCTGCTCATCTTTTGACTCAGCTCAAACCCCACCACCCTGCTAAAAGTCAATTCCCCCTCCAATCACGTTGAAGAATTCTGTATTTCAAAATATTTTATCACATCTAGACTAAGCTGTACCATGAAAGGGTTTTTTTTTTTTAATCTATAACAGAGATTGACTAATAAATGAGATGACCAAAACTATCCAACGTGTGATATAAATCTAAAATTAGATTATGGTGATGGTTGTCTAACTCAGTTAATTCACTAAATATTACTGAATTAAGCACTTAAAATAGGTAACTTTTACATACCTCAATAAAGTTGTATTTTAAAAAGAACCAACAGAAAGTATAAAAGAGGTTACCAGAGGCTTGCAAAGAATGGGACGTTACTGTTTAGTAGGTACTGAGTTTCTGTGTAGAATGATGAAAAATTTCTGAAAATGGATCTTGGTAATGGTTGTACAACATTCTGAACATACTAATGCTACTGAAACATACATTTAAAAATAGTTAAAATGATAAATTTTATATTATGTATATTCAACCACAATAAAAAAAAATAGGTTGGTTTTAGGCATGTTAAGTTTGAGACACCTGTGGAACAGTGATGGAGATGTCTAAAAGAATCTAAAGCTCAGAAAAGAGGGCTGAACTGGAGAATGATTTGAGGATACTGAACCATATACAGCTTTGAATTTTAGAAAGCAATCCAATAACTAACAATGTAGTGGGTGCTCGATAAATATAGTCAATATTTTTAAAAAGAGAATCCAATGAATATTCTTAAAAATAAAGACAAATTCAATTTCCTCATCAGCTGACAATGATTCATCTTATGGATTTGTTAAGTACCACATTAAGTAAGCTATCATATTTCTCCATTTTGTAGACTTCTCAGTACTTTATATATGCAGAAAAGGGAAGCACTTTCTTTGCCTTGGTCTGTTTTTCACGTTAATAAGTATTATAAGAAATAAAAACTTAAAAGTCTTCTCTCTTTATAGGTGACAGGTAATACCTACCCGGATAGTTACTGTATGATTGGCAGAAGGTCTCAAGAAAGGCAGCTGGATCCCACATCTAGGCATTCTTCTCATCTCCTCAATAGGAGTTCCCAGCCATTTCTTATCTGGAGAAAGGTGAGGCGCAATGTATTTAGGGATCTTCCTGTCTGTTCTTTGATATTTGATTTCACATTGTTCTTTTCTAAGGTCAAAACAAAAGTATTCAGTCACAAACCACTTACTGTTTAAATTCATTTGGATACAAATATAAAACTTACCCAGACCGTTATTGTTTAAAATGTGTCAAGCTTGTTCTCTCTCCTTGATAATTACAAAAACAAACAAACAAAACAAAACTTATATAGCTTATAGTAAAACCCAAGAACTTAATTTCAATAGTCTGTGGCAGGAATTTCCAAACATACGTAAATCCCCTTCTAAAAAAAGAACCATGTAAGAATATGGGACTGCCAAATGAATCATGGTTCATAGTATCAGCTACTTCTTAGGACTCTAGAGAGTAATTTTCAATAAAAGGAACGTACTATGACATACTTGCTAGAAAAAAAATCACAGAAATTATATAGAGTGGGCTTTAAAAGATTCCATATAGGATTACAAAAATGTAATTAAAATTTTTTTTTGTAATTAAACAAACCTGGATTTAAATCCCAAATTATATAACTTCAGTGAATTCTCTAACCTAAATTTTAGTTTTTTCATTTGTGAAGTGAGTGTAATGCCATCTGCCTGCCCATCAGAGCATTAGAGAAAATGCAGTATACAATGCCTTAGGAAAATGACCAAATAGACAGTAGCTACTAACGATCAAATATTTTTGTTCTCATAATTTACATAAATTTCAAAAGGAAATTCATGAAACTAAAAATCTAATTAACAGTATTTATTTGTTTTCTGTTTTTGGCCTTTTTAGAATTTAAAATTTTGAGTTCTAGGTTTAAATTTAGCATAAATAGTTAACAAGAAACAACTATTTCTTTGCTTCAGTGTAAACCATAAATTTGCTAAACCCCTTTACAAAATTATAAAACGTATTACACTATTGGTAATACTCCTGACAGAAAAAAAAATTACCTTTTTTCCTCTGCTTTTGGCATTCTCATGAAATGATCTGTGATTTTAGAATCCTTTTTCCCATGTTGCTTGGAATTTCTGCATTCCACATTCAGGCTAGGAGTACTTCCAGGTAGTTTGACATTTAAATCGTTCATTCCAGCACGACTCTCTCCTCCTTCAAATTGGAAATGTAATCGAATTTCACCACCCTTAGCAGAGGACCGTTTCCTCAATTCAGTGTTAGCTTCTCTTGCTTGGAACCTTGAAGGTTTATTTGCTGCTGTATGGGAGGAACTGCTATCTTCCTGTTCATCAAAACCTGGACTTGTCTCTTCATCTGCTTCTGAGCCCTGACAACTATTTTTGGAATTATCTACATCCATTGGTGACTCAGGTTCACTTTCTTTCTCAAACGGAGAATTTCCTAGGCTACTTTCTTGTCTACTCAATTTGTTGGCATTTTTCAGTCCAGTACTGACATCCTCAGAGCCAATGTCTGACAAGGGACTCTCTGGTACCACGTCTATCTCTTCCTGCTGACAACTTGCACAGTCTTCCACAAGATGGCAAGACTTTCTGCACTTCTGGTGGCTTCTGGCTTCTCTAGCCTGTTCATCTCCTACAGTCTGCTTTGCATTTACAAGCTTCACAGGTATAAAAAATTGTTTATTATCACTGCTTTCCTCACTATCTGTGTCACTGTGATCATCATTTTTGGGCGACTGATCAATGTTAGCATTACTGAACTGTTCTGATACCAGAGTCACTGTTGCATGTTCATGTTCCAAAAGCTGTTCTGTATGTGTCCCTTCATTTTGCCACTTACAGATAGCTGAAGTCTGATGCTGGTTCAAATTGTATACTTTTTTCAACCGGTGATTTATCATACTTAACTGAGAAACATTCTCTAATTTTTCCATGTTTTGTTGATACAAGTTATCTTTTTGTACAGAACTCATCACGGATTCTACTTTTGTATTGTTGTTTTCTTTACTATGCAAACTATAAGAAAACAGAAAGAATTAATGATACAGTAGAACTTACAAGAAAGAACTTATGATTCAGTAAAACCACATACTCAACCACATTCCACAATGTCACAGCAATAATTAAACTACTTATGATTACCTTAGCATACAGCATTCTCTTTCGTGACTCCATGACTTTGCACATATGCCTATAATGCCCTTTCCCCAACTATATGCCTAGCAAATACCTGCTAGAGTAAAATGTTAAATTAACCCAAAGGTAAAGCAGATTGCTTTTTCTATAGGCTAATCACCACTGTTCCTTATTTATACCTTCACTGTTACATTTACTACACTATGTAATACAACAGGTCCTCGAACAACGTTTCGTTCAATGTCGTTTTGTTATAACATTGATAAGATGCAATAGGAACCTAACTCTTGGTTATTATCAATTAGCCTATTAAAACTGGTTTCGTTACATGTCATTTCACTTAAAGATACAGAACCTATCAACAACTTTAAGTGAGGACTTACTGTAATCATGTGTTTTAGTATCTGTCACCACCACTACACTGTAAGTATCTTAAAGATAGAGATGAGGTCTCCTTCATCTCTGTATCTCAAGTATAAAGGAGAGTCCCTGGCATATAGGAGACTAAAAATTTATTATTTATAAACTGAAAGAATAAATGTAGATAAAGAAAAATGGAAAAGCAAAGAGAGAAAACAGCATGAAGCAAGACAAAATATCCATTTATCATGCTATTAATTTCTCTATATTGGCATGTTTCTATACCTTTCTGATTCAGCTGTCTTGATTCCTTTAGTGTCCATCCAACTAGTAATAGTCTTTTGTTTGAAAACTGTAAAAAACACAAAACAAAACAAAACGATAATGTATACGCATACATACCTTCAAAAAGAAAATACCTATAGGAGCATATATACATGTAAGACATTATGCTAGGTTCTGTGGGTTAAATGAAGATTAGTCACTCCTTTCCACACTCAAGCAATGGGAGATAATACAGAAACATAATATAAATACATTTGGCACAGAGTAGAAAGTAACCAGCCTCTAAAGGAGTTGGTATCACATAATGCTTAAGAAATCCTGGATCTCCCACTGGATTCCTACATGACTTTGTGAGGGATCATTTCTCTTTATCTTAGATTCCTTATCTGTAGACATGTAAATTAGTAGTAACTTTCCTGGGATTACAAAAAAATATCAAAAGTCATATAATAGCTGTAATTCCAGAATGCAAATCTGGAAAGTTCCCAATCATGCACAATACATGTAGCCTGGAGGGCAAATCTGAAGGGGCGAGATGAAAGAGCCCATTTGCAGAAACCAGAGAGAAAGCTATTGGTCTGTCAGTGGTTCCCAAACTATCTAAATCATCAGGAGGCTGGTAATAAATCCCAGAGCCACGCTCAGACCTACTAAATCAGAGTCTACATGTATAATGATGGAGGTGGCGTGAGGAGCTAGAATCTGCACTTTTTTCAAAAAGTGATTTTGATGATCAACTAGGTTCGAGAACTACTTACTGACCAAGGACCAAAACTAATCCTTGTGAGAATTGAGAGTAAAAGTTGAGAAGGGAAAGTCATTGTAGACTTCACAATCATAGAAGTTAAAGGTGACACTTAGTTTTAAGCCTGAGAGACTTGATGGATGGTGACCGCATTAAACAGAGATGTGAAAGATTAAAAGAACTGAATTTAGGGGAAAAATATGTTTAGGTCAATTCTGAACATACTGAATTGAGATACCAAAGAGATAACTAGATAGAAATGACCAGCAGCCAATAGCAAAAGTAGAACTGATGGCTCAGTTGAGGGAGATGCAACATGATGAGAGCCACAATTTATATAAGCATTAGAAATAAGCATGTTTTCGAAAGTCAATGTACTGCATATAGAGTAAATGTATGTAATATTTTAGTATAAAGAAATACAAAATCTTGAACATTCTCAATTACTGTCTAAATTGCACTGTAAGAATCTAGGCCCCTTAAGTCATAGATTCATTCATTCTCATCTCCCTGTGTCACCTCAAACACAGTAACATGAGCAAACAGATGCTGTCCCAAATATATGAAAACAGCTTATTTACCCTAATTGTGAGCCACATAATTTGTACCTTCCACAAAAAACTAACATTCCTACCAATAAAAATCTTTTAATATTTTTAAAATAGTTTCTCTCAAAAGTGTAAATACATATATTTGATATTTCTTGTTAAACACCACCACTTTAGCAATTTTGTTAAATTAGCACTTCTACAGCAAATCAGGCTTCAGAGAAAAAAGTAGTTTAAGTTAGAAAGCAATGAGAAGATTAACCATTCTGAGACTTTTTCTATAGGTCCATCTTCTCCATTTAATTTCATTATATCAAATACAGAAAGTATAGAAAATCCTCAAATTACAAACCAGCTATGAGCCAAAAAAATGTTCATTTTTTGAGTCAATGTAAAATTTAAAACTTTTTTCCATAAATGTAAGGATTAAATGGTATGCAATAGCTAGGTTCCTAGAACACACATGAAATATAGTACTCCAATGACAAGTCTGTGGAACCTAAAGACTGCATACAAGATCATTTCATAAAAAAACTATGAAGTGTTACAGTGTAGTTTAAAGGAGCACTCTCTCCTAAAGTTCTAATACTGAGCCTGTATTCCCTCTCTAGCTTCAGGCTTCCTATTATCATTCCTAAAGCTGAAACAGGATGAAGGAGAAAAGGCAACAGGTGAGGAACCAGTATTTCCTGCTAATAAAACTTTCCTCAGTCCTTCTGAGGAATCCAGAGAAATGTGTGCCTAGTTCTCTTTCCAATACCAGTACTTCTGGCTTCCAACCATTTCTTTCGAAACATAATCACAAGACTGTTTCAGTTTTATCCCTCTTATTCCTGAAGTAAGCATAAAATGATGCTCCCCAGGATTCCTGGGAATTTCCTTCTTTTAACTAGAAATAATACCTGGAAATAAAAAGGGAGGCAACAGGAGGTAATGAAAAAGATAAAAACCTGGAGTCAAACAAGATCTTAGATTGAGATCTTTGCTCAGTCACTTACTAGTACTTCATTTCTTTGATCCTCTATTTTCTCACCTATAAAATGGGGTTAACAATCCCTACTTCCAAGGCTTATGTAGAGAAAATATTAAGTGTCCAGTCTCACAGAGCAGAAACTCAACAAATGAATTCTCTAACACTTCCACCCAATCTTTTTTCACTGATAACAGTTCTCCAACTTTATTCTGACTTTGCATCGTTTCCACATAAATTCATTTGTAACATCACTCAGTAACCACCATGTTTCAATGAGCAAATCATTCAATTAGGTGTTATACATATAAGCAAAAGGCACAAAATCAGTAAAATTTCCCTGCATTTCAAAGGAACACCCCATCTCCATAAAAAGGGTCTTTTCTCCAGCTGCAGCAAGATAAGACATGGGAAGGATGTGGTGAGAGCAAAGATCAATGGACAGTAAGTTTTTGAGACGAGGAAAGAGGTCTGAAGATGCTTTTGACAGCATTGAGGCTGAAAGAATGACAGGAGATAGGGGACAAGCTAGCTCCAGTCCCCCATTCACCAATAGACTTGGATCATCTCTGGCATGGGGAGAGAAACTCTAGGCATTTTTAACAGGCAGAAAAGGGGAGCTCCAGTTGCAATACAATTAGATAAACCATTTCCCATCAGAATGTGAATAGCATGCTGAGTTCTGCCTACATGCAGGTTTGCAGATTTCAATCAAAATAAATAATCTGAGGCAGATGAATAACACAAAATGTAAGGATACTGAATAAATATCCACTTCCCTATCTCATCTACTTCTCCTATTATAAACTGACTATATATAGTTCCTTAAAAAATTCCAAAATTTGAAACAAGTTTATGACACAAATTTAGACTTTGAACATTGTTTTAATTGGTGTCTTGTGCCAGGTACACCGAAAATATTTACATAAACTACAGCTCATATATTGATTTGATTCCTCTTATGTAGAAAATCTTTCTGCAGAAAATCAGAAGATACAACCCATGAAGACTGACTGCCCGACCATCATCTGCAACTAACTCCTCCTCCTTTATACATGAATAAAAGTTAATGGATGACAGATTAGCTCATCACAGAATTCAGACAAAATACCGAGAGGTCATCTTTATTTCCCTCTCCCCTCCACTCTCCTTCAAGACCTCTGAAATCTACAACACAAATCTTAAAACCACCTCTTACTCTCCATCTTCAAAACAACACTAACATTAAAAGAACAGGTACATCACTTACTGGACAACTGCACTTGTTTCTTGCAACTGGTCACTTTGTCTACAGTCTTGACTTTCTCTAACCCAGTGTTTTACAAAATACAAATGACCATTTTTTAGTGAAATAATTCAGACAACATAAAAATGTATCATACATAGTAAGGGTACTATTTCATGAAACGTTTGTTATAAATATGGCATATTTACCACTTTACATATTTTTCTTACTCTGTGTACCAGGTAAAATTTAAACTGGGTTGTAGTCAGAAAAGTCCAAAGGCCATTGCCTAAGCCACCTTTTCTAAAATATTAACCAAATGGTATAACCCTTCGTAAAAGCTTTTTAGTGGTTCCCCCATTAACCACAGAATAAAGTCCAAATGCCTTGAAATGGCACTTGTCTATAGTAAGCTCTTGTCTTCCTTCTCTGCCTCATTTGACACTGTCATTCTATGCTCCAGTCCTACCACCTTTTACACATGCTTTTCTCTCTGCCCATATAATGTCCTTTCTTTGATTTATACAACAAATTCTGCTCATCCTTCAATACTTAGTTTAGGTCTGCTCCCCACTGCCTCTAAGTCCTGAGAGAACTGAGTGCACTATTCATTCACTTGAGGACTGCCTGACCTTTGCCCAGCCTATTCTCTAAAGCCAGGCTTTCCTTCTACTTCTCTAGCTGCTTCTCTTCAGTCTACTTTTAAATGGTAGTGCTCCTAAAGTTTCTGTTCTTACTTAGGTCGTCTTTATTTACTCTACATGCTTTATATGATCTAATCTACTTCCATAGCATCAATTACATTTATACCAAGAACTCTCAAATCTATATTTACAACACAGAACTTTTTATGTTCTACAAACCCACACACCCCATTCTCTCCTGACTCCAACCACTTCTCCCTCTCCCTACTGCCCACAGCCAAGTATAAACCATCTTTATCTCCCACCTAGACTAACTCCTTAAGAAGTCTTGGGCCTGCACTTCTGTTCCCTTTCAATCCATTCTTTATTTTTCACATACCAGTCACAGGGACCTTCGCCTCCTCCCCCCTAAAAAAAGATAAAGATATATATATTTGATCAAGCCACCCCTTACAGAAAATCCTTTAATAGCTTGTCATTGCCCTTAAAGTTCAAAACCCTAAGCACTGCCTACATGTCCCCATATGATCTGATCTTTGACTACCTCTCTCAGTCCCTTATCTCTCTTGACAATATGCATCAGCTGCTCTTCCTTACTTTCTCTTCTTCTAGTTAACTCATCATTCTTCAGACCTCAGACTAAGCATCTCATCTTCTAGATTATCTTTGATCCCACTAGATTAGGTACTCCTGACTCCTACCATGATGATCTGTCCCCTCATCTATCAAAACATCCATCACCCTTGTTGGCTTCTGTAATTGTCTACCTCTACTGACAAGTTTTAGGGTATGAAAACAGGTCAAGTTATTCTCGTTTAACACTGAATGCGAGTCAAGTATAATGCCAGAGAAGACTAACAGCTTTGCACCAAGGGACCTGGAATCTGAATTGAAGAAAGTTGTGACTTTCTTTTTATCTGTCTTTCGATCAAGAGGCTAAAGCTTCACATACACAAACTTATGTTAATGGCTACGATAATTTCTCAGTCAAACTCAAGGAAAGCAAACAGGTGGAATTTCCTGCCATTTTCCTTCTCGTGAGTGACTGCTCATCAGGGTTTCTCACGCCATCAATCGCAACGGGAAAAATCAGTTCCCATTCCCCCACTGACAGCCTTGGTGGCTCAGCAAGGGGATCTTATACTGGTGCACACTAGACCAGAAGGCGACTGGAGTCCCCGGGTTCGCAAAGATCAAGAAGAGGTTTGGGCCGAGACGAAGGACAGAGACTTTTATTTCCCCACGTACCAAGCGAGGTGGTGCTGCCTCTGTGCGGTCCCGCCCGCCCCGGAACGCAGCCTGACGAGGGTGGGACCCTGAACTGCACCGGAGCGTCCTTGGGATGGAGGACGCGTCTCTGCCTGCTGGGAAAGCTCCGGGCGTCTGAGGCGGCCGGCGGAGAAGTTGCAGAGGCACCCCAGCGAGGTCGTTTGGCGCAGGGCTCACACCCGGGGCCTGCACTCATGCTGGGACCCGCAGCGAACAGCCCCGGGGCCGGCCCGGGCGGAGAGCCTCATTCACTAACCCTGAGGGACGGACCGCGCCTCCTCCTCGGCGCCTCCAGGCACCATTCTCTCTCTGCCGCTGCCTGCTTCTGCAGTTTCTGCTCCGCCGCCCTCCCGAGCCAGGCCCTATCCAGTCGACTGCCTTCCCTCTTGCACAGGTAACCAGCCTGCCTCACGACGCGCCGCTCCGATTCTGGCTTGGTTCACTTTCCCACCACCGGAAAGCTGCCGTCAGGCGCTTCCGGCTTCCGGGGCCGTACACTGTCGCAAAGTGGAAGTGCGAGGTTTAGCGGGCACCGGCCTCCGGAAGGTCAGCGTGTGGAGGGGTCGGTGGTAATTCCCGTCTTCCCGCTGTTACTAAGGAGCAGCAGCGCTACAGACGACCCCGACCTGAGGCGGCGGTGAGAAGCTGACGGGCAATTTGCTGTGACACCATGGAGGGCGGCGGGGGAAGCGGCAACAAAACCACAGGAGGGCTTGCCGGCTTTTTCGGAGCCGGCGGAGCCGGTTACTCGCACGCGGATTTGGCTGGCGTCCCGCGTAAGTATCGGGCCTAGCTTGCGAACATTTCTTACTGATCCTTGCGACTACAGCAGAAGTGCAGCGTGCCCTGTCCCCCTACCCGCCCCCACCCCCATATTTTTGGCTGGCGTTCACAGCCTACATACAGTTATCAGTGGTGGGGTTAGTGTGTCTGCACTGCTACTGTCAAGATTGAAACGAGTTTTTGAAGCCATGGATCCCTAAGAACCTCTCTGGTTGACCTGGACTCAGGAAATGTTGCATGTTTTCTTCCTTTTATATTCAAGCTTTGTGTCTTATCTTTCTCCTCACACATTCCTGTGTGCTGGGCATTAGGTTAAGAGGAGAACCCAGCTCTGCAAGTAAATGTTCTTCAAATTGCGATTCTGTAGAAAACATTTTAGCTCTAAGTCGTATATTCTAAACCACGAAGTAGCTGCAGATCAAAACACCAAATGTAGGCGAGAAAGCAGTATGAGTCGAGACAGCTGGAGAACTGGTAAGTGAGCTGCACTTTAAAGGTCACAGACACGAAGAGTTTTAGGAAAGGAAATAATGCAAGATGGAGGGTGCAGAAGCATGAAAACCATATCTGTGCCCTCTCCTCAATTCTATGAATATGTATTCTGGACCTTTCAGACTATGGGTCTTCGACTGAATGAACAGAACTTGAACTTAAAGATAATAGGAAATGGGAGGATAAGTGCTGTATAAAATTATTTTCTTTTTTGAGAATTCCTGTGCTGTTTCTCTAGGTTCTTTATGCTCAACAAAAAAAGTCCTTTCAAGTTCCTAGTGTCAGGTGTGTCAAAAAAAAAGTAAAACAGTTTATTACAAATCTTAGGAGCTGCCTTAATATGGCAAAGCATTGTTACATTAATTTGATTAAGATTTGAAGGTAAAATGAGAGGTCAAGGGGTGAACACCATTGAGCACCTACAATGGGCCGGTGGCTTTTCTGAGTGCAGGACTACAGCAATTAAATTAAAAAAAAAAAAAAAAAAAGGTGGCTGCTGCTTTCATGAGAGTTTACTTATTGAAGTGAGCCAAGTAACAAAAACATTTCAGTTAGTTATGAGTGTCTATAGGCAATAAAACAAGGTCACGAAATGGTGATGGGAGCAGAAAACCATTTTAGAATAGGTCAGGAAAAGCTACTCAGGGGTATTGGCATTTGAGCTGTACCCTGAATATACTACAAATGCCAGGGATGAGGCAAGTATACTAGTGAAAATGGCTAGTACAAAAAAAACCAACTTGGCATGTTTGAAGAACAGCTGTTAGGCCAGTGTATCCATAGCCTTTCAAGGGACTTGGAGTGGTAGGAGATAATGAGATCATCAGGGCAAAGAATGGCAGCTGATGTGTTTTGTAAGCCATAGAAAGGAGTTTGAATTTGATTATAAGTGTAAATGACAGCTATTAAGGCTCAATTCCTTTTCTTAAAACACTTTAGTTGCTATGTAGAAAGTGAATTGAAGGGACTAGAGCAAGTGAGGAGTCCAGTTAGGTAGGACATTGTTACTGTAGTCTAGTCTTCTTTGCAGTTTTTGTACAGCTGTGGAGCTCTTTTAGCAAAGTAGAAAGAAAGTAGCTTTATAATGGAGTTAGGCTATGCCTTCTGGTACGTTGATTATTTGATCCATGTTACTGCCAATATCATCTTTGCATGAGAGCCTTAGCCACCAGTGCAAGACCTGTTTTGGGTTTGAGGACTCCAGGAGGAAGAACCCCAGAACTGCCAGTTAAGAAGGAAAATATGGAAAAGTGGGAAAAAATTTCACATTCAGTAAGCCTGTAAATCAAAATTTCAAGACACGTAAAACAAAAGCAGAATTAACATGAAATAAAATAACTTTAACAGTTTTGTTGTAATATGATGCTTTGTTTTCCCTCTAGTGACTGGTATGAACCCTCTGTCACCTTATTTAAATGTGGATCCACGATATCTTGTGCAGGTAAGATTAAGACTAGGCCTTTTATAATTTTACTGGTGAGCTGCTTTAACCTCCCATTAAAAAAATTTTAAATACGAGATATTTTTGGAGGCACCAAGTTTCTCATATCTGTTTACCTTTTTTTTTCCCACAAACTGGCGATTTGGCTTGCATTTCTCTCTAACACTAGTCGATTAAATCCCTTTAAAGGGTTTGGGGTTTGGTTCTTTTCCATTTTCTAAAATTATGATAAAATACACTAACATAAAATTTACCATCTTAAATCATTAAGTGTACTGTTCAGTGTTACTAAATACATTTGTAATATTGTACAGCCATTACCACCTACTATATCCATAACTCTACTATATTCAGAACCCCATATAACTGAAACTATACAGTCACCCCACCCTTACCCATCCATGGTTTTGATTTTGGCCGTTTCAGTTACCCGTGGTCAACCATGCTCTGAAAATATAAAATGGAAAATTCATAAATTTTAAATTGTATATTAATCATATTGTGCTTATAGTGGTATTTTTCAACCTAAGATTCTTAGGTGAGCTTCAAGGGGTTCAAATTTCATGTATGCATTTACTGGAAAGAGGGTTTATAGCTTTCTAAGATTAACAAAGGAGTAATTATTAAGAAGATAATTTTACTCTTGCATAACTGAACCAAACTGCTGTGCTTTTATAGTTTTTTTTAATGAACATTTGGTCTTATAGTAAAATTGGGCTTATAAATAGTAGCTACAGAATGAAAGTTATTTTTTCTTTCCAGACTTTGATTCTATCAACTGTTACTTCTTATAGCTGTCAGTTTACTTTTCTCTAGAGGTGTTCTTTCTAAACTCTGTTGCACTGTTGCTTCAAATTTATCATTAAATAAGGCAAATTATGTACTGTCAAACTTACTACACACAGTTCAGAGCAAGAATCTAATTTGTCCTAACAACTAATGAGCATAACAATATATGTTATATATTTCATTTCACTTTGATTTAGGTGTTGCTATTGTTGCAGAAAGTTTTGTTTGAACATAGTTGACTTTTAGTTTTACTTCCTGAGAAAAACTACCTCAACAAATTAAAAAACTTGAAAGTACTCTGTCTTGAGGGGAGCTCAGCATAGTTTTCATTTTTATCCCTTTAGGATACAGATGAGTTTATTTTACCAACTGGAGCTAATAAAACTCGGGGCAGATTTGAACTGGCCTTCTTTACCATTGGAGGATGTTGTATGACAGGTGGGTATAATTTTTTTTAAGTGTCCTCAATCCAAGGAGTCAAAGATGTTTAAAGTCAAAAGCAATTTTAATATTGCTTTCAGTGTTGTTTTAAGAATCATTAACATTTTTTGTATTTTTTTATTAAATAAGAATAAAGAATCAGAAGCACAGTTGTTTTTTTAATATAAAATTGTGTTTTTGGATGAATTGTTACTGTGATTTTTTAGGAGCTGCATTTGGGGCAATGAATGGTCTACGGCTAGGATTGAAGGAAACCCAGAACATGGCCTGGTCCAAACCAAGAAACGTACAGTAAGTCTCATGTAATCATCTGATGTAGTGATGTTTGAATATTAACCTCTCCTCCATTGGCTTGATGAGCACAGCCTTAAGATTTTAAATATTTAGAGTACTGATATACGTTTTGGTCATTTTATTATTTTTTTTTATTCAAAATAAAAGGAATGAAAGAATCAGGTTACTGAGTCTTAAGTGTTTGAAAGGAGTGATTTTTGAGTCAGTGTCCTTCAGTCAGCTGGTGCTACCCCAACCTAACTTCTCAGCTGTCCCTGGCAAATACATTATTCGGATTGTTCAGGAGCATGCCATAGGAAATGATAGTGAAGAAATAAGTACATAAGAGCGATTGCCAGATCTGCTATTATTTGACTTTTGACTTGAACTTAAACTTTACACTCCATTTCTAAAATGGAAACCTGCAGAAAGTTTAAATGAAACTCCTAGAACTTAGAGATTGTTTCAAAAAGAGTAAGAGTCTTCGAGGAAATTGATTTGCAGAGAAGGGAGGGTATATGACGCATATCTTCACCCTGCTTAAGAAATAAACATGATCAGTCCCTGTTGGTATGCTCTTAGTAATATGTTGTTTAGTTTTGCATGTTTTTATACTTTGTGTGAGTGGAACCACAGTACGTCTTTGACGGGCTCATGGTTTTGTTTTAGGACATTTTAAACTACATCTTCATTGTTTGTTGTTTAACCAGCAGATGGCAGCAGGTGCGCTAAAATTAGACCTTGGGAATCCTGAAGGCAATGTTAAGTTTTCCATATTGTCACTATGTGAAAGCACTTGCTTTACTAGCCCAGATCCTTGAGTATTCTTACATTTATGTTCTTAATACTTTTCCCCTCCTGTAGTAATTTTTTTACTTTTTGTATTATGGAGAATTTTGAATATAAACAAAAATAGACAAAATAGTACAGCGTACACCTATGAACCATAACCCATCATCAGCATCTATCAACCAGAATCATTGTGTCCCATCTCCTTCCTCCCTTCCATATTATTCTGAAACAAGTCCCCAATGTTATATCTTTAAATACCAATTTGAAAGTGTGGAAGGTCTTCTAAAAAAGATAACCTTTGTTTCTTAAAACAGTAATGGTTATTAATTTTTTGGAGAATGAAATTGGTTTACATTTTTTAAAAATTTTATATGTCATTTTTTTTCTATATAATCATTCTGATCTTCCTAGATAGGAAGACAACATTTAAAAATGGAAAAAAAATAGGGTTTGGGGCCAGACAGATCTGTATAGCTTTAAAGTCTAGTTTTATTACTTACTGGTTTTGATCTTGGGTAAGCTTTCTATACTTTCTGCCTTTCAAGGTTGTTGAGAGATGATTAAAGTGAGAAGTAGGTAAAGGCCCAGTAAATGGAGGTATGTTGCATCCCAAAGAATTTTACCGATATGCAGTGCTATCAACAATACAAGAATGAAAATTAGTTTTAAAAGCTTGTTAAAAATGAAAAAACGTGTAAAACTTAACATAATAAATATGTAACATAATTAGAAACAATATAATTCATAAACAACCTTTTAGAGGTAATAAAATTTTTATTATTGAGCATTAATTTAAATGAATTAAATGAGTTCTTTTTCTGTTTGTTACTGTAATTCCATAATCTCCAGCAGTAGTCAGCCATCTGGACAGAACCATTCCTGTGATGGTGTTACACTGCTGGAAGAGGAATGCCTTGTCTTCTTCCAGTTGCCTCTGTCACTGTTCTGGTGGCGTCTGACACTGGTGCAAGGCAGAACTATACTTCCTTGAGAGTATGCTAAGCATTCACTTTGGCTGCTTAGTTCTAGTCTGGAAGCAGACACAGGGTATGCTTTTTCTGTGTATTCTAGTTTGCTTTCTTCCTCTCTTTGAGTATTTATCTTTAACGCTACTTTATATCTTTAATAGTCCATACTTTAAATCTGCTTATTCTAAATATGTACTCCCCCCAAAAAAATAGAACTTAATAATCATGAGCTAGTTCATTGGTTATAATGACTTTTTTTACACAGATCAATTTCTATAAACTTTACAAAATACATCGCAAGCTGTCATTCAAAGCCTTTATATGGTTGATATGTATTTAATAATTATATATACAAGAATTTTTCTTATCATTTCCCAAAAAGGTTGGAGATTTCAACCTACCTTCATTTGTTTTTCTATAAAATAAAAGCCAGTCTTACTGAATTCTGAGGACGTGTTAAGTTTTTAAATTAAGGAACCTTTGGGCATTGGGTTTATATTTTTTAAATAGCTGCAATTATGGTTTTTCAAATTACTAGAGAAATATTGATTCTAAATACGGATTCTTTCTGTTTCTGCCCTTGTAGGATTTTGAACATGGTGACCAGGCAAGGGGCACTTTGGGCTAATACTCTAGGTTCTCTGGGTAAGTTGGGATTTCACTTGATAATAAATTATTAATGCAAAGAAAGAATGTACACATAACATTAAATAATTTGATCAATCAAAATTCTGGTCCACTCGAGTAGTGCAGATGCTACTTAAGATCATAAACTACACAACAAAATAATGCCAGGTGCTAATACCATCTTGAGTACTATTTCTGGATGTTTTAAATATTTTTAAATACTAAATATTCTTCTGCCCAAGCAAGATACCAAATAAAACTGTGTTTTAACTAAATTAAATTCAAATAATTTAGGTCCAAAGCAAATGGCTTTGTATGTTAGAAAGGGTCAGGGTCCTGTAGTTAGATATGATAGGTTAATCTAGCCATCTTGCTATGTTTTCCTAATAGCCCATTCATCGTTCTGTTTATCTGAGTAGATTTCCTAGACTTAATTTTCAGAGTTGCAGTAGGGCCTTTGTAGATAATGAACACATTTCTAAGATAATGAAAGCAGTTCTAAGCAAGGGGTGATTTAGTAGTGGTTAGTCAGGGCCAAATGCTTTTATACTATATTGTGTGTTAATGATTGACTCTTTTGATTACTCAAGACTTAAACCTGCTCAAGGCACTTAGGACCTAACATCCAAGGTTTTCTTTGTAACTTAGTTGAAAGTCTGAAAATCATTTAAATGTGGCAAATTAAGTAAGGGATGGGCATTTTGATGGGCATTTATTTGTTGCCAGGCTTTTGCTATTTATCACTGAAAAATAGAAGAAGCCCGTGTTGAAGCAGTAAGCTCCTAGCCTTGTCATGGGATTTGGAAGTACTACATTTTCACTCTGTAAAGTCAGACTCATATTTGGGATCCTCCTAGTGGCCACTTCCATATGCCACTCATGCTCCAGTTGCCTCCACCCCCATAAACAGTCCCCTTCCTTTCTTCCTGTTTGATTGCTTATATACCTAGAGTGATCAGCCATTCTGTTCTGCCCAGGACTCTTAGTTTTAGCACTGTATGTCTTGTGTTCCAGGAAACCCTCTGTCCTGAGCAGATAGGGATGGCCAGTCACCTGGTGTGTTCCCTTTGCAATATTATTAATCATAGTGCTCTGCTCAAGTTCAGTTTCAGTTAAATAAGTTGAAACAAGAAGAACTTTTGTAAAACTATAAAAACATCACAACAGAGGAGTTGTAAGACTGAGAGCTTTGTATAATGTTTAGGGGTCAAATGTGGCAATTTTCAGAGAGGGTAAGGAAAAATAACGCATTCATGGCTGGGAGTAATCTTTATAGGAGAAGATGGGTGGGTTGGAGGAAGATCTTGTTAAAACTAAATAGTGCCATTGTTATAGTACTTACAAGTGCAAAGACCATACATCACCTTTCTTTGTTGTATTTTTCTTAAAATAGAAGTAGATATGTTTTGTTTTTGTTTCTAAATCCAAAGTACAGCTATTATAAATAAAAGTGAAAATTAAGATTCTTCCTGGGACTTCCCAGTGGTACTTTCTACTATTTGTTTCTTCTCAATCTTTCCAAACTTCTTTTTTACATATCTAGGGTTGTACACATCTGCCTGCTTTACATATTAGTGAATGTAGCTCATACTCCCTTTTATTATTTTAAGTGAGTATATAGTATTCCATTATCTGGAAAGTCTGTTTCTGCATCAATCCCCCTTTGATGGGCATTTATTTGTTGCCAGGCTTTTGCTATTACAATGTTTGAGCAATATATCTTTGAATACCTACAGAGTGATGCCTGAGGATACATTTATCTACATATAATTGTCATACTGACTTTCAGTCACTTTTTATTACTGATCAGTTCCATTTCCCCTGTAGCTTTACTCTATAGTGCATTTGGTGTCATCATTGAGAAAACACGAGGTGCTGAAGATGACCTCAATACAGTAGCAGCTGGAACTATGACGGGCATGTTGTATAAATGTACAGGTACTGTTGGAGAGCTCTCTCTTAATACACTTGAAATATGCTTTTTATCCATAGTTTTCAAAGGAAACTATACTTTTTTTTGTTTTGCTTTTGCAGTATAACTTAGTGTTCTCTGAAACTTTGTGGTTGTTTTGGTTTTGTTTTTGATTTTTGGGGGAGTGTAAACTACACATAATATAAAATTGACCATTTGAATCATTTTTAGGTGTATAGTTCAGTAATATCAAGTATATTTATATTGTTAGGCAACCAATCTTCAGAACTTTTCTTCATCTTGCAAAACTGAAACTGCCCATTAAACAGTGTTCCATTTCTTGCTTCCTTCAGTCCCTGGCAACCACCATTCTGCTTTCTCTCTCTATGAAATTGACTACTTTAGGTATCTCATGTAAGTGAAATCATAGAGTCTTTGTCTTTTTGTGACCAGCTTATTTCATTTAGCATAATGTCCCCAAGGTTTATCCATGTTGTAGCATGTGTCACAATTTCTTTTCTTTCTAAGACTAATAGTACTCTGTTGTACATATATGTACATTTTGTTTCTCTGTGTCTCTATAGACACTTAGGTTGCTTCCACTTTGGCTACTGTGAATAATACTGTTATGAATGAACATAAGTAAACAAATATTCAGTTTTGAAAAAAATAATCAGAGTTCTAAGAATTGAACCAAAACAATCTGGGTGAAGATCAAATATCAAATTCTCCTCTTAAAATGGAAAGAAAATTAACATTCACTGAGTTATGCTTATACTTTTAGCAATAAGCACTTAATATAACTTGTTTCATATAAAACTCTATGAAGTGATAATCACACCCCAATTTTATAGATGAGCATACTATTAAGACTTTTTTCAAAATGTCATGTAACTAGTGACAGCTCCAAATTTTTCATCATATTTCTGTTTTAAATGATTTCAACTGTATACGTTCCATATGCCTGCCTCTGAAAAGTATTTGATTGCTTTATTATGTATTAGACATTGATTAAGTAATTCTGTTTTTTAGTAAGTCATCTATTATTTATATCAGGTAGCATTTTTGCTTCATTTTTACTAGAAAGAAATGAGAAGTCTCCATAGTAGGTCCGTATTCCTGACATATATGAGAGTAAGAGGCTTTTTCTATATTGAAAATAGATTGCATTTGGAATTTTATCCCTAAGAGATCACAAAACTTCTAGCAGTGCATTTGGGTATGTTTACAGAGCTCCTAGGTAGAATAAAATGGTAAATACCTTTTCTGTCCATGAAAATGTTACTTTGGCATAGAAAAACCTTATTAAAACCCAAAAATACTTTCACATTGAAAATCTATAGGGTCATAGAAGAATTTAAAACTTTAATTGGCAGCACAAGGGTGGCACCTAGCCAGGAAGAGTTTAATTGGCCCAAACTATGTTTAAAAAGATCAATCAAATTAATATTTAAAAACCAGATTTCATACAAAAATCTGGAATTCAAGCTTCTTTTGAATAAATGGAAGACACCAAGCTCACATTGCCTGGTGGCAAATGCCTGGAGCTGAGTGGGAGTGCCCACCCCAGTGGATGGGCACTGAAGTTCCAGCTCAATCTCTACCATTCCGTTTTCTTAGGGTAAGCCATTGTGGCATTTCTTGTATTAAGGGCAGTCCTGGATATAAGAAGGTTCTGAATTACCTAATTTAAGACATTATGCATATTTAAAAGACAGAAAGGAAAAGGCCGAGCACTCAATATCATCAAAAGAAATGGGAGCCTACCTTTTTATGACAAGGAATTTTTTGCAGTATATAGCATTTATGGCACAGCCTGGGACATTTCCAACACAAATTATGGAACAGAAAGTCCTTGGCTAAGCAGAGGAAAAAAAGCAAAAAGAATATCCATTCATTCTGTGTCTGGTGACAAGTGGATTGCAGTTTCCATTGCAGTTGTGGAACATAGAGGAAGTAAATAATCTCATGACTCAGATTCCAGCTTCACAGTTCCTGGCTCAGCACATCAAAATCAGCCTAACAAAAGCAATTCAGTGTCTTTTATTGATTTCTGGTTAGGAATAAACTTAAGACGGAGCACAGAATTATGAATATTGTATAGCAGGAATACAAATATAACTTCTATTTCCGGATTTGGAAAAGAGTTTAGGCACTCTTAGTCTAGAGCCAGCATAAACTGTTGAGGAATAATAAAGTTTTCATTCAGGGAATGGCTAATTCCTACTGACCTAAAATCTTTCCAATCCTTAATGTACTCTTAAAAAATAGATTTTTTTTTTTTTTGAGAAAAGTTTAGAATGAAAGCAGCATGACTCAGGTATGCAACTACTTTAGTAGAAAGAAAAGTCATTAGGGAAACTACGTAAGAAAATGGATAGCTGTCCATTTTAACCAAAAAATTTAACCAAAAAGGAGTTAATTTTTAAAGTAATAATTCTGATGGTGTGATTTTAGTTCAGACCTAATGCTTACTTAACGAACTATGTAAATATTTTCCAGAGGGTATGAAATGTCATTATTCGATTTCCTAGGGCATATGAAAATCTGTTTAATAATTACCAGTATTCTACCAGAACAAGACCAGCGGTAGTTTTATCATCCTTAGGAATGTTTAAGAGGCTTAGTCACTTATCTTCAGAAAACAAGGCCTCAGAAACCAGGACATGGATGCTCCCTTCACACTTGCAAAAAATTCCTGACCTGCTAATCCTATTCCTTCTATAAGGAAGTCAGTCATCTATAAAACAAAACTAAATAAAAGTAAAAAGATATACAAATCCAGTTTATCAAATTAAGCATTTATGATTAGGGTTATTGTTCAAAGGTATTATTTATCCATGAATACCAGACTTTCAAAATTAAATTTTATATGCCAAAAGGAATTTTTTGATAACTTTATTTCTATTACTGGCATCAACATTCTTCTAGTAAATAAAAATGCATGTAACATATATAATATGAAAGGAACTAATTGTCATAGTGTATAAAACATTTCAACAAATCACTTACACCAATTATCCCCCAAAAATGGAGTAAGAATATGACAAAACACTTGAGGAAAATACAAATGACTATTAAAAAGCAGAAGTTGCTCTGTCTCCAGGCAACCAGGAAAAAAACCCCAACACATTGATATAATATTTTTCACCAACTGGCTTAAAGTGATAGTCATGACACAATCTTGGCAAAAGGTAAGCAAATACTTTGAAAGGCAATTTGACATTAATAATATTTTATGTAAATCCTTTTGCTCAAGTAATCTCACATTTAGCAGTTTATTCTACAGCAAACTAAGGCATACATGCAAAATCACATATACAAGATATTTGAGATAGGCTTCAAGAAGTATATTTTGAACAAAAACAGATGAGGGAGCTTGTGAGTTGGATGTCTGAAGGGAGTAATTTAGGTAAAGGTAACAGCAAGAACAAAGGCCCTGAGTGGGAGTTCAAAGACAGTGGGAAGAGTACTAGAATCTGGCGTCATAAAAGTGGCAAGGGGCCAAATCATGGAAAAGATAGAGTTTTGTAGGCCATTGTAAAGAGTTTGGCTTAAGTGGACATCAGTTAATTCTTACCTTCTAAAGACGAGCATTTCCATTTACTTATAAGCCTTAAATTGTTTATTGTCACTTCCAGAGTTGAACTTTCACCTTTCTTCTAAGTATAGCGTGTATACCAGGAGATGTTCACTCAGGATTGATAAACCCTCTGAAACTTCCATAAGATTTTCAAAGGGACCTGGGATATTCCCTACCACCCACAGAAAGGCAACCACCAAAAAGACTAAGAATCTGCTGAAAAATAGTCCTAAAAGGACGCAGTAATGTGGGGAGTCAGAAACAACCGAGATATATTACTGCATTTAGTCCTACATGGAAGAACTGGGATCGCAAAGGAAAAAGATGGATAGGGGCAGTGAGGAGGGAAGCCCAGCAAAGTTAGCTGCTGTGCTGTTCAAAGGCACACATCGCTCCCACTATGTAACAAAACAAAAAAAAACAAGGAAATAGGAAACAGCCTTCTAGTGACCCAGTCACCTTGATTTCTACCTCTCTCTCACCATACTCTCTTTTCATCATTTGTGAAGTTCATCACCTTTCACCTGATTTGAGACCCTTATCACACACCCTTAACGTCAACAGTATTTTTCATTGACCATTTTTGACTTTAGGCTTCTACCTCAATTCTATCTTATCTACTCACTGTTTCTAGCTTAATATTACTCAAGGATGGTTTTCATTTTAATACTCCTGTCCAAAAACCTTTGATGACACGCTGCCTTTCAACCTAAATTTAAACTTCTCACCTAGTCTTTCATGCTGTGATCCTCTTTCCAAACTTTTCTCCCATGCCTTCCTTATTCATATGGCCAAACTGATAAATTTGAAATCCAGTCCATCCTTAAGCCCCAACTCAGCTGTTTATTACCAGTTTCAAGAAATTTCCCTGATTTCTCTTTTCACTATCCTGGAGGCAATTTGTTATGACGAGAAAGACAGTGGCCTTTGGATCAGACTGGGTTTGACAAGCGCTAGATTATTAAAAAGCTATGTGAACAAGACAGTAACTTGTCTGAATTTCTGTTTGTCTATAAAACAAGGGTGACCTCTATTCTCTTCATAGACTTGTAAATGAGATAACCTGTGTAAATCAAGTGACTTTCTTTCTGCCATAAGCACATTTTGTATAATTCTTTTAAGACTTAACACAATTTTCCTAGTAGGAAGTCAATAGACAATATCTAAGTTTGAAAAATCTAGAAATAGAATAATGTTCATTAAAAGAAATGTGAAAGTAAAGAGCAAACAATTAAAGTTAATTGCCTTTGGGAACTGGGAATTAGAGTGAGGAAGGGGATTGCACCAGACTTTTGTGCATCACTAAAATCTTTTAATACTGTCTTGACTTTAAAAATTATGTTTGTGGGCAAAAATTAAAGAAAAGTGAGCAAAGATGTATCAACATAATAAAAATTAAATTAGGCATTAGGCTGGGACTGGGAAGGAGTGGAAAATTATTGTTTAATTGGGTACAAAGTTCCAGTTTTAGTAGATGAAAAAGGTTCTCTCAGGATGGATGGTGGTGATAGTAGCACAGCAATGCCAGTGTACTTAATGCTACTGAACTGTACACTTAAAAAATGGTAAACTGTATGTGTATTTTACCACAATTTTTAAAAATAAGTAACACAAATTTTTGAAGTTAATTATTGCAAAAAATTTTGAGTGGTTTTTAAGTAAGGCCATTCATCTAAAGCAGAGGTTACCAGCCCTTGCTGGCCAGATGCCTGTTCACTGTCTGCAGGCTAAGAATGTGGTTTACATTTTTTAAGTTACATTTTAAATGGTTATAGAAGTACCTACATAATAGGTTTTGGTCCCTCAAAGCCTGAAATACTGATTTTCTGGCCATTTTAAGAAAAATTTGCTGAGTAATTGTTAATTCAATGTGTATTCTCTGCCACTAACCAGCTCTCTGCCCCACAAACAAGGCATTTAAATACTCTGGGCTTCATTTCTCCATGTTTAGAAAAAGTAATATTTGCCCTTTCTGGAAGAGTCTGTGTAAGGATTGAAAAGATAAACCTGTGAAACACACGTCTCACATTTGTTGTGCTTTATAGACTGACCACTGGCCTTATTTGGTTACTCTGTGTTCAAAGTGGGTGTATCTGCTAATCAACTTCCTGTGTGCTTAGTTAAGTTGTTTCATTACAGAAAGCTTAAAGCCAAGGTCCTCAAATTTTAACAGGTCAACTAGTTGGAAACCCTGGAATTAATGAAAAGAGTTAAAACTAAAATACGCTGATATGTGATAAAAGGCTACCCTTGAGTCAGGATTAATTGTGCTTAGTAAATCAAACGCTGCATATTTTTGGTGTCTTCTTGCTGGAAATAACTTTACTAGCCTTCTAAAAGTAACTTGAGTTTGTGTAATTTTGGTCAGAAGGTAGAAAGCTTTCTGGGAGATAAGTTGTTCCTAATGAACACTTAGTATGCCACTGATGTCCCAAAGATCTGAAAGCCTCATACATAGTTCCCAGTTTCATTTTGTTATCCCAGTGCCTATGCCTAGGAGGCCTATTATTTGATAGCTGAAAACTAGTGTGAAAATCCTTCCAAAAGGGTCAAGTATAATCATGTTCTTAGGACACTCGAAGCAAAGGACCAACCAATAGAAACATTTTGCAGCAATTTCCAAACCAATAGGCAGACTTCAGAGTCCTGTGGATCAGTAATTTACTAAAGGCCCAGGTGAGTTGGTCAGGAAACAGTGTCTAAAAAACCAGTGTACTTTCAATTACATACCTGCCATCATTTTCCTACTAATAAACAGCAGTGAGGCCACCTTAGCTTTTGCTTTGTTGATTCAGAATAGGTTAGAGTATTAAATTTTTGTAACCTGATTGAAAGAACCCTTATTACACTCAAAGTTTAGGTCTCACGGAGCCATAGTAATGCTATTGCAGATAGCTTAGCATTTATTCTGTACTTCGTAGTTTATTTTTTCCATTTAGGAATTTGGTCTAATTATAGTTTACTCTACGCCCATACAACTTTTTGTTGACTTACTGGTCAAAGATATGAGGTAGATCCTTATGAAATTGAGCAGACTGTTTTAAATTAACTGATTGAGGATACATTGCTTTTATAATATCTCAACCACATTGACTACAGTTGCAAATTCAACTGCCCTGCCTAGTCTATGGCAAGGTGATAAAGAGATGATGTCAATTTCAAGGAGATATCTCCCATTTACTTTAAATATTTTTGACGTTTCTGATCCCCCTCCCACATATGTGACAGAAAACTGCATACATCATCTATCTATAGCTGTTTGTGTCTGTTTAAGAAAGATAATTAGGGCATTTCATAGTGGAAGCCTAAGCAGGTCAGCTATCAGAACTCTTCAGCCTAGAGAGGCTCCTGGAAGGAGTGGCCCTTTATTCTATCAGCTGAAGCCACCTGGCAGGATAGTCATTGGAGAAATGATTGGTCTGAAGTGTTTTAACTAGGCAACATCACTGAATTTCACAAAATTTACTGATTTTTTAAAACAGTAATTTAAAACATCTAATTTAAAAGTCTGCTCAGTTTAATAAGGATCTACTGGTTTATAACTAAAGGGCCCCTAGTAAGGTAACCACTGGACCACACAGCTCCATTTCACCTTTTAATACTCCATAGGTACAATGTAGGCTGCCTGGTTTATGGTCTATACTTATGAAACTCTTAAGAGAAAGCAGCCACTTCTTAAAAGCTTCTTTGGGTACCCCCATTCCTATTAGACTTGGGAACCATTTTAAGTTAACTGATTAAACATTTTTGTTTCTGCATTTCAAATAAAATATCTATTGCTAATCGTTTTCCACATGAAAAATTTTTTTGTTAAGCAAAAATAGTTGTCTAATCATTGAATTTTTTCAACTATTTGGATGATGCTAAGTGCCTTATTGCTCATTAGTTGTAGATTGACACACCTCACTTAAAGCTTGATTATAGCCATCTTATCAGCACTACTTCTTGAGCCTTCAAAGTTAATAGTTGCAGGACCTATGCAGAGGCCAAAAGCTGTTTTCAAAGAGGGTGTCTCCTTATTTATATTATTGCCTTAAATCACTTGACAGTGCCAGTGAAATCTAAACCAGGGGTCCCCAACCCCTAGGCCACAGACTGATATCCATCCTTAGCCTCTTAGGAATGTGGCTACACAGCAGAAGGTGAGCAGTGGACCAGCAAGCAAAGCTTCATCTGTATTTGCAGCCACTCCCCAATGCTAGCATTACCGCCTCAGCTCCAACTCAGATCACCAAGCATTAGATTCTCCTAAGAGCACTGATCCCTGTTGCCAAAAAGGTTGGGGACTGCTGGTCTTAATTATATGACTAGCAGTAAATTATTGATCTGCTTGAGATTTCAATAATAAGCATATAAGATATTTTCTAAGTGTTATAGGAACAAGTCAGATTGAGAAATATCAAAAAATTAAATATACTGAACATTTTTTAAAAAGGTTTTAAATATGAAAATAGTATAAACAAGTGATTCAGAGAATTTATCTCCTGAACTTGTCTTAGTTTCTGATATTACATTTAAAACTTTGATTCTCCTGTTTGGGATGACTTATTTATATACATGAACATATGCCTCAATTTTATGAGACTTATTTAATCCTTTGATGCTAGGACATTTGCAATACAAATCTTTTCTTGTTTTCCCTCCCCTAGGTGGTCTTCGAGGGGTAGCACGAGGTGGCCTAGCAGGACTAACACTTACTAGCCTCTATGCGTTATATAATAACTGGGAGCACATGAAAGGCTCCTTACTCCAACAGTCACTCTGAAGATTTTGCCAACCTGTGAATAGAGGACACTAGTAGTTATACAGATCAATTAATGTCAGTATGAAGTTTTTCTCTCTTCTACCTACAATTAGTTTGAAAAATTGTGGCGATTCCAGTTTGCTGTGAAGATGATGGATGGTTGACCAGGACTGGCTCTCCTTCCAGCCATTAATGAGTTGAAGCCAAAACCTTTTGGTGACCAAATAATGTGGTTCCCTTCTTGGAAGATCTTGCACCTGTTTTCTCCTACTCCCTGAAGTGGAAAACCACTTATTCTCATAATTCAGGTCATGCTTGTCAATACATGCTTGTCAATTACCACGTTTGTTCATTTAATGATCCAAAACTCTACTGCTCTGTATTCCCAATAAAGAAAACAGAACCAAAGTCAACTCCAATGTAAACATAGTGGATGTCTCCATTTAAAAGAATCTTTCTGAGTATAAAATGGTATATTTTTCTGCCCCAAATAATCTAAAACATGTTTTCAAACTTGTGTTAAAATGGGCTATGGCAGCATTAACAGCTAGGTTAAGATTTTTCTCCAACAGAGCTGACAAAAAAAACCTCAAGAGATTTCAGATTAACCATTATACCATTAGAGTAGTGTGCTAGAACAGTCTGTCCAACAATCATGCTTAATTCTGTGTATGTGAACTCATCTCTTTACTGAGGATAATTAGAAAAGAGATGAAATAGACACAAGCTTTAAGTTTTTAAGGAAGCCTTGGAAAACGAAATAAGGGCAAGTTATTTGAGTTTGTTTTCTTACTTATGAAATAAAGTTAAATAAAATTGTACTGCAGGTTACACATATAAATCAATACTAAATAACGTGGTTATTATGATTGGAAAAAATAAATTAGGGCCTTTCTGCATGCATCTGCTAACAAAGACTTTGGCAGAAAAGTACTGAATCTTAGCTGAAGTCCTCTAGTAAAAAGAGTTTAATAATTCATCTGTAACATAACATAAAAAATTAAAAGATGTGACAAGTTTGCAGGAAAATACTGAAAATGAAAGTAATATACCTATTTGCTAATTTAAGATTCATAAAATACACTGATCTTACTGAATATAAAATTTATGTTCTAAGCTGTACTAACAAAAGGTCATCAGTTCACATAATGTGGTTGAATATTTTGTGACAAAGTAGTCTCATAAATACACAGGACAACTATGGCTGTTATGCTTTTAATGGAGGAAGGTTCAAAATGCATCAATGCAACAGACTTTCACATACTCAGCAGTGATTAATGTAAGTTTAGGAATACACAGTGTTTAACCTCAAAAACTAGTTTCCTGCAACCTAAAATAATGGAAGAGCTCCTAAAGTTTTTACCCACTACTTTATTACTAATGATCTAAATGGTTTCTGGAGAGACTAAAAAATAAGGCTTTTTTCAGCAGTGCTTTAAGAATTCTAATGAAGCTGTTTCCCCAAAAGGGCTTCCTAGATGACCACATCACAAATACTTTTAAATACTTTAAAAGTATTTCCAATACCATATAGGCAAGCTGAGTGGCTTAATAGTTTAAAGGCCTGGAAAGCAGATATGGTATCTCATAAAATTTAAACATTATAAATCCCATTTTTCACCTGCAGAGGAACTTTTTAAAGCATGGACATGACTTTAAGGATATTGAGAAAACATCAATAGTTTTCATAAAGCTTCAATTAACACCCCAAGGCACAAGTATTCAAAACGGCCTGTTCACTAAAATGTTCACTGTATTACACTTTTAGAGGTATAGGTATGCTATGCTTGCAGTGAAAAGACATTTAATTTACTCCTAGTTAAAAGCACCATGTGTCAAGCTAAGCTTCCATATACACAGGATGCACCAGTAACCCTTAGGATAGTGAATAGTTCAAGTACTGCATTTCCAACATGTTGCCTTATGCTCTTTGATTAGTTGGCACTGGGGTTCTTTTGCCTGCGGTTCTTCAAAATATATTGAAAGGTTAGGACTACCAGAATATCATCTTGAAGTAATACAGAGCCCTTCTAAAAGAGCTCACTAACCATTAGAGAAAGAAAATTGCAAGCAGCTGAATTTCTTTCAAAAGAATAATACAGAATCTGACATGTAGGCTAAGATGTTTTGTAATTCAAAAAAACTGCTAAAATTGTTGATACACATTTTGGTTATGAAAAAAATCACTATATTCTCAAGGTTAATTATTTGTGTGAAATATACTATATATTAAACTGAAGAATCATTTCTACCACCAATGGAAGAAAACTCACAGCAAGGAAAGCATCTAAACAAGGGTAATCAAAAAGTTAGGGAAGTTAACTAGCTTTAGAATATATCAACACACTTTCATTATAGAACTATTTCATTTTTAAAACTACAGTGTTTTAATGTACTAGTAACAACCCAATCTAAGGAGTCATGGAGGCTTATGAAAAAGACCTATACAAGATGCTGTGTTTCTAGTGTTGTGGTGAACTAATACTTCTGTAAGAAGGAACTAAATCACCTCAGCATCAACAGCCTTTTTCTCTTACACAGTAACTCAATTCGATGACATTTCTCTTCACTAGTTCAAAATCAGGCAAGGAAAGGAACTAAGCTGACTGGTCAGGCCCAGAAACAAAATGATTTGGCAAGCTGTAGTCACTTGGTTCATGGAAATGATAATCTGCAGAAAAGTTGCTTGACTCGAGTACTCCATTCCTTCACATCTGTAAAGAAAAGTCCACAGATAAAAGAGTCAAGTAGGATAAAAAATTTCTTCCTACCTTAAAGCACTGACTCATTTCTTAGTATGCTACTAGAATCCACACACCAGGCTATGAAAATTTCCCTGATAGCTACATCATCTTGAAAGGTCACTTTCAAGTATGTCCTCCTTATTTCATAAAGCAAGTTCAAGTGAAAGACATGAAATTTTATGATCTCCCTGATCTCCTTCTCTCACTTTGCCTAATATACATGCCATTATTAGGAATATGGTTTAGTGGGCTAAGTATGAATTCATATAGAAGACAAAATATTTATAAGCAGTCAAAATGTAATATTTACACTCATGGCATGTACCCACCTGTAGAGGAGTTCGATACAACCACTTTTCTTTATCAACTTTAAGCTGCATACAGGCAAAGAGATCGCAAACTGCTGGGAGGCCATAACAGTCTGGGCGAAAGTTATGTTCCTCCTGTAGGGGTGAGTTAAGTAATACTTCCTGTAAAAAGACAAAAAGGGTGGGTTGCTACAACTGGGAGGCATGAGACCAACTTAACTCATCTTTCAAATAACTTTCCAATTAGTGTAGTGTCTTAAAGAATAATGTAAATGTTTAGCATTCTAAGAATCCAGAGCAAAAGTGACAACTATTTTCTCTACCCCTAAATCTTTTCCATAAATAGCAATAAAACTGGCTGGCTTTTTTTCCTTCTTGCAGATAGGGATTGGGGACCTGAAATATGCATAAAAATTTCAGTCTAAACATAAATCCAACATTCTGTTGCTAACACGGCACCAAAATTAATACTTGAGCCAAATTTAACATTCAATGTACTTAAGGATCTGGGCCACTTGCAGGGTTTGGGATTAAGGAAGTAAAAAATCTATTAAATGTGTTTCAAATGGTGTTATTTTGATGTCTGTGCCCACCTTAGCCTTCTTTCGAAGTAGCCACTTGTCTTCTGAGGATAAATGGCTGAGGTTGCCTGTGTTCTTTCCTGGCAAGACCCAGTCAGCTGTGTTAAAGGGATACCAGGAAGTAGCCACGGGGCTTGTAATACTTTGTTTGCCAGCTCTGTCCTCAGTATTAGGCACTTCTTTAGGTCGTCCTTCTTTGCATGAGGGTATGATGAGCCACTCTGACAAGGGACTGGTCCTTATGACTTGGAAAGAATCAGCAATTCTAGAAGGAGTCATTGCCTTTGGTGCCTTAGCTTGTTCTGTTGCCTCTTTTCTGGAAGGACAGAGCCACATATTCAGGGAATCTATACACTTCTCCAATTCGGGTTTTGGTTCCACAAGTATACCATTTTTATCTTTTCCTTCTTTCTCCAGCAGCCATTTACAAAGAGCTTCCTTCTCACAATTTTCATCACACACGCATTCTGCAAAGCTTGTACAGGGCTCATTGGCTTTGCAGACCTCCTCTACTTTATATGGGTCTTGATGGTTCTGGACAAGCCAATCCTCAATAATCATGCTGGGAGTGGACAAAGGTTTCTTGGCCTCCATGTGATCATTCAGGCACTTCAGATTGCCCAGGTTTTCAATCTCCACACCTTTGGGCTGGTTGCCCCGACAATTAGTACAGGAATCGGGCTTGACAAGCCAATCATTCACACTATAGGACCCCTGGAACACCTGGAACAAGAGCTTAAACTTTTCAGTGGTTTCACAGCTGCCATTCCCAGGCTTCTCTAGGTTATGGGATTCCTGGGGAGTCACCAGCCAATCGGAAAGGTCCATCTCATCTTGATCAAGAAGCTCCAGATCTCCAACATTTTCAATATCAATGGAGTAAGGACTGGTAGTAGAAGAGCTATTACACTTTTGGTAACTTGGTTTTTCAGGAACTTCTTGTTGTTGACTCTTGTGGAGCCAATTTTCCAAGCCGTTTAGGTTGCCCCACACATTACTAAAGAAATTAAAGGCTCTGGCAGAAGCCTGTGCACAAAATACACAATATTAGTTCACCAGAACATTATGACTGCTTTGGAATTCAACAATGAAAGAATTCTATTTACATATTTACTGCATTGCTGTCAGTGTTTCTAAATATTGAGTATACAAAGCTAAGAGACCAGGGATTTCTCTGTTGCGATATTAAAATACATATCTGAGTACATAAAAAGTCTAATTTTCTGCAGTTTTAAACTGAAAAATATTAGAGACAAACTAAGAAAAAGCATATGTAGCATATTTGATAGAACAGAAAAGAGATGTTAGTTCCACATAATATGCTTCTATGAATAAAGACAAAAATGAGTAAAGGATATTAAGTCATCAAAAAAGGCTAATAAAAATGAGAAATACTCAACATCCTTAGTAACCAAAGAAACTCAAAAGTAAAATTGTTACTTTGTGTCAAATTAAGAGAAAAAAACTTATGACAACGACTATTACAGAAGTTTCAGGTACCCTCAATACTCTGCTGGTGGGAATATAAATTGGTATCGATTTCCTGGAAAGCCAAATATGTATCAGAAGTCACTAAGGGTATGTTGAACTATAACAGAAATGCAATTTCTAAGACTTTACTCCCAAGGAACTAATCAAGAATGTACACAAATGATTAGCTCCTGGATGTTTAAAGGAATTTTGTTTACATCCAGAAAAACTGGAGTTTAAGTTATAACCAATCAATGAAATACTACATACTATTAAGGATTTTATGGAAGAAATATATTCATGCTCTATTAGTGAAAAAAATCTGCTAGCCATAAAATGAAATACATAAACAAAAATGTTAATAATGGTTGTCTCTGCACATTGAGATTATGGGTTTGTATTTTTACATAGTTCTTTGTTTTCTAAACTTTCCTTAGAGAAGAGGTGTTACTATTGTACTAGTTATTTAAAATACATATTTCCAGACTAGAACTAAAAACTAAGTAAAGACATATACTCTCAGTAACTAATCCCATCTGCTGCTATATCTACCTCAGAAACAATAAAGCAGCAACACACCTGATTATTCTCCAAGGTCTGCTTTTGGGTAAGCCAGTCCTGTAGGTTGGTGCTGGGTGTGTAAGGAGCCTCACGACCACAGGCAGGTTTGCTTCCAAGAAGCCATTCACTAAGAGGGACAGCTGTGGTGGTGCCAGATGCTGACTTCTGCTAATCACATAATATTTTGCTGCTTAACAATGCAGGTCAAATGTAGTACAAAGTTCACCGAAAAAGCAGGGGACCTAAGCTCTCTAATCTTGCCTTGCCACTGAATCTGCAAAAGTCACATGGCTTCACAAAGCCACCATTTTCACAATTATAAAACAAGGACTATTATTTATCTCCAGGGTTCTTAAAATGCCTAGAAACCTATAATTGCATTGCCTTTAGAAATAAATCATCTCTATGAATTATAAGAATCCCCATGAGAAAACCAACCCAAACAGAGAACTAATGAAAATTTTTGATGAACTAATTGATAACAATTACTTGTGCTCTTACTCAAAACTTATAAAACCTCTATTCTGACACTCAATCTCAAGGGAAGCTTTTAATTGCATAAACTAACTCATTACCACTGGTGCCTTTTTTACAAAAAAACAAGATTTAGTCAAAACCCAAAAGAAATATAAGCCAAGTAATAAGTCAATTGTCAGAAACAAAATGACATCTTACCTTCTCTGGCAATGGGATATAGCCTCTTTTCTCCAGGTAGGGCCCAACATTTGATGTACTAGCATGAGCCATTAAGTGTTCAGGAATTTGCTATAAAAGTAAATCGTGTTTATTAACGTTATACTTTTATACCAAAAAAGTTAAACTGTAATTCCTAAATTTTAAAAGTATTAAGCAAAACGTTACCATTTCATTTGAATATTTTTTACACTAAATTCAATGACCTACAAAGTGGTTATCAAATTTGAGAATTCTCTCTACTGTACAATTTTCATCACATAAGAAATCTTCACCAGAATTGGTAATGCTACTTTTAACAAGACCCCAAATGAAATCAGGTTTGGTTCTTTATTAAAGACTATTCAAGCTATAGATTTTATAATATGTCAAAGGTATTTAAAGATATATAAGATGAATTCTAGAGATTATCCCTCCATCAATACCACATTACAAGAACTACCAGTGTAATAGTCTAATGACTTAATCAGAACTTGAAATTTCTAAAGTTATCAACTTCTCAAGAGAGCCACTATTCAGAGTAAAAATGTGATGCTTTTACTTCCACCTGTGAGGCTACGACCTCAGAAGTGCACTGTGAACCGTCTGAGATCTATATTACTCACAATGGTCTTAAGGGACCCAAAAGTGGTGATGGCCTGGCGCAGAGCAGTTGTGTCTGCTTCAAAGAGTAGGACAGTCGAATCTTCAGGTTTGAGGGTCAAACTGCCCAGTCTGGAGAAAATAAATAAAACCTGGCTATAATCTTAAGGACTATCTATTTCAACTTCATCCAAAACAAAAGCCAAATTGTGAATTATTTGAAATGTTTATACTTTTCTAAGAACCTCTACCAAAGGTAGATAACTTAACCATGCACCAAGTATAACATTAAATACATAAAGCAAAATGATCCTATCACAGGAACACAGAAGTCATATTAAATCTAACACATGCAACAGAATACAAAATTGACTTTTTTGAGTACTCCAAAGTCAAAGCCAAAAATCAAAACAAACAAAAGGGTCTTTACCTCTCCAGGCACACAGAGACTTGATTGGCTAGATCTTTGTTTTGGGTGCACTCCAACTGGTGAATAAGACAATTGAACTGGCCCAGTAACTATAAGAAAAATGAAATCATCTAGCCACAATGATACTAAAAGCACCAAGTGTATCCAAGTTAATAGAAAATAGCACTTGAAATTAAACTTTTAGCTGATTTATATTAATGCTACATTACAGGAAAGATATTCTCTGCAAACCAGAAACCATACTCCAACACATTAGAGCCTTGCAGCCACCTTACCCAGTAGAGCTGTTGGGCCTGCTGCTGAAGTGTCTCCTCTTTAAGCTGATAGATGAGATCTACCTGTTCATACAACCACACCTCACGGCTTCGAAGGCATTCCAGGTGACGGCTTATGGAGCTGTGAATCTGGGCTTTGACCTAGGAAACAGATATATATTGGCTTTACTAGTGTTATAAACCCAAAGAATGATGTTTCCCACAGAACAGTGAGGTTCTTAAACTTTTGGAGGTCACAAATCCTTTGGTTATCCAATGACATCTACAAAGATTCTCCCAGAAAAATGCATATACTCAAAATTTTGCCCATAATTTCAGGGTTTAGTACCCAAAGCCCACCCATGGAACCAGCAAAGTCCCACGGACCCAGTTTAAGAATTCCAGCCATAAAGGCATACTTAAACTGTAACATCCGCTTTTAATACCTCTTCCTCCTAAAACAATCAAGTTTATTTTGGGTATCATAAGGAATCAAGAGAAAATACAAGGATATGTCATGTAAAACTGATCCCCCTCAGTTTTTCATATAATTTGAAAGCTATAATTTTATAAGTTTCTAAGTAAAATAAGACAAGAGTATTAATTTAATAGCCTCTATCTCTTTTCTCAGTAGAGCAATGTACCACTACATGTCAATAACCAGAGACCACTAGGATAGAAGGTTTAAGTATATACTAAATTTTCTGGAAGCATAAACTGTGATTCAAAAAGGGGATAAATACAAAAATCCTAAGAAAAAAATCAAAACAGCTATAAATTACCCATGAGAATTCACATAAGAAACTATTTTAATATGTATCTTTCTATATAATAAAGTTGTATTTCAAAGTCATGTAACACCACTTGGTCTACTCACTCACCAACAGAATACTATTAAACCAATGGAATAAACATATTTCATTCTGGCTTGCTCTAATAGACGAACATTTACAACTATGCCACTACCAAAACCATGCCACTACCAAGTTAAAAGATGGTAGGGAACAGTGCCGTCCTTTATGCATCAAGGACACTAAGCACTAATAGCAGTATACTGCTCATTGTTTTTGTTATATTTTTACTGATGGCAGTGCTTGGCACACAGACCATACAGAGGAGCAATCAAAAATGTGTACTAAACTCTAAGATGATACAAAGTTTTTCAGACTTCTCTAACAAGTGCTCTATTTCCCTCTGGAATCAAAGGCATCGACATTTCAGGCAGACCATTTGAAACATGGGGTGAAACTTCTTCATTGGCACTGAGAAGCCAAGCCCTTGGCCATGCTCTAACCATGTGCTAAGAGTCTAGACAAGACAAAAGAAAAGCACATGTCACACCTCTTGCAAATTATCTTTAATTTGCTGTTCAGCCCGGAGAACTCCACCAATAGCAAGCTCCAAGTCCCTCCGTGCATCACAACACCTTAAAAGGGGTTCTCTGCTACTGGAGCCATTCTGGTCCTGTGAGGTACTCATCCTGCTCACTGTTCCTTTAAAAGAAGAAAAAGAAAAGAAAAGAACAATCCAAATTGCACTATAATTACAACCAAAAACCACCTTTGAATCAACCCCCAAATGATCATTCCAACCAACTCTCAGTTACTAACTACTTAGATTACTTCCAACACAGACACTGGCACACATACTCTTAATATTGCCTCCTCCCTGCCCACCACTATTGTGTTCCTGCCATAAAATTCTATGCATCTATTTTAGTGCCTTCTTTTTCATGCTGTAAGCCACCTGTTTTAAGTATAGGCAATACTGTATACTTGGTGCACACTGTAGGGACTTTGAAAAACGCTTGCATAACACAAGTGTTGGCTCAGATTTAGAGAGCTGGAGTGACACATTACAAGCTGATTCACTCTGCACTTCCATTAATTATATAAGCAAGGCATGTTTAGCTGTCCTTCAAATGTATTAGCCAAATCTCACTTGCGTCAAATTTCCCACTCTTAGGTCCTCACCATTGTTTGAAATGCCACAATGCCTGGCACAGTGTCAAATTTAATCAATAAAATTAAATTAAAAAGTTGCTTCATAATGTCAAAAACCCCAGAGCTCTAGATTATATGGGAGACATTCAAATGCATACAGTGCTGACTGCATTATTAGATCCCTCAAGTAACTCTTCGCAATTCAATTGCGAGCACTATACAACTGCCAAATAAGACCAGAATATGGCAAAAGTACACAAACTGGAATTTCCTCTTATCAGCTATGAACAGAAGGTAGGATTAGATTTAAAAGTTACAAAACTGATTCCCCACACACACATACTTGTCACATGTTTTCAAATTAAAATGAGTGTTATCCTTAAAAACAGTCATCTTGTTAAAGGGTTTTACAGCCCATCTGTCAGTCACTAAGAAAATGTGTTTCATTTCTTTATGGCCAGTCTCAGGGTGCTTGTCCCTTTGCTGCCCTTGGCTGTGCCCCTTCTCCTCTTCCTTATGGGGCAGTTTCCATTGCCTAGATCCCAACTAGGGAGCTGTGGGATGCTTTGCCCTCTTGTACTACGGTGAGAAGGAAACCCTCAGCTGAAATCAAGAACACCACCACTGGGGTGAACTCAAAGCACAATGAGCTAGCTTTATGAAATGCCACATCAAAAGAGACCTCTCTGAGCTAACTAGTTCATATGGCCATTTTCAACAATTCACCATTTGTTTCAGGTTCAAGCGCCAGTGTAGCAAGCATGATGGTTAATATACTCTAGGGTCTGACAAACTAGAGTTCCAGCTGCATTTGCATGCCTGACACCCATGAGCTATTTACTTCTCCAGCCTCAATTTCCGCTGGTTTAAAAAAAAAAAAAAAGAAAAAGAAAGAAAGAAAAGAAAAAAATGACAGTAGCTGCAAAAGGCTGCCGTGAAATTAAAGTAAGATCTAGTCTGCTATTAAGTACCTAACCCAGCCTCTGCTCACTGAACTTTTTTAAATACTGCAGTTGTTATCGTTATTAGGTTTAGCTGAGTTAAAGGGACCTCAGGAACCTCTACCTTTGGACTACAGAAAGCAGCACTTGATGATATGAAGTGAGGAGGCTCTGACTTACAATCATTTAGCCATTTATTAACCAAATAGGCACACTTTTGCCAGTTTTCGTATCTGTAATAAGAATGTACCACATCAGTTCTAATTCTAAAATTCAAATCAAGAAAGACTAAAAATGTCTTTTCGTATTCACCTTTACAATCCAAACTACTGCCCTACCACTTTCCAAAGAGGACTGGCTGCCTTAAAGATATATTTTTTGAGACAAAGTTAAGTTTAAGTGCTTTCTAAAACTTTCCTGTTCTAGGGTTCCTGTCCTAGGTATTGGGAAAGGGGGAAGGAGGAGGGAAAAACACACATATCCCTCAAAAAAATAAAGCTCCAAGAACCTGGAGCTGTCCTCAAAGAAGAGTTCTACAAACTATGTATGTCGTATGTGCACCAAGCTTTGCACAAATCTAGTTATCAAGTCTGAAGACCATGGGACTCAGAATTGAGCAAAAAAGAATTACGCAATTTACCACAGATGAAGCTAAGTCATTATTATATGGTTTAACCATAAAATTTCCAGAGCTATGACCCTCTTGTGACCAAAACAAACCACAATTTGAAGTTGCAAAACACTTCGCCATCTCTTTAGTACACTACTCTCATTTTATAGATGAAGCCATAAAGACCCAGATAGTTTAAATGACGCACCTAAAGGCCCACAGCTTTAACAGGTGGATTTGGGTTCTTAACGTCTAGTTCTGGATTTTCCCACTCTGACCAGTTCTTCCACTAGTGTATTATCACCCATAAATTATTTTTATTTGTCATCACTAGAGTTTAAAATTAACATTCCAAAATAATTAGTCCAATTAACATTCAAATAGTAGCCTCTGGATTACTATTGGGATAACCTCTATTAAGATTCTCAGACCATTTTCATAGTTCTCAATAAATTATGACAATTTTTTAGGCCCTTCTTCTTTGGATAATGCTAACAAAATAAATAGTACCTTTGCATGTCAGAGTAATCAAAACACTTCTAAGCACCCATGCCAAGAATGAAGGACAGGAACAAGAGCTGTGGGTTCTGATCTCACATCTGTATGTCGACCACTCATAGTGCCATTTGTGTGTCTGAATGAAGGCAGGTAGATTATCTCTAACTGCATTTGAGCTCTCACTGTTTGTCCCCCTTCCCATCTGTCCCTCCTCTCCAAAAAAATGATGTCCACTTTCGTGGCAACCAAATCATTGCTAGAAGCCCAAGCCTTTAAAAAACAATTTAAAGGATAAGTATGTGTTCTGTGGATTACTCAATTCGAAATACTAACCGCCAATGTGGTTATCTTTGATGAAGCGCTACATATTTACATACATATGTGTATAGATATAGATACACACACACACACATATATATATTAAACCATTTACAAATTTTCAGAAAAAAATTGTAATAATTAATCCCGCAATTTTACCTTGAGACATTTACTTCATACGTTTCTTCAATTAAAAAATGTTTGTTTTTTTATTATTGTAAAGATTATGTATATCGTATCTCAGCCCACTTTTAATTCTTTATCAAGACTAGTTTCTAAAATTCAGGATCTGATTCTCCGTCATTTTTTTAAAACCACGCAAGGATAATGCCTGAAGAGACTTAAAATAAGACAATAAATTCACGACAGCATATTTTTAAATTGTTTAACACGTCAGAGCTTACGGCGCTCAGATTTGTCCACTTTATACAAGTAACCACGAGCAATTCCAGCATATCAACTTTCAAGCAGTAACTGAAAACTGAACACGAAATTGGCCTTTACCATCCAATACTAAGTAAGGCTTTATAATTCAAAAGCAAGTGACTCATGAGACTTTCCAGGTTCCCAAACACTTTCTAAGAGCGCAGTCACCCTACGAAGCCTTCTGCGGTCCCTGGAAGCCGCAGCCGTGCATTCACATTCAGCTTTCGAGCTGGCAGGGTCACCGCAAAGCACGCATGCGCACAGAACGGCCGCAAGGCCGGACAGCCCTCAAAGATCCCGTTGAGGTCCTGGGCTGCCCGACGTACCTCGAAGGCCAGGTCCACGTCGCCCGACTGCTCGGCAAGCCCGAGGCTGCTTGAGACAGGATCTAAGTGAGGAATGTCCCGGACCCTCTAGGTTACACCCCGCTCACAGGACTGGTTACGGCCACCCGCCGCCGGGAGCGCGCACGTCGAGGGCGGGCCACCCACACAGCGCGCACTCAGTACTCCCAGAAGGCCAAGGTCCCCTAGCCTCTGGCGCAGCGCGGGCGTGGCTTCAACGCAGACTGGGTTTGGGGCTGAGCGCCTGAAACCACCGCCCGGCAGCTCCTCCATAAAGCGAACTCGCAAAGCCCCAAAAGGTGCCAGCGACTCCTCTCCAGCCTCTCCTCGGCCTACCTGCTCCAGTGTTTAGCTTGTGTCCATCCCCCTCTGTGCCCCAAATTGTCAAGACATCTATGATTTAAGAACTTTGCTGCTATTCACTACAGAGAAATAACAAACGAGGAACAGTCAGAGACTTACCGAGTTATTATTGGAATGTTACTAGCCAATACCTTACGACTCCCTCTTAGATTACCACTGTCAGCCGGGCTGGGATTCGGCTCTCCGATTTTTAGGCTCTCAGACATCTTCTCACATCTGTGACACACCTCTACTTGTTGCTCCCCACCGCCCCGGCCCCGGCCCGGCCCCGGCCCCTTTTCTGTCTGCCTGCCTGCCCGCCCTTGTCTCTGGCGCACGCGCACGCACGCACACGCCACAGGCCTCACTCCAGTGCTGCTTTAATATTCATGAATGCTTTTCATTCAACGAGTTAACTGAACACTCTAACAGATGCCAAGCACTATACTAGGTGCTGAGAATATACAAGTGAAATTGAGAGCCCTACCTGTAGAAGCAGTAATACATAAAAGAGGATGGACTCAGGAACTAGACCTTTTGGGTACAAAACCTGGCTCTGCCACTTAGATGCTGTGTAACCTTAGGCAAGTCACTTAACCAATTTGTGCCTGTTTCTCATCTGTAAAATGGGTACAATAATAATGGAAACACCTCAACGATTATATGAATTAATATATGTAAAATGTTTAGGGCAGTGCCTGGCACACAGTAATTCCTGTCTGATGATTATCATGCTTGTGGTACTTCTTGTTTGGTGCCCTTTCTCCAAAAATAATCCTTATAGCCTGCATATCCAATCTGGACAGAAGACAAATTATAGACATCGCTGTCATTCCCTTTTGATTAATTTTTTAAATGTAAAACACTTGCTCTTGTCTATGCATATGAAGCTAGTTTGTATATAGTAAAAATTAAGCAAAACCACACGACAAAAAACAAAGTGAACACTAAAGACCATCACCCTCAAGCACCCTTCAGATTTCAGATGAACAGTTTGTGAAGATGCCTACTTTACATGCACAGTTTCTGGGATCCGCTTCAGACATTTCTTATCAAAAATAATGAGAAAACAATTTCTTAATTCAAAATACTTTCATTGGATAACACATTTTAAGATACAAAAAAAAAAAACCCACAAGACATACTTCAATAATAAAAAGTAAATATTTTATGGCCCCCTTTGTACTTCAAGTAAATGGCTAGAAAGGAAGAATTTTCAGTATATTAAAATATACTAATGCCAAGAACTTTCATCTCTCTTTTATGTGCCCTTATAAAACAGTCGCAATAGAAATTAGTTGAAACTTTGTTGACCATCACCTACATAACCAATGGCCTCTATGCCTTCTTTAAAAGACCCTGACCAACACTTCAGCACACAAAATGCTCCAGCTTCCCTCATTTGAATTCCCAGAGTTGTACAATTACCGGGTCAGCTTATGCCAACTTTAGCTGTTACAATGATGATGTAATTTATTAAATATGACATTAAAAGGCTGGGAAAAAATCATAAAAATCTTTTAGAATTCTGCATTCAGACCACTTTGCAGGCACATGTTTACTGCCTTAAGCTGCAATATTTGCCACTGGATCCTTATAAAATGTTTAGGTTCTAAAGGGGAAAATTTCATAAAGCATTTTACCTTTCTTCTGCTTCAAGATTTCTATGCTGTCTCAAAACAAGAGAACCATCCATTTCCTAGTAGATCATCTCATCTAAAGAGAGCATAAAAAACTCTCCAATGACTCCACACTTGCCTAACAGGCCAAATTTCTTGTAAGAGCAATAAAGTTCTCTATTTTCTGGTTTTAGCCAGACTCTCCCAGTCTCCCCAGAGTAGCCCCCAAACCATGATCTGCCAGACAGCTAGCTGTTCCATCCATAGTCAAGGCTGGTTCACCTTGTACACCTTGGCTCTCCCAGCTGTCTCTGCCAGCAATGCCAGTTTCTTTCCTGCTCCCCAGCTGTCCACTTCTCTGGCTATGCTCAAGTCACAGCCACTACTAAGCCTTTACTGACCAAGCACTCCATCCCTCAATAGTTATGGCCAAGAGAGTTAGCTACTGCTTCCTCTGGGCCCACTGCAATCTGTACATGTTTCCAGTATGACCCATGTAATAAATGTTACCTATAACATGTTACCCCGTTACATGTCTTCCTCCTCAGCCTGAGAGCTCCCCAAGAGAAGGAACCATATCTTATTTGGCTATGTAGACCCTAACATTAAGCAGACAGCCTGGTATCAGTATCCTGGCAACCCTCTGCACATGTGCTCTACTGAACTGACATAGAGAATGGTGTCCCTGGAGTTGTGCAATTCTGTGGCCCTAAACTCAACAGAGGCTTAATACATCTTTGATAAGTGGATGAATAAATGAGAAATCCTTAAATTAAGTAACACCAGCCACAATAAGTATGGTATAATTCTGCTTTAAACATAGATAATCAACTTGCTGTCCCACTAAGGCCTGCAGTAATTCAGGAAGGTTTTTCAGAAGTGGAAATGTTTCTAAGGTAACTATTACTTTAAGTTTTTTCAAACAAGACAAAACTGGCAAGAGTGTTGCCACCGAAACCATGATTCCAGGATAGACACTGAGATAGTCTGTCTTGATGCTAAAATGGTCAAGGTTCAGCTAAACAGATCCACAAGCACCTGCAAGTTTGTCAGTTAAAGGAAAAACATTACTGCATTTACAGCGGCAGATTTTTCTCAGATTTTGCAGTGCCACATAAATTCCAGCTGATATCACAGAAGTTTGGTAAGCTTTCAGAACTGGGCCCTGCCCTATCTTCAACTTGAAACTTCTCATCGTAATATAGTCAAGTATAGAAAAATATTTACCATCACAGTAATATCATTTTATCCCTGATTTTATATGATAAACATCTTGTGGTTTTCCCCACGTAAGTAAACGAGTAATAAAATATTTTCCCTCCTCTAAAGCAATAATGCCAAAATAAAAGTCAACATGTACCGAACATTATGTTTTTATGAAATCTGTACTCGTCCAAGTATTAAAAGGCTTAACTTCTTATCTATGAACAAACAGACAAGAAAAAAGTTTTAACCTATTTTGTCAGCTATTCACTGCTTCAATGAATCAAATTGTTACATTTAGCTACTAGGATTTTATGTATTCATTCAACAAATATTTATGGAATACCTAAGCTGACACACACTGTGATTGTCCCTAAGGACATACTGGTGAACTTGGCATCTAGAGAATTTGTGCTGATTCACCAAAAAATTAGCAGACAATACTATTTATTGTAGGTAGAATGAATCAATGAATGAGCAAGCATCGCTATTCTTATCTGTAAAAAGGAGATAATCAAGCCACCTCCAGGGATTGCTGGGAGAATTACAAGAGGCTATGTTGGCATACAGAGGGCGGAAAACACATTGCCTTTGCGTTTCCACCTAACAGGCTAGGAATGCATACGTTCTCGGGCCGTTCTGAAAAGCAGGCCCCTCCTTGCTCCAAGAGACGCTGCTGGAAGCAATCAAAAACAACGAGCTGTTACACCCGAGGCCGGAGGAAGGTGGACAGGCAGAAGGAGGTGGCCCCTGAACGAGAGGGTCGATGGCCGGAAAGAGAGCAAGAAGGTGGGCCCCGGGCCAGGCGGGTCAAGAGAGACGCCGACCCCACAGCGCAGGCCCAAGCCCGTCAGGCAAGCAGTTACGATGCCTTAGTCCAGCCCGCGGCGTGAAAGCCGAAGGAGGCGCACCCGCCGATTCTTACCAGCTCCAAACGCAACTCCAGGCGATCAGAGGAGACCGTACGTGAAGAGACACCACCAGACCAAAGGCCGAAAAGCCGAGTTCTCGCGAGAGCACAACCTTCCTCCCACATTCCACACCACACGTCTAACAATCTCGCGAGATCCCCTCCAGGGGTCAGCCCAATGCCCCGCCTGCCTTTCAAAGGGTGCGAACGCAGGTGCGCACTGTCTCCTAAGCTCTAGGTCACTGTCCTTTTGCCCTTGCTGAATGAATCAGATTAAAGGAAACAAACATTTGTTGAAAGCAGACACTGTAATGAGGAATATCCTAAGTGATTCTCTCACACCAAATGCTCTCACAAGGTAGATATTATTTAGCCTTAATGTACAGATGCAAAAATAAATGTCAGAAGATACAAAAGGACAAACACTACATGTTTCCACTTCTATGAGTTACAGAGTATTCAGATTTATAGAGACAGAAAATAGAAGGGTGGTTACCACAGGTCTGGGGAAGGAGAATTATTTAATGGGTATTAAGTTTCAGTTAGGGATAATGGGAAGTTCTGGTTTATGGTTAGTAATGTTTCACAGTAGTGTGAATGCACTTAACAGCACTCAATTGGTAAATTGGTAATGGTTTTTAAAAAATGGTATATTTTATAATAATTTTTTAAAATTCAGTAAATAAATATCAGAGCCCACTTTTCAAGCCACAACATCTGACTCCAAAGCACATGCTTGTTTGCACCACATCACAGGACACAGCTTTCTACACTCCACATCCCACCACTCTGTACCTCCCCCTCACAGTCTGCCCAGTGTGGCATTGTCTACATTGGAGTTTTGTTTGTGCTGTGACCATATGTTAAAATAGGACTCTTTCTGTCTCCGTTTTGACAGAGGCCCCCATACTCAGTGCTGACTGCATCCTATGTTTCCCAGCAGGGTGAAGGCCATCTAAGTAGGATTTACAGAGGAGATGATTATGATAGGGTTTTATGACTCCCACCTAAGACTGACTACCATAAGGAAGAAGGTGAGCTCAGGTGAAAACGATAGGATACACGGATTTCAATGTAGAAGCTAAGAAGGCAGTCATAGCCTATGGCTGGAAGGGGAGCTGTGGAGAAAGAGTAACAGTAGGAAATGTTGGAGAGGCCCACAAAAACCCCATGAAGAAGTAATCACCCTAAACACTGCCACAAGTTGAAGGAGCCAAACTGCATCATACCCTTAACTCTCCTGTCCTCCATTTCCTTTTCTACTCAGATGGAGATTCACTAAAAGTGACCAAAGCACATTTTTATTATCTTAGAGTGACCCAAAAAAACTAACAGACCTGACTAGAATTGCTCAACTAGTCCAATAGCATGTTTGAACAGATAGGACTAGAGGACAGAGGAGAAATAAAGCTCTTTACCAACTGCCCACAGATTGTTCAACAAAGAACTGTTTGCTTGTTTGTAATCTGTCAGGTACACACACACCCAACTCCAAGCCCCAGGAGAGCAGGGACCTCGTCCCTCTGTTTCATTGCTGTATCCCCAGGCCCAGAGTATTAACTGGCCCAACACTCAGTTGAGTGGACAAATGTTCTCTAACACAGAGACAAGAAATGATCTGCACTGTCACTGTTTTAAGTTCCCAAGTTTTGGGGTGGTCTGTATGCAATAGGAGACAACTGATACTGGAGCCCCACATCCAAGCCATTCTCTATCCACATGCCAGAGCACCTGGCCTTTAAATACCCCATCAGGCTGCATGTGGTCTCAGAGCTACTTCTAGGCTGTCCTGCTCTAACCTGAAGAGTTATATAAGGGGCACAGCATGGAAGGACAGTTTCTGAAGAAGAGGGAGGAAAGTTAAGCATGTAAACCTCTAAGAATATAAGAGATCTGATTTTGTTTTTAAGACACATTTATTTTTTGAATTGTTCACTAGATAAAGGGACACCAGGGCATAAGGATCCAGATATATCAGAAGCCATAGAAAGAGCAGTGCCTGAGTAGACACTCAGATGCATAATCATCTAGTGGAGTGTAGGGAAAATATTATAACTTTTATTCATATTTATTTTTTGTCTCCTCCATTAAATGTTTGCATGTTTTATAATGTGTATTATGTTGATGCATATATAATTTATAAGTTAAAAGTATACACATATTCAAGTGTTTGCTCAATAGTTTTTTACTGAGATCCAAGGTTATACAATCATAGACTATTAGAAGTTATAGGAGAATGAGGTCTATCTGGGTCGCCTCTGGCTGGGAGCCGGGGCCCACCAGAAGCACATTACATCACCCAGCTACCAACAAAACAAGTCTTTCCTGGGTCCTTTCGCTCCACCACTGTATAGCTGCAGGTCTTCTTGTTGAGGATTTTCTGGCACTTGATTGTGTCATAATTCATAGGTATAGCAGCACTGTCATTGAGAAAAAAGCAAGGCCTATTAGAAGAAATAGGATACCCAGCCTCCTCAGGGCCAGCTGTGTGCTGGAAGCAGCCCACACTCTAGCTGCCTCTCACCAATTTAAGGTCACCCCTTAGTTTGCAACCTCAAAGTGCTGCCTTCAGGAACCTGGGACTTGAACACACAGAACCTGGGCTAGGAACACATAGATCATCCCTGACATCATTCTTAAGTTCCATCCTTCATGCACAGAAGGACAACGGCAAGTTCTAAGAGGCCCAGAAGCAGGTGGGGCTATGCTGGGGCCAGGGAGCTTGTCCCAGCCTGATTTTTCTTGCCCTCCCTGCTCAGTAATTAGCCAGCAATACTGCTCCTTAAATGTGGGAAGACAACAGTTGTCTCATCCCTGTCATGGAGAGCTAATAGTCTCAGAGTTAGCTCAGCCAACAAAGCCTAGAGGAACAAAGTCACTCTAGGCCAGGATCATGGAACTCAGGGAGATGAAAACTGGGAACTATCTCCCCAAGAATGTCTACCCACACATTCAATATTGCAAACAATGTTCGGGCTCATCGCTCTCTTGGAATCCATCCATAAACTCCAGATTTACATTACCCTGCCCAAAATATATGCAGAAGCAGCCATCCTCAGAGCTCTTTTTGACAATGTTCCATTTTGAAAGGTAGCCTATGACTTATTTTAACAAAAGGGTGCATTTCAATCTTCCTCCCAAAGAGTAATCTGGAAACCAAAGTGAGGACTGGAAATAGATTTTCCCAGTGCAACGGGGAGGTCACTGGGCAGCAGTGTCCCCTAGAGAGTGAAATGTATCAAAAAATTCTCCCAGAGAAAATTTAATCAAAACCTGCATTTTACTAGAGAAAAAAAAATCATGAGAAAAACTTGGTAGATGGTGAGGGCAATTACAGGAAAAAAGGATTTGCTTTGAATAGTAGGGATAAATGTGCATATTTCTTCCATGTGGAGCAGTGTGCAAAAAAGGATAGGCACATGGAAGGAAAGAGGGAAGGGGTACCTTGAGCCCTAAGTAAGTGTCAGTTTTACTGTCCCAGGCTCAGGAGACACAGAACTGGCATAGAGAAGGCATTAAATATTTGTTGAGTCAATGAATTTATGCAGAATCTCATCTAATTTTCATATATGCCTGATTATCCTTAATTTTCAATGAAGAAACTGAGTCTCAGAGATTAAGAAATGTATGCATGGGCACACAGCAGGTATAAAAGGAAATGGAGATTCAGACTCTGTTATTCTTTCGGCAGCACCAAGGCTCTTCCCACTTCACTCTTTTCTATACTAGGTGCACAGGAATGCTAGAAGAGAGTCATATTGACAAGGCTGTGATGATGCAGCACTGACCAGGGTGGGGATGTCAAATCCTGGTAACATGGAAGCTTTGGCCACGTTAGAGGTGCACTGCAAACCAGGGAGGAACAAGTTCACTAGCTGTTTACAATTACAGTCCAGAGTCACATTTATACATGATAAAAAGACAAATGTTACATTTCTGGAACCACAAAAATCAAGGTTCAACTGTAATATGCAGTGACCTAGCTGAGGCAGTACCTGAGAACCTGCTTTGGGCAGCCAGCCAGAAAGTCTCCTGATCTGATATCCCTCTTGTTCCATTAAGCACTTACCATGGGCATACTCGATAACTGTGTTTGGAACTTTCTGGACACTTAAACTTTAGTGGCACTCAGATGCTCTGATTTAAGTCAAGTGCTTGCTGCTCCACTCACTGGTGGTGTCACAAGACTCTCTCAGGTTCCTTAAACCCCATAGTTTCTGATTCAATAGGTTCTCGGGTGGGCCCCAGGAATCCATATTTCAAAAAGCTTCCCAGATGACTCTGAGATCAGACAAGTTTGGGAAACACTACTTTATGCCAATGTTTCATTTATCAAAGCCACTCCTATTCTTGCAAAACACTATAGGCCAAGGCTGAAGTGAAGACATCAAAAGGGTTTTGCAAGAAGTGAGAGAACAGAGGTGGGAGGTAGGGGTGAGGTGGGCCAGGGGGGAGGAAGAGAGTGGAATGGCTGTATGGATGTAGTTGCTGAACAGGAAAATTAGGACTACAGTGCAGGTGCTCTGTTCTCTCAGCCCAAGTACTAGACATCTGGCATCCACAGCAACCCAACAAAAAACATCTGTATGATCTTTGGGCTGACTCAAGTTAAACTTAAGCAGTGAAGAAACTATGGTTTAGAGTGCAAGGTACACTACAGGTCATCCTTTACACATCACACCCATCCCTCTGCCTGTGTTCAGACCCACTCCTGTTCTCGCGAATCGCCACAGGCCAAGTCTGAAGCAAAGATCAGCTACTTCTAGAAATGCTTCAGACCATTAAATACACTTTCCTATTTTCAGCAAACCATCTGGATATAGGTATTTAATAATAAAGATATTTACCAAGGTTCAAAAACAACTTAAAAGAAATGACTGAGGTGGGAGAAACCAAAATGTCTATCAACCGATAAATGAATAAACAAAATGTTGTATGTACATATAATGAAACATTATTCAGCCTTAAAAAGGAAGGAAATTGTGAGACATGCTATAACACGGATGATCCTTGAGGACATTTTACTGAAATAAGCCAGTTACAAAAGGATAAATCCTGTACCATTCCACTTAGAGTTTTCAGATTCAAAGAGACAGAGAATAGGATGGTGGTTGCCAGGGACTGGGGAGAGAAAGAAATGGAGAGTTATTATTTATTGGGTAAAGAGTTTCAGTCTGGGATGAAAAAGTTCTAGAAATGGATGGTGGAGATGGTTGCACAAAAATGTGACATGTACTTAATGTCATTGAATTTTACACTTAAAAATGGTTAAAATGCAAAATTTTATGTTATGTATATTTTACCACACAGGAAGAAAAGAAAGAAAGAAAGAAAGAAAGAAAGAAAGAAAGAAAGAAAGAAAGAAAGAAAGAAAGAAAGAAAGAAAGAGAATGAAAGAAAGAAAGAAAGAAAGAGAAGGAAAGAGAAAAGAGAAAAAGAAAGAGAAAGAAAAAGACTAAAGAAAGAAAGAAAAGAACGAAAAAGAAGAGAAAGAAAGAAAGAAAGAAGAAAGAAAGAAAGAAAGAAAGAAAGAAGAAAGAAAGAAAGAAAGAAAGAAAGAAAGAAAGAAAGAAAGACTAAAGAAAGAAAGAAAGAAAAACTAAACCGCCTTTGGGATGAAATTTTGAAAGTGGAAGTAGCTGTACCTCAGAGAGTAGCCCAACAGCAGCTGCATCCCCCTTTTGGCCCTGCTGACTTGGGACTTACATGTTGCAACAGGAAATTCCATCTTGGTCACAAGAACACTTCTCACAGTTCTTAGTCTTCCACTTTGAGCTCAGTGGGTGTTTAACTCCATCGAGATCCTTACATTCTAAAATTATACACGTGGCATCATCAGTGGGGTCCCCAAGTTATGCAACCAGAACAGGCCTGTAGGACACTGGGGCCAGCCCCTGCAATCTGCACCCCTCCCAGAGAGGGAGAATCTCATCAATTAAAAAGGCATCTAAAAGAGTGCTTCTGTGTTCACCCACAGCTAAATTCTGGTACTGTCCAGTTCATGTCATTGATCATGTTTATCTACAGCAAGCTTATTTAAATCCCTCCAGGTTTTTATTTTCAGAACAGCCATTTCAAGAAAAAAAAAGTAAGGTCCTCCTCTTTAATCAGGTAATTGTTATGATCCTAAAGGTACTTGGGGCCAAGTTTTTTCTTTTGGATTTTCTCTCAATACATGTCTCATTTTCCCACTTCCCTTTTGCTTTGCTTCTCAACCCCAATGTGCATGTAGAACCTCTTCGGTATTTTTTTTTTTTAATATTCTATGTCTGGGTCTCACCCCAGAACAATGAAATCAGAATCTCTGGGCATGGGGCCCAGGCTGCCACATTTTTAGAAAACTTCCCAAGTAATACAAATATTCAACCAAGGGTGAGAACCACTGCTTTAATCCTTGGTGGTTCAAGAGTGCTTTAGAGACTAGTAATATCGGTATCATCTGAGGCTGTGTTTGATATGCAAACTCTCACCCTCTTTCCAGGCCCACAAAATCAGAACCTGTGTTTTCACAAGATTCTCAGGGGGCTTACACACACATTAAAGTTGGAGAAGTACTGCTTTGGAATAATTGATGATTGTCTGGCCGCATATAAGCATTAACTGAGAAGCTTTTAAATGTGCAGCTTTTACCTCAGAGATTCTGATTTACCTGGTCTTGGATAGGAACCAAGCATTGGTAAGTTTCAAAAAAAACCTCTCCAGGCAATTCTCATATAGCCAGGGATGGGAATCATTGTCTTATATAAATGGCAAACTGGAGTCCCTCATTTTACTCCATTCCTATAACTGCCTTAAACCTCCATCTCTTTTAGACTTAAAGGCCATCTTCTGCCAAAAGTTTATATCTATCAGGCTGCAGTAAAATAATAAACTTGAAAAGCTAAGACTTACCATTAGATAAATCACCTGGAGTGTATTCATTAGGCATGAAATAGCACTGGGCATTGCATAAAGTCACAAAGGTGGACCAAACCATGAGGCTGCACAGAAGAGCTTTCTGTGATATAAAATAGAATGATGAAAGGAGAATGAATGGATTCAGGTAGTAGTAATTGACTGAGCATCCTATATGGGGATCTCTGCTGGGCTCTGGCAGGTGGTTTAAAGGTGGAGCTTCTACCCTCAAGTAATCCAGCAAAATAATAAGACCTACACAAGTTACTAAAACTGGAATAAAAGCTATATGTGAGTCAAATGTCATAAGCCTATAATTATAGTGTGTTATTTTATTATAGAGGCGGTTCGGAAAACCTTTGCAGATGTTGATTTTTAGCTGCTTTGCAGAGTATGTATAGTTCAAAGGACAGATACCCCAGTAAGAACTTCATTTTCCAGGTGATAAAGGCATTGTTGATGGCTACATGAATGTATCAGTTCATCTAGCTGATACTGGATCTGCAGGACAAAGGAAAGTATCAAGTTGCTCTTGTCATCATTTTGAGATGAGCAAGCTATATAAACAAAAAAACCTTAATGTAGGAATTTTCAAGAACCTTTTTAAAAAGAAGATAGGGTGAACATACTTGTTCTATAAGAAGTCTAAAATTAATTATGAACTGCTGCTACTTGAAGTGCATTACTGATATAAAAATAAAATGGCAAGTAAAGTGAACAACATAGAAACCCCAGAAAGTACATCTATATATACTTATAAAAGTTTATTATAAAAGAAAAAGTCTTTGAATGACTCAGGGATGGAGTCCAAACATGGTGAGTGGGGAGAGCAAAGTATTCAGTTTTGAGGTTAACCAGTTGACAATATCTTACGTATAACCTGCCATTGGCTTTCTGCTCCTTGCTTTGGCTTCAGCTTCTCTCCTGTAAAAAGAGGGGTTCTCCCACTTGGTTGGAGAGGCTGCTGATAGCTAATATACAGCCTTAAGCTCATTGAAGGATAGAGCCAAGTCCTTTGATCTTTACCAAGTACCCCAGGAGAGGAGCACAAGAAACAGGATCAAAAACAGTGCTGCTTTAATGTGGATATGAATCTTTGGGAGATCTTGATAAGTAAAATGCAGATTCTTCTTTGGTGGGATTCAAGAGTCCACATTTCTGGCAAGCTCCTAAGTAGTGTATATACTGCTGGTCTAAGGACAACCTGAGTAGAGAGGCCCTAAAGTCTCTTTTTGTTTCCATATTCAATTTCTCCCACCTCCTCTTCTTTCTTCCTTTGTTTCCTTTCTTGCATTCAGTAAAGGTGGCCACCTGATATGTGCAGGCATAGAAGGAAGTGTAGCCATGAGACAGAAGTTTGTTTTGCTTTCTAGATGGTGTGGCTTCATGCCAGGCTTGGGGTGAAGTAGGCTGGCAGTGCCCCTAGAAATTGTGTCTCTGGGTAAGTTGCTGCTCCTTGTGTCTTTCCCACATAAATAAGTGAGGCATCTTCAAGGGTCTTAACTTAAGCAGGGCAGGGGCATTGCCAAATCTGCAGCTTACAAAGTTCATTCTGAGGCTGGAGGAGGGATCTGAGTGGAGCAGAAGGATCCCACCCCACCTCTTTTCTACTATTCCAAGCTCCATCTTTCTGAGACAGTTCTGAGGTGTTGTCCGAGGGATGCTCAGAGTCCATTTCTGAGGATCCTCAAAACTCACTTATCTACTCTTGTCCGTTGGCCACTTCCTTTCTCTTCTTCTTTGCATCCCTAGAGCAGCCCAGTTCATTCCCTTTTACTGGCTCTAGCACGGGATATTTTTAAAAGATCAAGTTTGAATAAAAGACAGGAAGGAGGCCTAGATGAGTTTTTATAGGTTTTGGCGCAAAATTCTTTCTTAATACAACATGATACACTGCAAAGGGTGATAGTTTCCAAATTTTGCTTAACATTAAAATCACCTGGGCAGCTTTAAAAATCCAATTCTCAAGGCCACACTGTAGACCAATTAACTCACAGTGTCTGGTGTGGGAGTCAGGTATCAGTAGTTATCAAAGATCCCCAGGTGATTCCACTGTGCAGTCCAGTTTGGGAGCCACTAGCCTAGAGAGGGGGGCATGTGGATTCCCACCTTAGCTCCCCACTGGCTCATAATAAGACCCCCATGGCAGCATCTTCCCCTCCCCAGGCTCAAGTTCTCATCTGTAAAATGATGCAGTGTTGTAGCTCTGAAATGATATTTAATTTCACAAGATTTAGAAACACATATAAACCCTAACTGAATGCTAAAATTACTGGAAAAAACAACAGCTTTGATCTTAGAGAATAGAAATAGTGCTAATTTCGTTAAAATTTTCAAAAGCTCTCAGGTTCTCATTACATTCTACACATTGAATTGCAGGTAATCTATAGAAGATTCATAACTAGGTCACAGTAAACATTAAATTGTATTTAGTAGAAACATGCATCATAACATATTAAAATAAAGAATATACTATATACACTTTTTTTCTTTTCTGACCTTATGTATGAAGCCGGTTACCTACCATTGTGACAAGCAGGAGTCCTTATAGGCATGTGCATCCAGGGAAAGTCACAGTAAACTTTTATAGGAGAGGGCAACCACGTATCTGGCATCATTAGGAAAGCTAATGTGCCAAGGACACACAGTGTTTACAGAGGGTTTACTATCAACAGGAAACTGGTTTCAGATGATTTATGAGTTCCTCATAAATTGGATCTCCACCCCGATTATGTTTACTCTTGCCATCTCCACCCCTGAATATGTATTTTCTCTTGACATAAAAGGGCAGAGAAAAAGAGAACTCCCCTTTCCTGAGAAACTTCAGCCTGGGAAGCTTAAATGACAAATATTAATTTTCTATAATTCTGGAGGCTGGAAGTCTGAGATCAAGGTGATGGCAGGGTTGCTTTCTTTTGAGGTCTTTCTCTTTCATTTGCAGATAGTTGCCTTCTCCCTGTGTCTTTACCGGGTCTTCCCTGTGTGTGCATCTGTGTTCTAATCTCTTCTTTCTGTGAGAACACCAGTCATATTGGATTCTGAGCTCACCTTAATGGCCTCTTTTTAACTTAATTACCTTTTAAAAGAGCCTATCTCCAAATACAGCTACATTCTGAAGTATTAGGGGTTTATAACTTCAACATATGAATTTGGGGGGACACAATTCAGTCCATAACACCATTTTATCCCAAAATGCTCCCCCACAGCTTGCTACAGTGCCTAAAATTTTACATTGTGTTCGCTCTATCCACAGATGAGAGCTCAGGCCTCAAAGAGCCAGCTGGCTCTCAAAGCTCTTCAGAGTTGGCCACAGTGATCCTTTTTTGTGCCATCTTCTCCCACTCCTAAAAACAGTCTTGCCACCACCCTGTGCCATGTGGGTTAGCTCTCTCGATCCCTTGAAGGGCTGTGTCCCCACACACCAGGGACACCACAGGCTCCTGCGCACTTCTGCTTTCACCTGCATATGTTTAAGCTGCCCAGGGACTCAGTTCCTCGAAGTCGGGGCACATTCGTCATGGTTGGTGGCCCCTCAATTTCTTTTGAAACACCAAGTTTGAAGAATTTCTCACAGTGTGAGTCCCACTTTATCTAGGACTTTAAGTCCTAATGTCCTTGTCACAGACATTTGACCTAAGTTCCACAATCAGATGCACATAGCAGGACTCCCTTAAAGAGGATTAATGGAAACTGGCATCATGTAGAGTCCCTTCACAATGATGACAAATAAGGTGGTGCCTACGACAAGGGTTTTTGCAATCCAGTATGCTGTGACAGTGTGCAAGGGGTAATGACTATGAGCAGTAGCAGAGGTCTTGCTGGAGCCATCAGCAGGGGTTTTGGGTGACTCGTCTGGTCTCGTGGCAATTAAACCTGTGTCTCTAGCTTTCCACAAAGCCTATAAGCTGACTGACATCTTTAGTAAATTCCTTTTCTGCTCACACAGACTGGAGCAGGTTTTGTTGAAGCAGGTCACAACTAAGAACTTTGTGATGAAGACAGTGTCCATAACTTATTCCTGTCTATGTCCTTCTCAAAGACTGGTACAGTCTCTGGTGCAGTGCAGCCACACAGAGCAGAACTACACCCGGTTTTATGCATATGTTCCACATGCTGATTGGTGCCATAGCTAGAAAGAGTTCATCTGCCTCTCACTAGGTGCCGGCAAGAAGGCTGTCCTATCTGCCCCACCCAGGAGCTAGAACTGTGGTTCATGATGGGGAAAGAATGTTGTGCACAGGTGTGGGTGCCACTCCTTGATTTTGACCTTATTTCAACTTTCATCTTAACAGACTGAATAAGCCTTATTGTCCCCTTAATTAACTAATTAATTAATTAAAGATGTGCATGTGTATGTACACACACACACACACACACACACACACACACACACACACACACTCCATACGCGTGGCCGAAAAAGAGAACAGAGATAAGCAAAAAGAAAAATGCTGTGATTGTACTGTCTCAAGAGAGCTGTTGTCAGAATTTTGGAGATTTTCCTTTAAGAGCATCCTAGGTATATTTTCATTCAGGAGAGACGAAATTTCATGCACTTTTGCCTAAGTTGGAACATTGTACCTACTGTTATACACAGATTATAGCATAGTTATACAATCTGCTTTATTCATTTAGTAATGATATGACCATTCTTGCATATCAATAAATAGAGGTCTGATCACTATTCTAATGGCTACATTTTACTACATGGAATGGCTAAGCCCTCATTTATTTGATCAATCACCTTTTGTTGAACACTCATGTTGTTTCTGACTTTTCTTTTAATTAGAATTTTGACTTTTAGATAAAATTTTCCACATTCATGTTAATTTCCTCAGGACAAATTTGTAGAAATAGAATTTCTGGGTAAAAGAGATTATTATTTCATTATTTGGTAATCTGATAGGTTGGAAATGTTATTGTTTTTTTAATTTACTTTTCTTCGAAGTCGGGCAAGAGTAGACATTTTTGGGTATACTTATTGGCCAACTATATTCCTTCTTCCATGAGTAGTCCCTTCACTTGTATCCTTTTCTTACTTTTTTTTTTCTTTTGGGGTGTTTATATTTTCCTTCCAGATTAGTAAATAGGCTCTTAATTAAAGCTACTAATCTTCAATTGTTGCAAAAACCACAAATATTTTCCTCACTTTTCCATATAACGTTGACTCTGGAGTTAAACCTGAGGAATGAGAAATTTTATTCCATACTGTTTTTACCTTTAAAGTGATATGTTTTGACATTTAGAGATTTTAAACTTTTACTTAGATCTATCAAATATTTATTATATGGTTCCTTGCCTTAATTTTATATGTTTAATAGCTAGAAAGGTCTTAAGGCTTCTTTTGGGGCTTTGTCACATTTTAAAACATTTTACTTTTAAATAGGTAATACATGTGCATTTAAAATCCCCTTTTTAAAAAATAAGTCTCTCCTACTTGTCTCTCAGTCTCTCAGTTCCTCTTGCTAGAACTCATGCTATGTGGAACACAATTCTTGATGTATTGCACACACTGTTCCGTGTTTTGCTTTCTTCTTTTTGTGCTCTAGTCTTTCTAATGGCTGCCTATATCCTACTGTATGAATGTACTAAAATTTACATAACCAGTCTCCTATCAACGAGATGGCTATTTAAGTTGATTCCAAATTTTGCTATTACCAACCATGCTACTACCTCTATGTGCTCATATGCTTTTGAGCCCCATTCCCATTTTTAAAAAACTTTTTATCTTGTAATAATTTGAGAGTCACAAGAAGTTGCAAAATAGTACAGAGAGTTCCTGTGTACCCATCTTCTGCAATGATAACATCTTAAATAATCATAGTCCATTTTCGAAACCATGAAATTGGCATTGGTACAATATTATAACATTATAATTGAACTGTAGGCTATACTCTGATTTCATCAGTTTTTATATGTACTTTCTGATCTGTCCAGTTCCCATTTAATACAATTTCACTTGGCTTTCTGGGTCTTTTTCACCCATGTTACTTTAGAAGCAGTGTCGAATAACTGGAGGCTCACCGATACATGTGATATGTCACACTGGCCCTTTCACTTGCACAAAGTAACACTGGGTCATGGTCTAAACTCTTCATAATTGACAACCTCACTAAATAGCTTTTATAAAGGTCCTTGATACATTTTCTATTTATCTTTGTGTGTATGTGTATATGTGTGCACTATATCTGGTGGAGCAAGAAAAGCCGATAATTCACACCACTTTTAAAATGTTTTATGTATTTGTCCATACCTATTCCTGTAAAGGTGGAAATTATAAAATATTAACAAGTATGAAAGATCACTCCAAGAATAACAGATGTCAAATAGGCCAACTGCTCCATGGCTTCCTGGGTGTGGGATCCTGGGCAACATACTTAAAACAAGTAGCACAGTTTCCTGAAGCTTAAAAGTTGGTACCATTTAGGGAAGGCTTGGGATTGTGGGCTATGCAGACAGACAGACCAGAGCTGGGATCCTGGTTCCAAAATGTTTACTTTGTGATCTTGGGCAAGTTATTTAACCTCTCTGTGCCTAATTATTCATCTAATATGGGGATTATAATAGCACCTATCTTGTGGAGTTGTTCTGAAAATTAAGAGATAAAATGTGCTAGAAGTAAAGTCAGACCAGATTTCTCTTCCGGAGGCTTCTCATCTTGCTCAGAGTTGCTTTATTTTTCTACAAGGCCCTGATCATCACCCAGCTTAAGACATAGTTACCTTTTGATTTGTAATTGTCTGCCTGCCTGCAACTAGAATATCAGCTCCTCTAGGGAAAGCACTTTCACTCCTTTGTTTGTGGCTTTATACCCAGCACTCAGACAAGTGCCTAGCACAGAGCAGGGGCTCAAAAAATAGTGTTGAGTGAATGAATGAATGAATGCATGAATTACAAAAAAATGTGTGAATAATTCCTGACACCCAACATGAATTCTACAATGGGAGCTATATTTGTGCTGCTGCTGCTTTTGCTGCTGTATAAACTGAGAACATGATAACAGCCTGCAGTGAGATTAGACATGAAGCCATATGCGTGGAATAGGTTGTAGAAACTGTAAAGTGATATGCAAATAGGTGGGTGAGTTATTATTACAAGGCTGTTTATCGATAACCTTTTTTACTCACTAGAGACTTTGTTTATTGTTTGGACTAGTTCCTGTGTCTCAACAAAAATATAAGCCTGTCACAGAATAACTATGAGATTAATAGATTAGTTCATCCTGGACAGAATGCAAATTTTCTGCTTCGCGTTCTGCCCCACTAGCTTGCCACTATAAACACTGATGGAGGAGCACGTGTGCTCTCCACATTGCACCAGGAGACTATCCACTCTATGCCAGCCTCTTCCTCCACTCAAGTCACTAATGGCATCTGGGAGTGGTTACCAGGCCATCCCAGGCTTGAAGAAATTATTCCATCACTCTCCTTTGAAATGGACTTTCAAGGCAATGACTGTTGTACCAGTGTATTTAGTATTGCTGTAGTTAAAAAAAGACAAAGTGAAGAAACTCTCCTGGGCAATTGTCTTGCTCGGCTGCCAGGTCTTTATGAAGAATAGTGTTCTGGTGGGGTTACAGTGTTCTAGGCTGTGATACTCGACAACTGAGTATATGAACAAAGTCACTGCTTATTTTGATCTGTGACCCCACAGGGCTGTACCAAACTCCCAAGAAGGCTGTATATAAATGTTGACTTAACAGAGTTCCCTTCATGACACTGGGGAGGGAAAGGGAAAAAGAACAACACGTATGGAGAGGCTGCCCTGCAGTAGACTATAAAAGAGGTTTTCATGATGAGGTCTCTAAGTATTCCCACTCTACAGAGAGGAAATAGAAGACCCTCTCACTATCGCACAGCTCGTAAATGAGAGTACCTACATTGGAACTCAGATCTGCCGGCTTCCAATCTTCACTCTCTCCTGTACCTCACTGTATCTGATGATCACAGTCTCTTTCTTTAGTAAACACTGTCTGAGTTACTGGGTAACTACAGAATAAGAACGAGGAGATTTAATGTAGAGGTTAGGATAGAAGTAGGTTCTAATCCAAGTTCTTCCCCCGCATAGCTGTGTGACTTTGGGCAAATTTCTTAACACCTCTGGCACTTATTTTACTTGTTTATTAGATAAGAATGATGATTTCCCTGTCAAAGGATTTGCATAAAAAATAAATGATAAATGTGTCTAAAGCATTCAGCTAATTCTGGATAAAGGGTGATGTCATCATTTTTTAAAATGGTGGCACCATCAAGCAACAGCAGTTTGCTGCATCTTTCTCTCCTGTGAGTCTGGTGGCTGAAGTCTCCTCTGCTTTGGAAAGTGTTAGTGATACCCTGCCCAGTTCTGTCTCTGTAATATGCCATCTGCCTTCACACGTGGCTAATTTCCATGAGCCGCGAGCATGAGTGTACATTTCAGTAGGAATGTACCCTTCCCATTGTGTGGTCTGCAGCTGGTGATTCTGGTGAAGAGGGAAGATGGGAGAAGCTGCCTTCTGTAGGTGGGCGATCTTGGTACATGTAGGTTTTTACTTGCTAATTTCCTCCCAGAGGTAGCTTCAACTTTACATTTTATGAGATACCTTGTGACATCCCATCATATCTGGGGAGTAAACACCTTTTCTGTTGACCCCCACTACCTCACTTTCTTGTAATTTGGTCCTCTTCTATAATTTCACAGGTGAGCCTTTGAAAAAAAAGATGGATCAAGTATTGGCACATGCAAGAGTTTTGATGCATTTGTTTGACAAATATTTGTTGAGTGCCCATTCAAGGCCTTCTGATTGCATAGCAAATCCTTTGAGTCTCAATCCAGGATTATCTTATTTTCAGAAACATAGCTTTCTTAACTTAGCCCAGGGGAATTCATTTTTGCTGAATTGACAGGTAGCTGGTATTTTAATTAAATTAACATAGATTTCTGTCTCCCATGGGAGACAGATGCTACAGAAAAACATTTCCGGCCCTTTATATGTACCTTCTCTTCTTTTACTGACTTGATTTTATAAGTAAGCCTCTAAAACAGTTTCACTAACAAACCCTATTTAGTCTGTTAAACAGCAATTGTAATCTGTAGCATCTCAGAGCTGAAGGAGCCAGTGGAGGATTGTATACTCTGACCTTATGGACCAGGACTGAGAAAATCCAGTGACTAGCTAGTAAATTGTAGAGTCCCATACATTGTCAGAGGGAAATGACTATGGTCTCAGGCAGCAGGGCAAAGGACAGATGAAGAATGAAAAAGTAGGTGTCTCAGGTGCTTCCCTCTAGTACTGTTACAAAGACCAGGCTTTTCTCTCTATACTTTTTCTTTCTAAACTAGGATTTTCTTGCTATAATTATGACAAAGAATGTTCAGAAGTTCCTGGTGGACACCATTAGTCTAACTTTTAATCTTTTGGGATGAGCTGTCTTTGAAATGGGAAATACTATTTTACCAGCAGAAGCTTAGACCTGCTGATACTTGATTGATTAGGTGACAATGGGAGAGAATATTCCATTCTCTATCACCACATAAAACCTAATAAGCTGCTGTAAGATGGTTTTTGGAAGCCAGATTTTGGAATTTTCATAATGGATATTGTTCCTGTTGGTAACTCTCTCTGGGAATTTTGGCTACTATGGTCAGAGGTGTTATCTCACTTGACTGTAGTTTGCCGTAAAAGGGAAGGTGGATTCTAGTAGGATGTCAGCCAAAGTGTGAGTTCCTCAGCATCCCACCTCCTACTGTACCACCCTATCTCCACCTGCAGATTGACCCTACAGGTTCCTTCCCCAGCTCTACCCCACAGAGCTGTTCACCACCTAGAGCCACACAGCCCTTGGTGAAGCCACTGAAGAATTGGGTTCCAAGGATCAGTGGGGGCCTCATGCACCAGTCTTCAAGCTGATTACTTGTATCTCATCTGTCATGCTCTAGTCGTTCTCCAGAGCCTTTCCAAGCTGTCATCACATCTCTTAAACTTCCCACCCATGCAGACTTCCTTCACACCCTAAAGATAATCTCACTGCTTATCTCACAGAGACCAGAGCTGAGAACTGCCCCACCTGTCCTCTACACATTGACCTGCACCTTCTCCTATCCATTCAACTGTCTCTCTGGGTCCCTTCCCTGTTCCAGATGTGCTATCTGGATCCCAGTCCCCTGCTCCACATGCACCTTCCCAGGGACTTCCTTCACCCTTTCTGGTGACAAGTGGGCTAAAGGGGCAGATGGAAAGTATCTAACATGTGTGAATTGCTGAGCTCCAATCAGAAGAAAAAGAGACCCTCACTGGAGATCCAACCCCCTGTCAGTTTTTCATTTTAGAATCTGATACTTGTGATACCACACCGCAAGACCAGTTTCTACAATTGTTAAGATATTGTCAGCCATATTGGAAAAATGAACAAACTAGCACAGGCAAAAAGATGCATTTTGGGTTCAAGTGTTCAGTCCAGAGGTGAACTACCTTCTAGATTTACAGGCTCAGACTGTGTCAGACCTTATGATAGAGTTTTCACTTTCCAGCAACCAGAAAGATGGAGGCTGATGCTATCATATGTATTCGTTTATGCAAAATTAATATGCCCATCTATTTCAACGATAAGAAAAATTCAAGTTCATATGCCAATAGATGCTGCAGAAGGTGTTTGATAGCATCAGGGATGCAGTAAGGTGAACAAGCCCCTACTGGGCAAGGGTGACAATGGGACACAGATTCCGCAGTTCCAAGGAAAACATAATGAGACTGCAAAGCCACTAATAGAACAGTAAGCACTGTAGTAGGTATGGGTCTCCTGAGCCATCCAGGGACACTGTCTACTTTGTCTAACCTGGGGAAATGTTAAAAGAATGTGCTTGAAGCTAGGAAGTCAGGGACCAGGAAGATTGCTGGTAAATAATTTTTTTTCCCTGCAAGACAATTATCTAGAAGAGTGTGAAAAAAAAAAACCAAACAAACGAAACACTGAAATGAAGAAGTAGAGCTAGAGCAAACATGTCTGGAATTAACCACTGAGGAACCTAACCAGATTTTATCCTAGAGAAAGGGCAGACCCAGGTATCCCCAAAAAGGCTCAGAATCTTATTGGTCAAGTAGATTAAAGGCTATTTGATCAAGGATCATGTGTTTATGGCTTAGAGCAATTATGCAAAGAACCCAGAAATCATTGCTTCCCTGACCTTAATGTACTCTTTGTGAAGTGAATGCTTGCTTTCTTTTGAAAATAAGGTGATGACAATAAGGCTTTGGTTGGTGACAGTTTCTTTCTTCTTTCTGGGGTAGTAGTCAAATGTTGAACAACTGGCATGACTCAACGACTGACCCATTAGAACAGTTGCCAGTAGTCTGTCTGAGAGCCCCTACTGTGCCAGATGTTGCCTCTTTCATTTCTGTGTCTGGTGAAGTATAAAGGTACTAGGATATTCAGCATGGCGAGTGGAGACCCTCTGGGGTCTCAGAGCAGTGGCCATTTATCCACCAATACCGAACTGATGCACACCAGCACCACCAACTCTGATTCTCTTTCGTTATAGAGCACCTACAAAGTAAATGTGGCCACCATTTAGAGAGAAAAAAGTCAGCCAGCAATCTTCACAGCTCACTAGTAGCAGTGCCTTCCAGAAGCCCCTCGGGATTGAGGGCTAAGAGGCAAGAGTAGAGTAGGAGAGTTTTGTGGAAGACAGCAAAAGATATGTTCAGAGACTGAATCGTCTTTGCCAGAATTTAATTAGTACAGGTTTGTTGTGGAATTATAATAAATTTACAATCCAATAGTATATTAGATAATATCTCTTGATAAGCCAATTAAGAAATAACGTACTCCAAACCAATAACAGATTAATCACACTATTGTTCCAGGCAAGGGGAGGTGTACTGTTTTATATGAGAAGGCACTCGGGAGAGTTGGCTACCAACCGAAATGCTGATTTCAGCTGCCTGCACAAAAGTACAAGTCCCTTGTCACTAGAGAATGAAGACACCAGGTGGGCCTGCTGATCTTTTTCACTGGCCACTATGCTGTTGATCACCACTGTCCAGGAGTGTCTTGCCAAGACAGGCGCAAATGCCCTAAAGCTCTTCCGAAAGTTTTTAGGTTAGTGAAAAGTTGCCTCACCCCCCAAAATTTTTTGTACCAGACTCTTGTTAAAAATAGAAAGACAGGTTTTATTCAGATGACTGCAATGGGGGAGGCTCTCTAGTATAAACTGAGCTCAACACTACCAAAACAAAAGCAGGCTTTTTAAATGCTGAGCTGTGCTAAAGGAAAAGTATTGAAGGACATTGGGGTGGAGAGAGATTTGGTTAGCATAATTAGGTCATCTGTGTTACTAACTGGTACTTATAGAAGTTAGGCTCCTATCCTCCCACAGAGATTGGAAGACTCTAATCCTTGATGAATTACTTTACAAAGGATTAATTCTCAGGTCCTAGAGAAAGAAATTTCTGGGGTGATAGAAGCTATATCTCAAAGAGACAGAGAAATTATGTTTTACAATTACAAGTTTTCTGTAGTAAACACTCTAAAAAAAGGGAAGTCAAGGGCCTATAGTCAGGTTTTGACTGGAACAGTGAGTTTTTCTGGCAGCATTGAGTTTTCTCAGGGATTGTCATTCTAGGTGTATAGCCTTGAGTTGTTAGAAACTGTGCTAGTGTTTGTTCAAGTCTCTTAGTGTTAGGGAATGGGCAAAATTGTGCAGAATCTGCAATTCTCTTACACTAAGGCTGAAGCCCAGTCAAGAAGGCTCAGAGGCAGCTGACTAAAGTTTGGTCAAGAAGAGAATTTTTGTCACTAAAAACTCACTGTAATCAAGATGGTGTGGTACTGGCATAAGAACGACTTAAAGATCAATGAGATAGAATTGAGAGTTCAGAAATAAACCCTTTCTATGTAGTCAGGTGATTTTAACATCCAGTAAATATTTATCTCAAACCAAGCATGATGCTAAATTCTGGGATTATTGAGATACTAATTATGGGCTGCTCTTGAATAACTCTCCATTTTGTGAAGAGAATATTTTCTGTTAAGGGATGTGGCAGAAACACAAGGAAGTACCAAGCAACCATCAATCTGCTTTGTTTTCCCACTTATAAAATATGGTGGTTGAACCAATTGTTATTCTCAAACTTTAGAGTATATAAGAATCACCAAGAAACCCCTAAAAATATAGGTTCCTAGGACCCCCACCCTGAAGAGTATAATCTCATAGGTCTGGGGCTCAGGGACGTTTTTTTTTAGCTAGCCTGCCCCCCAGATGATTCTGATACAGGGAGCCCATGTAAGAAATATTGACCTAAAATATCTTTAATTTTTATATTGTGAAAATGTATAAATTTACCTTTTGGTTGCATTGGCAAAAGTCTGACAAATATATAAGCAATAAAATGTTCATTATAGCACTGTTTCTTCTAGGAAGACACATACAGAGAAACAGAAAGACAGACAGAGAGACAAAGAGAGACAGAGACAGAGACAGAGACAGAGAGAAGGATGGGAGGGAATCGAAATACCCATCTATAGAAAACTCATAAAGAAACTATCATAGTCATAAAGGATGACTATCGGGATGTTAAAAAAGAATGAGGTCATTCTCTATGTACTGATATATTAAAGAACTCTAAACATACTTTTAAGAGTAAAAAGGGAGATATCAAACACTGAGCATGACAAATTGTGCTTTCCAAAAATGGCCATAATATCTGCTCTTCTGCAATGTAATCTTGTCTCCCCACTATTAAGCATTGAGTCTATTTCCCCTTCCCTTGAATCTGCTTAGCAAATGTAGTATGGCAGCTGGGATGTTCTGGGACTTCCAAGTCTAGGCCATATGAAAGCTTGTAGCATCTGCCTTCTGCCTTGGTCACTCTTGGGACAGTCCTCCTCAGAATCCACTGGTAATGTTATGAGAAGCCCAAGCCTCATGAAAAGATCATATGCTAACACTCCCTTGCCCAGTGTAGGGGTTCTCCTTACTGCATCCCTGATGCTGTCAAAGACTTTCTGCTGCATCTATTGGTATATGAACTTGGATTTTTTTATCGTTGAAATAGATGAGCATATTAATTTTGCATAAACGAATACATATGATAGCATCAGCCTCCATCTTTCTGGTTGCTGGAAGGTGAAAACTCTATCATAAGGTCTGACACAGTCTGAGCCTGTAAATCTAGAAGGTAGTTCACCTCTGGACTGAACACTTGAACCCAAAATGTATCTTTTTGCCTGTGCTAGTTTGTTCATTTTTCTAATATGGCTGACAATATCTTAACAACTGCAGAAACTTGTCACAATATTAGTGACTATATTTACTTTCACCCTTTTCACCTATCCCCACTATCTACTTCTCCTCTGGCAACCAACCCTTTGGTCTTTATTTCTATGAGTATGTTTTTGTTTTATTTTGTTTTTGTTGTTTTGTCTCGTCTTTTTTTTCCTTTTGTTAGTTCCACATATAAAATGAAACCAACCAGTATTTTGTCTTTCTCTGCCTGACTTATTTCACTTAGGCATGAGACTCTCTAGCTTTATCTATGTTGTTTGCAAATGACAAGATTTCACTTTTTATTGCTGTGTAAATTCCATTGTGTGTATATCACATATTCTTTATCCATTCATCTATCAAGGTTTGCTTCCATAATATTGCTATTGTAAATAAGTGCTGCAATATACATTGGGTGCAGATATCTTTTCAAATTGGTGTTTTATTTTTCTTGGTTAAATACCCAGGCTGGATTGCAATGGTGGTTCTAAGTTTATAGTTTTTGAGAAAACTTCTATACTATTTTCCATAGTGTGGCATCAACTTTAAATGTCCCACCAACAGTGCAAAAAGTTTCCTTCTTGCTTTCTCCACATCCTCACTAATTCTTATTTCTTTTCTTTTTGATGAGGCCATTCTAACAGGTAACATCTCACTGTTTTAATTTCTATTTTTGATGATTAGTGACGTTGGAACATCTTTTTCTTTTTCTTTTTTTCCCCACTGGGAAAGCTCAGTAATTTATTTTTGTGTCTTAAAGGCTTTTTTTTATTAAAAATATAACTGACATGCAATATTATGGGAAACACCACAGTTATTCAACATTTATATACCTAGAAAGTGATCACATATGATAAGCCTAGTAACAATATGATACCATACGATACTATTGACTATATTCTCTATTGCTACATATCCACATGGCTCATTTATTTTATAACTATAAACTAGAACCTCTTATTCCCCCTTCACCTTCCACCTTTAAAATTTTTTTTCAATTACAGTTCATAATCAATATTATTTTTTATTAGTTTCAGGTATACAGCCTAGTGATTAGAGATTAGTCTAGTACACACCTGGCACTACATATAGTTTTTACAACATTATTGACTATAATCCCTATGCTGTGTTTTACATCCCTGTGACTGTTTTGTAACTATCATTTTGGTTCTTAATCCTTTTACCTTTTCACACAGCTTCCCAACCCAACTCCCATCCATTTGTTTGCTCATCAGTTTGTTCTCTTTATCTATGAATCTGTTTGTGTTTTGTTTGTTCATTTACTTTGTTCTTTAGATTCCACGTATAAATGAGATCATATGGTATTTCTTTTTTTTTCTATTTGACTTATTCCACTTAGCATAATACCCTACAGGTTCATCTGTAGTAAGTTTAAGCTTTAATTATGTTTAAAGTAATTAATAATAACTACACTTTAAGAACTATTAAAATCTTCTAGACAGTCATATTTTACGATTTCTCTTAATTAGCTAGTCATGGTTCATAATTTCTGACAAAATTTAAAGTTTTGATTTTAGAGAGTTTTTGTCTTTACATTAAATGTCAGAAAAATACAGCAGAGGAAATGTTGCCACTTATAATAAACTGGAGTCAAGTTTAGTCTTACTTAAGCCTTGCCTCAACTTGATTAGTTAGTAAATATAAACTTTCTGCTTAGCTTCCTGGATTTAAATATTCCGTATTGAAATATTCCTGGTTGAGCCAGAAGAGGTGATCCACAACACAGTAAAAAATACTTACAGATACAGTGATGTACTTTATATTCTTTTATTAAACCTTTCTTAAGATTTCATTTATAGTTTTTGTTTTCAAAGACAGAGCAATTAAAATTTTTCCCAAATATTTTTTGAATACTCATTTCAAGGCTGACACTTTCTTTTGCATTATGTATATCAAGCCCATTAAATACTCATAAAACCTTTTATTATAGTCTCCACTCTACAGACAGGGAGACTGAGGCAGTTTGCCCAAGGTTGCATTTCTAGTGTGTGATGGAGTCAATATTTAAACTCTTATAAACTAATCCCACCATCCAAGTTCTTAGCCACTCTACTGCTTCTTGACGAATTTATAGACTACTCCTTGCCCCTGTCACTCTCTGCCATTGTTCTTGCCATCACACAACAACCTTCTTTCTCTGCTTTGACACCTCTGCTTGCTCAAGTGCTCCAAATGTGGTCTGGCCTCAGTGACAGGAGGGTGAAAGCTTGTGTCTCTGTCTTTCACCAGTCCTCCAATCCTTAAAAAGCAATGTTGCATAAGGTAGACACACAATATAAATGTTCGTTCCATGAATGGTTGGATTAAAATGATAAACAATAACCCAATTTTCACATAACCCAATTTTCTCTTTTATATTTCTCAAAGAAATTTCTTCGGACTCATTAGATCTTGAGTATCTTTTATGTGAGCCCAATTAGAGAGTTTATAAGTTGTTTAATGATGCATATAAAAGTGGACAGTTTGGTAGGGAAGGTATTATTTTACTGAGTAAATAGTCTTAGAGAGAAAGTAAAAGTTACCCAAGTTTAGTTATCTAGCTAGTTGGCATTCAGAAGTATAAAGAGTAATAGGCAAAATGCATCAGACACAACTGGGCTCAAATTTTGGTTCTGCCATGTGAACTTGGGCAGGTAACTTAATGTTTTTAAGCCCATTTCTTCATTTTTAAAATATGTGCATTTATGACTATTATTTAGAATTGTTGGGAAGGTTAAGGTAATACAGGTAAAACTCCCACTAATTGCCTTCATAAATGTCACATTTCTTTTCTTTTATTCTAAATCTGGGTCCAATGCCTTTCTCAGAGTATAAAAGCGCCTCTCTGAGGGATGTGTCTAGCAGGTTCCATCAAATGGAAGCTTGTGTATATCAACAGTTGTAAAACTTTGAATACCAAGTGTTTTTAACAGGTATGTAAAAGCAAACAGACACACATAAAAACAAGGGTGTGCATCTTTGTGTGGGCAAGAGTATACAAGGAGATGGCAGATGGAGGTAGTATTCACTCTCAAAAGCTTTATGCAACCTAAAGCAGAATTTTAAGTATAGAAAGGGAATGTGGGAGACAATTTCAAGCTTGCAAAGCATTTGACTAGCTTAAATAGCAAAAAGAGTTAAATCTATGCAGTGCTTTATGATTTCCTTTACAATATTTTTTTTTGTTTGTTTGGGTTTAGTTTCGTAGTCCAGTTATGCTCATTCTGTTGATGGGCATGCTGAAAGACCTGTAAGGTGCCTAGAAAATTAGGGACTCAAATCCAGTTCTAACTTTTTCCAGAGTTAGATGTCCTCTCAAATTCCATCTGCCTCTCATCTGTTATATCCAAGTGCACGGAGATCCCTTTCCTTCATACTGTTTAAAGCAATGCCTCAAATCTTACCACATAGAAATGAAGATGTCACAGTCACTAGAATCATTATAATCAAGTTCACACTCCTGAGGTCTAGGATGAACACCAAGAAACCATCCATAATTCTGAAAGACATTGAAATGGTATTAGTTTTAACATATTTATAAACGTGTTATATTCATTGTACAATAAACATGCCTAGGTTGAGTTGCAGTTTGAGGACATGGCCTCCTTTTCTCCCCATTTAGCCTCACACTGTTTGGTCAGCACCTGCACCATCTTCCACACTGCTGGGAAAGGCCTTTCCTTTTCTCTTCATGTCCAGGCACTCTGTTTTACAAAGCCCAGACTCATGCCCTATCATAGGATCTAATCTTGTATTACTTTTCCAGTCATCTTTACTTTACCTTTGTCTCCCTCCTACCTGCAACAATAACCAGAAAAGAAAAATAAAAAGTAAAAAAGCATATTTCCTTATCTGGTTTATTCTAAAGTCAAAAGGAGGAGGGACTATGATAAATATTTAATAAGTATTTAATTTGCCTTAGAGTCAAAAGGAGAAGGAACTAAGGTAGATAAATGATGATAACATCTAAGGTAGGTAAACATGAAGCCCTGTTTATTTTCCCAAATTAACTGTACAATAATGGGGTGGTATTGACAAATATTAGCCAAAGAAGCTTGCCCTTTGTTCTCACCCTACTCTACTTTCTGGTATCCCTGTGCTGAGAGTAGGGTGCTACCTAAAGTAATTCAGAAAGAAGTGACTCAATGCTCAACTTTTAATTTCAGAATAGACTTCCACAGCCCATGGTAGAGACAATAGTTTTAAGAGAAAAAGGCTTTGGGGGCATCAACAAATTCAATTCTTAGCCTGAACACTTAGCAAAAAAAAAAAAATACTTAAACACCTGCCCAGATTAGATGAAAATCCCATAAGCCTGGGGAAAAGAGAGAGTTGGAGAGGGGAGCAGTACAGTGAGTCATTGATGTGGGTCCTTGAAAGGGAATTCTGTGTCTTTCCCATTGTCCCACCCAGGGTGGGCAGCAGAGGAAAGAATAGAGATAACAGAGCCCATCAGTAAGTGGGAGGATCTTCAAGTGGGGAAAGGAAAGTTGTGCTCATTTCTTGTGGGGCACAGGGAGAGCAAGAGAGGTCTTTGATATCCCTATACTGTAGGACACAGTGACAGAAGCATAGTGGAGCAACATCTTCTGTCTCCTGGGCTCTCAGGGTGGTGAGGGAACACATCTAAAAGTGCCCCTGTGTTCTCTGAGAAGCCATGGGGGTCCACAAAAGTAAGAGTCTAGTGTGTGATTGGATACTTTGGACATATTTTCCAAGTGTGTCATCACACCCTGTAAGTCCTGTTGCCTCAAGGCCTCCCACCCATTGAGTCAAGGAGGAGGTAGGTGCCACTCTGAACAAAGGGGTCATTGTTCTGCTTTGGGCTTCTGTTCTGAGTTTCTTCCAAGACAATGCTCTTGAAGGTTTGGACTGATTCCAAAAGGGATTCGCACTTCCTAAAGATTAGAACAGCCCATGTCTATGTTTATGCCTATTGTCCCACATTACTAAGGACCCCCTTTCAGCCTTTTTTTTGCAGTGAGGAAAATGTTCTAAATTTCTGTTATGGTGGTGGTTATATGGATGAAAAATGGGTTCTACAGAAAGTTATTTCACAGGGTATCTGATCATAAATTCCTAACTGGCAGGTCATAGTGGATTGTCATGCCCAAGCATGTAACTTCTTTAGTAAAAGGCTTAATTTTGCCTTAAACAAGCCCTGTCTATTGTTCTTGTGCATCTAGGTTAACACACTTTTGAAATGCCTCCTTTTCTGGCCCCTCAGAAGTTAAGCCACCCTCAAAGGAGCACATAATCTTGTTAACTATTCTGTAATCCAATCCCTGCCTTGCTCTCTCCCACCTTCATGTAATCTTCCTTAGATTAGATTCTTTCCTTAATTTCAGATGCATTAAAGAAACTTAAAACTGTCATTCTTGGGAGCATTTGAGACCTTGCTTCCTGGCGTATGTCACAATGTGGCTCAAATTAACTCATAAAAATTCTTTGCAGGTTAGGATGTTTCTTATGTTGACAGATACACAACTCCACACATTTGTCAAAACTTTTCCAACTGGACATTTAAAGTAGATGAATCTTGAGGTCACTCAGAAAAATGGAATCATTCCAGTCTTTCACTTAACAAAGGTCAATCTTTACCTTTGAAATTGTCTATTGTCTTTGTGTATCTAAGATAACATACCTTTGAAATGTTAGAGTAATTTTCTTTTCCAGACCCCTGAAAGCATAACCATGGACACCAGAGCACGACTACATTGTTATCTTGTTACCCACATACCATCTCTATGCTGTAAATATTAACTATCCTGTACCCACCAATGTAAGAGAAGTATGTGTCTCTCTGTTTTACTTTTCATCCACTCTCAGAGATTCCCCCACTTTGCTTTCTTCTCCCTCCCTAATCTACCACTACTGAATTTCATGCAGCCCTCCTATGTCTCTTCCTTTGATTCTAATGTCTAAAATAAGGTGCAAAACTGCCATTTCCCAGAGCATTTTCTCAATCTATAGAGATTTTGCTACTTGGCAATTGTCATCAATTTAATAAACTCTTATAAGACTTTTTTATAGGCTGCACATCTTTCATCAACAAGAATATTATATTGTCTCAAAGCTTTCCCCTCCAAATTGCTTATCAATTACCAAAGGAAAAGTAGTAATTTTCAGTGGAGACTAAGTGATACCACTTTAACAAAATAATCAAAACTAATTACTAATGATGGGGCAAAAATGAGTTTCCTGCTATGATGCCCTTTGGACGTTCCTGCCAAAATTATATAACTTAATCTAATTGTAAAAAAGCATCAGACAAACCTAGTCTGTAAAATAACTTGCGCATACTCTTCAAAATTATCAGGGCCATCAAAGATAAAAAAAAAAAGGCTGAGATGTTTCCAGTTAAAGGCAACTAAAGAAGTACAATGACTAAATGCAATCTTTGGTCCTAGACCAGAGCCTGAACTCTAATATAGAATATTGGTACAATTGGTGAAGTTTGAACATGAACTGTACATTAGCTAATATTATTTTATCGGTGTTAAGTTTTCTGATGTTGATGAATGTACTAAGGTTACGTTTAAGAAAAAATTCCTTGTTCCCAGGAAATTCAAACAAGTATTCATAGATAAAGGAGCATGATGAATACAAATTACTCTTAGGTTGTTCGAAAAATGTGTGTGTGTGTATGTGTGTGTGCCACACATGTGCATGGAGAAAGAGACAGAGACACAGAGAGAGAGAGAGAGAGAGAGAGAGAAAATGATAACTCAAATAGGACAAATGTTTACAATTGATGAATCTGGATGAAGGATTTCTTTGAACTATTCTATAGCTTTTCTATAAATGTAAAACTATATCCAAATAAAAAGTTTTAAAAGGTATCCTCTAATTGGCCAATAAGCACATGAAAAGATGCTCAACATTATTACTCATTGAGGAAATGCAAATCAAAATCACAATGAGATACCACTTATAACCCATTAGGATGGCTGTAATCAAAAGGACAGATAACAGTAAGTGTTGCCAAGGATGAGGAGATATAAGAACTGGATGGCAGTTCCTTAAAAAGTTAAGCATAGACTTACCATTTAAATTAGCAATTTCACTCTTAAGTATTGTTAAGGAGAATATCACAGACCCAAAATGCTATCCTTATGCTAAAGCCCAAGATGCCTACTGGGTTTAATACCTGACCTAATTAAGTTTCAACCTCTCCCAGAAGAATAATCTTAACCAACAGGTCTGGAACTTTCTGTTCAACACCAATGAGGTCATCTATCTCATGGGACTTCCCATCTCCCTCCCCCACCCAAAGAAGAGGCAATCTTAATGATAAAAACACTTGCTGATCCCTTCACCTCAAAAGGAGATGTCCTGGTTTAAAAATAATCTCTTTTCCCCTCCCTTTGTCAATGGTTCCCTTGCCCCACCCCTTCGCCTATAAAAAAACTTACATTTGTAAAACCCCTCTGAGCTCCCTTCCAGTTGCTAGATGGGATGCTGCCAGATTCATGAGTCATTCAATAAAGTCAATTAGTACTTCAAATTTGCTTGGCTGAATTTTGTTCTTTAACAGTACATACCCAGGGGACTTGAAGACAGGTATTCAAATATGTACATCAATGTTTATAGCAGCATTATTCACAAAGCCAAAAGGTGGAAGCTACCTGAATATTCATGAGTAGATGAATGGATAAATATAATGTGGTATATCCATAAACTGGAATATTATTCAGCAATAAAAAGAATGGGGAACTGAAAAGTTACAGCTAAAGGCACAAGGTGTCATTTTGGGGGTGACAAAATGTTCTAAAATTGATTGTGGAGATGGTTGTACAACTACAAATATATTTAAAACTATTGAATTGCAGACTTTAAATAGTTGAATTGTATGGTATATGAATTCTATCTCAGTAAAGCTGTAAAAAAGGCATTCTTTTTGTTCTCTGACATGTTCCAGTTTGTATGACCACCCTACTTAAGATTTATGTAGAATTCAAAAACAAGCATTACTTGATCATAGAGTATTGCTCTTGCAGTAGAAAAACTTAGGATATATAATAGGAGAAGTTTCTGTAGAGGAGAAATGGAAAGCCTGTCCTCTGGCATGGAAGAATAAAGAAAGGGAAAAAGTAGAGTTAATAATAATAATTTCCATAATAATAGTAGTAATAATAATAATATCTAACACCTATTGAGTGTTGTTTGTATTGTTCCAGGTATTATATTAAGTGTTTATATAGATAATTTTCTTTAATCTTTACAACATTCATATGAGGAAATTAAGCCTACCATTCTCCATTATTGCCCATACAGTGGTCAAACATACAGCTCCCAACCTTCCCTTTCTACTCCAAAGTCTCAGCGCGGAAACTGGGTATATGACATTTTGGGTGATTACTCCCCATGTATTCCCATCTCACTTCTCCCGGTCAATCTTCTCTTGGGGAGGCTAGAAGGCCAAATACTCTCTTTTCCAGCTTCCTTTGAAACTAGAAGTAGGCATTTGACTTTATTTTGGCTAATGAGACACAAGTGTAAGTTTCCTCTCAAGCTTCTAAGAAGGATATTTTGTTTTCAGATAAAAGAGACCAGCACAAGAGGAGAGATGCAGGTGCTTTTTTGGCCCCACCTATTTCTTCCTTGAATAGTGACTGTGATGTCTGAGGCTTAGACAGTCATGCTATGATGATTAGATGACAAGCATTGAAAAAAAATTATGCTAAGGATAAAATTATGCTAAGGATTAAAAAGAAAGGACTTGGGCTCTCAATGACATCACTGAGTTACCAAATCATTCCTGATGCTACCTGTTCCTAGACCTTGTGAATAATCTTGTGATTTATGTCATTGTTAGCTGGAGTTTCCATTACTTGCAGCCAAAAATATTTCCAGTCATTACAATATGTTAGATTAAGGAAAAAACAAAAGCAGAGGGGCTTAGTCTATTTGAAGTCTTGGCAGAATGTTGTTGCCTGGGGCACAGTTATAAAGCAGTTTGTAACACAGCAATGGCAGAAAAAACTGACTGTGTATGTGTGAAGTGCTAGTGATTTTGATGTTCCATGCCCCAGGAGAGGTGGGAACCCAGAATGCAGTTGTTCTATTGGGGGTGACAGGGACCTTGCTGATGATGGGAATAACAACAAGGACTTTAAGAAAGCAGCATCCATGAGGCCACAGTGAAGCCAATCTAGTCAGGGAAAACTACCAGCCTGGATTAGTCAAGAGAACAAATCACTAATTCACCAACCACACCTAATAGACAAGGGGATCAGGAACCCCAACATACATATATGACTATATATAGAGAACTGTGAAGATGCTGAAGAAAGTTCCAGGGCCCCTCTCCTATTGATAGCAGGTATTGTGAGCTTCTCACCTTTCTCCTTAGCCTATACTCTTAAAATTAGACAGAAAGAGGAGGGCAAAGAATTATGAACAACTGTGTATTTCCCTGGAAAAGCCTGAGTTACCCTGAAGAGGCTATATGAATCAAAATAGAATGAGAATGGCAGGTTTAAAGTCCACCTTCACTCCTACACTTGCTCTGTTTCCCATCTGGATAGAGGCTCATAAAGATTAAACCTACTTTACAGGCATAAAGAAGTGTTTTTGATGGGTGTGGAAGAGGACATGTGTAAATTTGGGGCCTGCTATAGTCTTAGTAGATTTCTATAAGTGCAGCCAGGCCAGAAGCAGGAAAAGTTTTCCCATGGGTCTTTCTGTTTGGGCTTTTTGTTACAGTGAGCTAGAAGCCTAGGTTAGAATCACAATAGCTTTAATTCAAACTCTTGCACCCATACACAGTGCCAGTTACTTTACATGAATAGTCTTATTCTAATCATTACAACGATCCAAGGAAGGAGTTATAACTATCCCATTTTACAAATGAGGAAACAGAGGCTCAGAGAGGTAAGTCAGTTGCTAAGAGTACATCGATAGTATGTGGTGGGATTTGGACACTAATCTTCCAGATTCCACAATATAACAGAAACCATGTTAGATGAGGAATGATGAAGGCCATAGTGCTATGAACCTGGAAGGAAGACCTACCTGTTGGGCTTATATACATCACTTATCATTCTATAGAAGGCCTGCAAGGAGGAGGTTTGTGACTAGGAACCTGAGCCTCTCTTTTCAGTAGAGGGAGGTAAAAGGACCCTAGAGAGGAATGGTTGAGAGATGCATCCAGGAAATGAGACTAGAAGCCCCAGATCTCTCCTACTCAAAGGATTTTCTTTGAGTCACTAAATTCAAAGGGACCACACGGCCAGAGACAATGGGTATCTTTTTAGAAACATGGGGGAGCAGGAGACTGAAGACCACATATGCATACCGTCCAAAATCTTGACTCCATGATCCCTATAATCCTGACATGTGCAGGAGAAAACTCCTAAAAAGGGCTGAGATGGAATTCTCGATCATCCCTGTGGGATAGGGATATGAAATCAAAATAAGTTGATGTATGGAAAGTAATTTAATTTGCTTCTCATTTTGGCTATTATAATATTGACACTTGTAATAAATATATACTTGGTTTTTATCCCTATTCCTGGCACAGAGTTACTAAAGCCCTTGGAATTTCTAAGTGATTAGCGGTATAAAGGTGTCTTTTGTTTTTCTTAACAAGCCTGGTTCCATCAAGCCTAAGTTTATGTTAATGAAGTGACTTTTAGAATGTCCCTAAGAATGGGCATTGATTCCTAGGGGAACCAACCCTATTATTAGAGGGTTGGAGCTTTCAGTCTCACCCCTTGATCTTAGGGGAGTGGGAAAGGGCTGAGGGTTGAACTGATCACCAGTGACCCATAATTTAATCAATCATGACTATGTAATAAAACCTCTATAATTGACCAAAAGGATGGGGTTCTGAGAGCTTCCCAGTTGGCGAACACAGGGAGGTGCTAGGAGAGTGGTGCCCAGAGAGGGAGGGCACAAAAGCTCCATGCCCGTTCCCACATACCTTGCCTTATGTATCCCTTCCATTTGGCTATTCCTGAATCATATCCTTTTATAATAAACCTATAATCTAGTAAATAAAATGTTCTCCTGAGTTCTAGGAGCCTCTCTAGCAAATTAATAGTCCTAGAGGAGAGGGCGATGGACACCTTCAATTTATATACCTGTTAGAAGCACAGTAACAACCCAGACTTGCCACTGACATTTTACTTGTGGGGAGGGAGCAGTCTTGAGAAACTGAGCCTTTAATTTGTGGTATTTAATGCTATCTCTAGGTGGATAATGTCAGAATTGAGTTAAACTATAGGACACCTAACTGGAGTCTGGAGAATCAGAGAATTGCTCAGTGAGTGGAATGCCCTACCCCAAACACACTCACATTTGGTGACCAGAAGAAAAATGAAAAGTCCTAGGGCTCCTTTAGCCCTGGATAGAATATGTTAAGGAAGGATATAGTTTTAATTCTACTAAAAAATTTTTTTATTAAAAATAGATTTTGTACTTTTTCACATCTTTTTTCCCTTTGGCAGTTATTGAGATGATTACGGTTTTTCTCTGAGACTTTTATTTCTTTTTTTAAATCCCCTTCACCCATTTCACAACCCTCCACTCTTAGCTCCTCTCCTCAACTTCTAGCTATCATTCATCTATTTTCTCTATTAGTTTAGTTTTGTTTTGTTTATATTCCACATATAAGTGAGGTGATATGATATTTGCCTTTCTCTCTCTGACATATTTTGCTTAGCATAATGTCCTCATGTTCTATCCATGCTGTTGCAAATGGCAAGATTTCATTTTTTTAATGACTGAATAATATTCCATTGTATATATCCACATTTTTTTCATTCATACACTGATGGACACTTAGGTTGTTTCCATATCTTGGCTATTGTAAATAATGCTTCAATGAACAGAGGGATGCATATATCTTTATGAATTACTGTTTTCATTTTCTTCAGATAAATACCCAGAAGTAGGATTACTGGATAACCAATAATTCTATTTTTAAGTTTTTAAGGAACCTCCATACTGCTTTCCATTAACAGTGCACAAGGGTTCTCATTTCTCTATATCTTCACTAACAGTAACACTTGTTTCTTGTCTTTTTATTAACAGCCAATCTAACAGGTGTGAGGTGATACTGCAAGTTTGATTTGCATTTCCCTGATAATTAGTGATGTTGAGCATCTTTTCATGTACCTATTGGCCATCTGTATATTTGAGATTCAGAATCTAGCCTTTTAAAAATCAGATTATTTGTTTATTTGATTGTTTGTTCTTGAGTTGTATGAGTTCTTTCTATATTTGGATATTAACCCCTCATCACACATATGATTTGCAAATATTTTCTCCCATTCTGTAGTTTGACTTTCATTTTGTTGATGGTTTCCTTTAGTGTGCATATGCTTTTTGCTTGAAATAGTCTTATTTTTTTTGCTTTTGTTATATCCAAAAATCACTGCCAAGACTAATGTTAAGGGGCTTACCATTTATATATTCTTCTAGTTTTATAATTTCAGTTCTTACATTCAAGTGTTTAATCCATTTTGAATTAATTTTTGCATGTGGTATAAAATAATAGTCCAGCTCTTTGACTTTTTAAGATGTCAGATTTATATTATTAGATTCCCTTTCATCAGACGACTGTAGCAAACTTTAAAAAAGATATGTTACTGGCATATTGTTACTTTAATGTGGTATGGATTCTGTTTCCTAATATTAAGATATTCACTTTAATATTCTTAATGTTGCCTTCTGGTGTGTTGTTATTGCTTTTGTCATTTCTGTGCTATATTTCTCTGTTTGGCATAGTCCTCTGAGGGTTGAGGTCCTGGTTGCTCTGCTTCAGGGTGAAGACATGGGGAATGTTGTGATTAGGAACCCCCAGCCTAGACAAGAAAGGGTTGGGATAGGTTTGCATTGAAATAAAGTTATAATGAAGAGCAATCAGGCAGAAGGTACAGATCATCAGCATGTGTTTAAAAACTACAGAGATGATTGTGGGGAGGGGAAAGTAGCATCAAGCTTAATGATAAAACAATGAAAGAATATCCACTTAAATCAGGAACAATACAAGAATGCCCATACTCACCACTATTAGCATATCGTGGAAGTATTATATGTATTTAAATAAGAAAAGATATATAATATTGGAGGGGGAAAAAGATGGTAAAGGGTATCATTATTTGTAGAAAACACCTATGTTTGCCTGGAAATTCATGGGAACCAACAGCAAATAAACTATTATAAACAATACAACAATTCATCAAGAATGAAATAGTAGAACAAGGATCTCCAAATATTCATTCCTTCATAAAAGCAATGATAACTGTGGCAAAAATGGTCACACTCAACTTTTTCAGAACTCTGAAAATGAACCAAAGGCTTGCAACAATCCAATAGACAATGTGTTCAAGAAAAATGGCTGTATCTTAGTAAGATCAAGGAGCTTTGAGGCAATATAACTTACTCTATTCTGATCTCCTTCCTCCTGTCTCTGCAATAGCCTTGAAAACCAATAGCTTCACTAACATGGTAGCTGTGGAACCAAACAGCTTAGCAGACACTGGAGAAAAGTACAGGTTTGGAGGCTCCTGAAAACTTACATAAGGCTCATCGTTATTTTTCTCACTCAGAACTTACTCACTGTGAAAAAGTCTTCCTGGGGTATTGGCTTAAAAAATTAGTAATGACTGTTTAATATTGCAGTTACCTGAAATGCGGATAACAGTTGTGGCAAAGAAGAAGCTGACCAAAAACCTAAAAGGAGGAATTTGGGAATTAGAGGTACATAGAGGATTTTTGAAAAGCTCCAACATATTCCTAGGTAGCTAGAGGCTATGTGCGTGTGCAAGGTAGTGCCCAGGAAATGCCTGAGAAAGCCCTACTCTCTCACTCTTGAATAATGTTGAGGCTCTGTGTAAATAGGAAGTGAAGGCTAAGGCTGAATTATAACCTGACAGAGCATTTAAGGTGTGCCATAACATAGACCAAGGCCTGTTGCCAAGGCTGGGAGTCTTATCAGTTCCACGCATTTAAGGAATCTCTGTGCAATCACTGGCTGACCACTAAATAGTGAGAAAAACTTCAGTGACCACATGACAAAGAAAACTGACTTACAGAAGTAGTACAGGAAAGTCACTAAACAAATAAACATCTACAAGAAACATTAATTTAAAATAAATCTTGGATGGTAAATATCTGATTTACAGAACTGCCCATTATTTCATTTGAAGTGTCTAGTTTTCAGTAAGAAATGATGAGATATGCAAGGAAAGGGATAGTATGCTTCATATATAGGAAAGAGAAGTCAGTAGAAACTATCCCCGAGGAAGCTGAGACATTGGATTTATTTGACAGACTTTACAAGAGCTGTTACAAAATAGTCAGAAACTAAAGGTGATCCTAACAATGTATAAAGAGCTAAAAAAAAAGTAGAGAAGAATGTTCTCACCAAATATAGAATATCACTAAAGATAATGAAATATTAATATAATAGTAATATAAATCTAAATAGAAATTCTGAAGCATTCAGAAATTCTGAAATTCACTAGGAAGACTCAGCATCACATTTGAGCTGATAGAAAACAGAATCAGTGAAGTTGAAGATAAATAAATTGAAATTATCTAGTTGAGGAACAGAAAGAAAAAGACTGAATAAAAATAAACAGAGCCTAGAGAACTATGTAACACTACCAAGAATACCAACATATGCATAATGAGAATCCAAGAAGGAAAGGAGAGAGAGGAAGCAGAAACAATGATTAAAGAAATAATATCTGAAAACATTCCAGATTTAACAAAAAAACATTAATCTAAACATCTAAGCTCAGGGAATTCCAAATAAAATAACTTCAATAAGACACACATGTCGCCATATTATAACCAAACTGTTGAAAAGCAAAGTCAAAGAAAGAAACTTGAAAGCAGCAAGAGACAAGGATGAAGTGATTCATCTTACTGAAGGATAATACTAAAAGTTGAGAATTGGTTTCTGGTTCAATATATAAAGAGCTTAAAGGTCATCACTCTTGTCCTCACACAAGAAAAAAGCCAAATTAACTAAAAATCAACAACTGTTCTCATATTCATGAGGAAATGAGGTCACAGGACACACTATTGCCTCAAAAACTGAAGAGACAGAAAACATACAGAGACTTGCAACTAACTGTGAGCAACAGCAGTAGCAGCAGCCCTCAGCTGGAGCCAATGTGGACAGGAAACTTTAAACGATAATTGATAAATTGATGAAGGCTCAGTGTGGACCACCTGAGAGTTAAACATCCCAAGGGGGCTCAGTTTTGGGGGATCCCCTACACTTTTGAAGAGTTTTAACCCCAAAGCCCCACCAAGTTCTCACTGTGAAAATTAGAGAGAAAAAAAATCCCCTCTCTTATGGAAGAGGAAGAGAAAAGGTAACCATTTTCAAATAAACACCAGAGCTCTTTGTTTTCTTTAATAAGGCATGCTCTTAACGAAAACTATATACCAGAGCCTAACCACCTAAGAGGAAATGTCCAACTCAGGCTCACCGAAAGACTGAAACCTAATCATAAGATTACAAATGCTTCCCTTCCTCCCATACTTTTTACCACGACATCAGTAGGGCTCCTATATAATAACAGAGGTGACAGCTGAAAGAATTGCATGCCTCAGACCCTATTAAGAAGCCATTAGGAAAACTTGAAGAGAACAGAAAAGATGAACATAAAATATAAGAAAGAAGCATGAGAACAACACAAATTGACTAAATATTAAAAGAGTTTATATTCAAAGCCTGCTACAGGCTGCTGCTAGACACAGGAACCTGGCTGATCAGCATACAGCCGGACCATGGGGAACCTACAGGAAGATTCTGCTGAGATTATTCACAACTACTTCTCTCTGCTTTTAACACTGAATACACATACCCTGAAAGGATAGCATATAAACCCAATTTCTCAAATACTTGGGATCTTATTCTCTTTGAGAGGAGACCACATCTCTGTCTGTGGAGTGTTATTCCTTCTCTAATAAACTTTCCTTTTGTCTCTAACTCTGGTTTGCACCTGAATTCTTTCCTGCATGGATTCAAGGGCCCTCTCTCAGCCAGTGTGGGGCTGGAGTTCCAACTTGGAGGAATTTGCCCCATCCTGCATCGCAACGGCACTAAAGGAAATTTTAGCTTCTGACACAATAGCTACAGCAACCAGTAAACATAGCTTCACTCCTAGCCAGATAAACATTAAATTTCATGCTAAAGCCTTACCTACTCTGGTCCCTTTTATTAGTATGTCATGTTTCAACAAAAAATTACAAGGCATGTTAAAGCAAAAACACAGTCTGAAGAAACAAAGCAAGCGTAAGAACCAGCCCCATAGATGGCAGAGATTTTTGGAATTATCAGACTAGAATCTAAAATAACAATGACGAATATGCTATGGGCTCTAATGGAAAAAGTAGACAACATGGAAGAACAGATGAATAATATAAACAGGAAGGTGGAAGTTCTACAAAAGAATAAAAAAATATTAGAAATCAAAAACACTAATGGAAATGAAGAATGCCTTTAATGGACTCATTAATAGCCTGGACACAGATAAGGAAAGAATCTCTGAGCTTCAAGGTATGTCAATATAAACTCCAAAACTAATATGCAAAAAAGAAAATGTAACAAAAAATGGAAGAGAATTTTTCAAAAACTGCGAGACAACTGCAGAAAGAATAACATATGCTTACTAAGGCTGCCAGAGGAAGAAAGAAATGAACAAAGGGTATATTTGAAATAACAATGGTTAATAATTTACCAAAATTAATAGCACATACCAAACCAAGGGTCTAAGAATCTCAGAGAACACCAAGTATGATAAACATCAAAACATCTACAGCTAGGCATATTATATTTGAACTTCAGAAAGTCTAAGACAAAGATAAAATCTTGAAAGGAAAGGATAAGAATTACATTGGACTTCTCTTCAGAAATCATAACAGCAAGAAAGAGTGAAGAGAAATATTTAAAATGTTAAAACAAACAAACAACCTGGAATTCTGCAGCCAGTGAAAATATCCTTCAAAATTGAAGGGCAGATGAAGACTTTCTCAAACAAACAACAATTGAAAGAATTTGTCACCAGTAGACCTGCCTTTTAAGAAATGTTAGTTCTTCAGAGAGAAGGAAAATACTACAGGTTAGAAACTTGAATCTAACCAAAGAAAGAAAGAAAAGTAGAATAAAATCCTGTATTTTTCCTATTCTTAATTGATCTAACAGATAATAGTTTGCTCAAAATAATAATGGCAATCATGTGTTCTATGGTTATAGAGAAGAGAAATGAATGATACAATATTATAAGGGGTAGGAAGGAGATTGTGGGAAATAGTTTGCTGTAAGTCACTTGTACTCCCCATGAAGCATTATAGCATTGTTTGAAAAGGGACTTGGATTAGTTGTAAACATATATTGAAAACTCTAGGACAACACTAAAAACATTAGAACTGGTAAACAAGTTTATCTTGCATTATTCATTATCTCTATACGGTAGCAATGAACAAATTGAAAAAAATTACGATAGCATCAAAAAGAATAAAGTACTTAGGATAAATTAGCAAAAAGTGTAAAACAGCAGTAAAAATTCAATAACTCAAAAAAAAGCAAATTACTTGAACAGACATTTCAAAGAAAACATGAAAATGGTCAATAAACACATGAAAAGATGGTCAACGTCAGTAGTCATTAAAGAAATGCAAATCCGAATCACAAAAGATATCACTTCTCACCCACTCAGATGGCTAAATAAAAATTACAGAGAATAACAAGTGTTGGTAAAAAAATTTGGAGAAATTAGAACCTTCATACATTGCTAATAGAAATGTAAAATGGTACAGCCTCTTTGGAAAACAGTTTAGCAGTTCCTCA